>OX344809.1:14754970-15149970 GCA_947034925.1 Eudemis profundana | reverse complement strand
TTGCATCCCAGCTGGACGTGGAGTGCACGCCGACTGCACAGTTAATATACAAGATGAGGTTCTGATGCAGTCCGTCTGTATAGGCCCGTAGAGTTAGGCGTCTTTGATTAGACTAGGAACATCTAAACCTAACTCACCCAGTTGGCAACCGGCAATCGCAGGGAAGACGACACGCGACACAGTCAGGCGACATTAGCACATTTCGACAATTCCTCTTGAATATTCAAATTGGGTACATTAATTAATACAATGGCTGAATAAATTGCATACAAAGCTGTCGCTGCTTAAATACAGCACGTTTCTATCTCGAAAGGTGGGGTTATGTAAGCGTTTGTAAGTCACACTTTTCAAACAATAGAAGGGTCAAGATCATTTGGTTAATGCTTTTGGAATGATTTTTCTACTGTCGACCTAAAAGCAATGACCTTGGCAATTATGGAGATCGTATAATGAGTAAACATTAACATCCTTAAAACAACCGATAGCCTGAAATATTGCTCAATATTCACCGTCTAAACCTAAAATTCATATTAATTCTTAAATTTTCTGCATTTTAAGGACATTCATTATTATAAGAAAGTGGGTCGGGGCTTCACGAACTTTAAATCAATATTAAGAAGATCATTGCTTTTTGCACAATCCTATACTTGGGCTTACAACGCGTTCTTTTCAAGTCAGTATTTTGTTATTCATTCATCTTTGTTTCGCTCTTGGAAAAGCTGTTCTGGTCTTCATAAACCTTATCCGCAAATCACTAAGCAGGAGTGGTCGCGGTGTTGGAGTACCTTAATGACAGGCAAGCTGGGATCAGAGATAACCCCCGGAGACAAAATTAGCGGGGCCGACCTACCTAGACGTGTTTGGTGCACACTTAACAGACTCCGCACTGGCCACGGTCGCTGCGCCCAATATAGGCATCGCTGCGGGTGGGTCGCTTCTCCAGCTTGCGACTGCGGTGCCGAAGTGCAAACCATACCGCACATTATTGAAGACTGTCCTCTAACGCGGTACACAGGGGGCCCCGCCGTAGACCTGATCAATCTCAACGACGACGCCATCAAATGGCTAATGAATCTCAATTTGAATTTATAAACTGTATTCGACGTGTGATATGCCATACGATTAATAATAATCCGCAAATCTACCTTATGACATAAGGTAGATTTGCTGACTTTTGTTTGCCAACTTACGATCTCTCTATTTCATCTGATTCATGGCACTTCTGGTACATTCACGCAATGGGTTGCCTGCTCTAGTATAGGTAACTGGTCGCGACTTCACTGAACAGATCGTCATCTGTCACTTTTGCCCTCTATTAAAAGAAAAAGGATAGGTACAGGTACAGGTTGTCGTGCGACAAACTATACAGTTATGCTTGAGAGACAGGTGCTCAATAAAGTTGTTTTCTCGCTTTGACTCACAGCCAAGCGTATCGCACGGTGACCCGGGGCAGAATTGCTCAGAGATGGCGCTGTCTTGGTCACGTGACCAAATGTTCAAGACTATAATTATGATATCTGCTTATTTTACCAGCATGAGAATCAATTGGCCCAATATTTTGAGTCTCTTTCGATGATTTCTAATTCATAATAATTTATGTACGTGCTTACCAAGCGCAGGAATGTGTATGAAACTCGAGTAGTACTTTGACAGGTAAATATACACGCACACTAAAGCAAAATCATTGATAAAAGTGACATCTATTGACAGAGATTCTAACTTGTAAGTTCGCCTATTGTGCTCCGGCGCTCCGGCTATTGTGTAAACCCGTATAAGCAGAAACTCGGGTAATAGTCATGAAAATTCGAAGGTAAAATAAAGAAAAGTGTAGGTACTCGAGCAACAATATTCTCGAGTTACCATCGAACAAACGAACGCCGATTTTCCCCCTTGTCTACCCCACATTTTTTTTGATAGGTCAAAAAATAACTTTGTAATTACCACCTAGTTTCATACCCACATGGGTATTAGGTACTCAATTTTTATTACCCACTGGGTAATATAATAAATTTGTGGAACAAACGCAACCGTTTATTTCACGATAAATGTACAGCTCTTTTTTGTATGGGAATATATTGAATGGAATAAGACGTATAACTGAGTAAAATAGTTTTATTCATAATATATTTATTCTCAAATTTGGCGATCTCCATATTTTACAGATTCTTAGGGCCGTAAGTTTACGGACCAATAACATATTATAAGTTGTATAAACATTGAACAGGCAGACTCAGACTCACTCAATGTGTTATTGAGAGAACTCTTGATTTTCTAGATTTAGTCGTCGTCTTCATTGCTGAAGGTCGTGTCTAGTTTGAAATTTGCTGCACCAAGCTTTTCCAAGCGTCTCTGTCCTCGGCGGTCTTCATGGCTTTAGGTATTGGCAGGCCAGTGAGCTTCTTGATTAGGTCTGACCAACGGGTAGGTGATCGACCGCGTGGTCTTTTTAAGTCTACCTGCCCAACTACCATCAGCTTCTCCAAGTTGTCTGGGTTCCTGCGAGCAACATGTCCGAAGTAGTTTAGTATCCGCTGGGAGCAGATAGTGGACAGCCTTGTTGTTATTCCGAGCTCCTTGAGAATGGACACGTTGGTGCGGCGTGCGGTCCAAGGAATTCGCAACATACGCCGCCAAACATGATTTTCTAGGCTTACAAGTAAACTGGCATTGAGCACATTACTTGAAGTTTGTCAAGGGACGCCAAATTTCTCGAATACAGAGATTGATGCGAGTTGACTCTGTCAGTCGTTCTGTAATAAATAAAGTACCATGTTACTATAAGTCAATAAAACTAGCATTGCAAAACACTAGTAATTCAGTCTAATATTAAATTAACTGACTACCTTTTATCTCAGGTCTAGGAACTTAGGATTTTGTTCTTGATTGATTCGCGTCACGATTTCAGGTACCTAAATCATATTTTTTAAAGAACAAATCAATTCTGGCATCCTCTCTACGATAAATGCATCTTCCCTTCACCAATTGGAAAATTTAGAAACAAAACGAATGACAGCATTATTGGTGACAGCGTAATGTTCTGAAACCTTCTTCATTTTGTGGAATCCTAAATATGGAATGTCAAATATTAATTTTGTACTCGTATAGTAGATTTGTGTTTTCACATCACTTGTATTTATTAGGAAACAATAAGATGGGTAAAGTTATAAGGTGATGGTACAATATAAATTTTCTCGAAAAGTATTTGAACGTCCCTGACTACTAGACTCTCGTATTTTAGTTTGCGCGAATCAAAAAATTGCCCAGAGTTGCAACGTTGCGTTGCCACCGTGACATGCGACGTTGCCATCTGTCACCGTTTGTCAGACATCTATGAATGCCTAACGATCGACGACACTTTTGGCTTAGCGGGAGTGACACCGCCTACTAAGCTAGAGGTCCCGGGTTCAAATCCTGGTAATTTTTTACCCTAATAAGGATTGCTTAGATTGTTTTTGTAAAATTTACCTCCGTATTATTATTATTTCTCTTTATTTAAGTATCCTGATTTAAAAAGTAAAACAAAACAATATTTAGTAGGTACATATATATTTCAGAATATAAATTTAGTCAAAATATTTAGTAATTTGGCATAAACAGGCTAAATTACAAAATTAATTACAGCGTGTAGTATTCGATAAAAACGAAAAAAAAAGAAAAAATAAAATTATTTCGGGATTAGAACCCACAACCAAACGTATCCATAAGTGAAGGCTTTAGACCACTCGGCTACGGATGCACACTGAAAAGGTGCGTAAATTAAGATCCGTTTTGAAATATCAATAGATAAGTCACACACACGCCCATACACCATTTGCCTGTGTTTGCGTGAGTTGTGTTACCCACCTGTAGGTGATTCGCACACAGTGATAGAATATCCAAGTTTTTCATCGGTGAAATATGGTATTTAGCGTGAAAATATACCATTTTTTATGCATTTGCCCAAAATAAAACGTAAATTAATTGATATTTGTCAAATTAGTTTCTTAATATACCCTGCCGTTAGCCCGTGAAGGTGCACCAACTTTTGTATGGGAACGCAACCACCTTAAGTATTTATGTGCGATTCTAGTAGAACGGATAGGCGTTACTTACTTGTTAAGTTGCTGGAATATGCGTAGTAAAACATTGTGTTAACAAAAAACATTGTTTTCAAAAGGAAAACTGAAAGTTGACATTGTGAATTTACCTGAATGTGAATATATCTATTATGTTACTGTATTGTGAAAGGTAACAGTTTTTAATGTTTGCTCACTTTTACTGTCGCTTTTGCACCGTGGAAAAATACAGCAGCTTTTTGTTTTACTACACTTTTATGCTAATTGTGATTTGTTGACGTAAAAGCTGGGTTTTACTAATTCTAATGTAACATCGTTCATAACTATGAAAAGGGAGAGCATTATATAAAACTTTTCCACATTTTTCCAACCTACTTGCAGAAATTAGGTCACTCGTTGGTACACTTTTGTTTTGACGACTTACTATTCATTTTTATTGCGTTTTGGATAATTATATTTTAACGACTAGATTCTTAGGGAATATTCGAAATCGGTGGTTATAAATACTGCTGAGGGTCCTTTATTTCGTTAACAACTACCAACCACTACCAACAATTACAGATGAACATTTTAACGACGAAGTAGGAGAATGACAGTTGTTGAAAGAGATCGTCTAATATTTCATCGTAATTTATTTAGTCTTGCTGTAATGATAAAAGTAACAAAGAGAATCCGTGAATATTTTTTACATTAGCCTGTTAAACCCTAATGCATGTTTAGGAGCCAACATCGTAACACGATGAACCCACACATAAAAAGAAACGAGCCATGTAAAGGTTCATCGACATTATCTGAGCTCATTTCTTTCCAGACATTTTGTTTAAACATCGTTTTTTCTATAAATGTATTAGACTTGTTACCTACTAGAATTTTCCCGCAATTTCCTGACGCTGAAAAGTCATAACTCTGTTGCTTTACCGTGGTCACGAGAGAAAGTACTTATCGTATAACAATGATTACTATCCTTGAATATTCAGTTATCCCTGTTAGAGTAGTGCTTATTTTGGCGATGTTTATATTTCTAGCGGGGCACGTCTTCATTTAAATCTATGGCATGCAAATCATTCCTTTTTTACCAGTTTCTGACGTCTTTACCGCTCCGTCCTAGAGGGGTGTCCACAGAACTCGATTTCCACCGACTTGCCTATTATTTAACCGTGGAGGAACACATTTTATAGTTAAATAATAGGCAAGTGTGTGGAAATCGAGTTCTGTGGACACCCCCCTGGTATTGACTAAAAGAACCGACTTGGTTTAACATTACATCTCAATTTTTAGTTGTAGAAGGACTGTGTTGCAAGACTTGCATCTTTTTACATGTAATGTTTTTGATGGGACAGATATTACTTTAAATGTCCGAGCATTTGAACTGAAGGCAGAAGCAAAAATTCCTCCATATCCTTTTTCACATCTGGTCTTAACGGAGGTTAGCTTATCTGAGGAAGCCCGAATATTCGTATGCAAACTGCAAATATTTGAGTTTGTTCCGAGTGCTAGAACATTATCCTTTTGCTCTGTCTAACTAATGCTTAAACCCGACACCTGGGACTTTGGATACACGTGCTACTCAATTTAGAACAGTGAATACTGATGCATATCGTAATGTAATAGGTAGATAACCATAAAAATCTTTTCATAGTCGGCTAATGACCTAAGATATTGACCTACATACTTGGAATTAAATCAAATTCTTAAGAAAGTAATCACTGCATACCCTACTTATTTACGAAATGTTTCACGCGATATTGTACGTCGGTTATTAGTTTCCTAGTAATCAATATATTTTTGTATGTAAAGTTGTCAATAAGTTCCCTGACACGTCGTTGTACCGCCCTATCACCCCCGTTATCAGTTTTACGCCGAGGTCGATAGGCCTCATTTCGTTTGCCACTAATTGGGCCATAAACACTTATCTAGAACATTGCGACCCGTCCCCATTGCCAAATAGCTGACAACTCTGAATTATTACCCTATAATCGCAATCAGTTTGCACATCTCCACTTCCTGACTCGTATGGAGTGCGTATTCGCGGACACTGTCAGATACGAAATTGCAACGAAATAACTCCCATTACGCGATACAAGCAGTACGTTACTGTTATTATTTTCAACGAAATATCGCGGAGATACCGGCGAGAATGACCTCTGAAACTGGAACGAACTGTACGAACATATCATAAATTTAACAATATAAGGTTTTCCCGAAGCTAGTTGCCTTTTCAAGTGAACTTCCTTTCAGCCGGGAATATGTTCGCGTTGTTTTGTTATGTTTTCGAGTTAGCAACGGCAAATTGTCGGATTACACAACTCCTAAGTCGGTAGGTAAACATTACAGTAGAACCTTCTTCGATTCCAGAATCCAGAATCAAGCGAAAATTGTCTGTTTTGTTTATAATTTGTTTATCAGCAAAACAAAGCAACATCGTCTGAGGAAACATTTGAATGTTGGTTTTGAATTTGAAGACCGTGTTGATTGTACGTAAAGTCGATTTAGCAAATCCCCGGTGCGGAACGAGTCCGGGGTCTTAGCGTAATGTAAGCTGTTTGTAGACGTGTTTTTCTCTCAAAAAAAAAAAATAATAACGAATTTCAGCTGTTCGCCGTAAATTCAGTGATTTATGTCCGTTTCCTCTAGCAGCGGGCCATCCGTTCGCTCGGACTTCCTTTCGGCGCCGTGTAAATAAGCACCCGGCATTTTGTTTGCCAGTTTAACGGTTGTAAATTTTATAAGAAAAACACAAACGAGGACCGAGCGCCGCGCGGTCGACAAACGACCACTTTTTACATATTTATAAGCTTTAGAAAAAGTACGGCGCAGCGGCTTTTTGAACCGCGCTTAATTTCACAGGAAGCATTGCTTCCTCAGGACACTTATGTTGAACTTTTTTCTTTCTATTATTATCCAAGTCTGAAATCAAAGTGATTTTTCGTCTAGCATCGCATAGCATCACTCTTAAGGTGAAAGCACCTTAAGAGCGAAATCTTTCCTCATAAAAGAAGATGCCCTGTTTGCGTCACTTCTTCTAACTAGCGTATATGACGTTAATAAAATAACCAGTAAGTCGCATCACTCATTCGTAATTCAGTTTAATTTAGCGTGGAATCGGGTCGCCTCATCGGTGTTTGCCTTAAAAATATCCACGTATCGTATTCCGGGAGCCATCCGTTCCCAAGTTTCCTTCCTCTCCCCGGCGCAGGTAAATAAGCGGTGCCTCCCTTTGTTTGCCGGTTTAGCGGTGGTAAATTGTACGGTAATAACGGCACTAGAGGTGCGCTCGTTTGCCGGAAGCAATACAACTCTTTGCCTCCCTGCATATTCATAGAGTGGCAAAAATGCCGCAATCCACGAGGCGCCTCGTAAATTGTGCTAGAGGATACTTTACTGCAATGTTGACTTTGCATGAAAGTTAATGATGAATTTGTTCTTAACCATTGCTCATTACTTAACCCTTTCAACTTAAAAGCATACGTACTTTAATGACAATTTAGAGCTTGGCCTTTCATTTGATGATTTTCATTAATGGTTTGATAAAATTTAATTGTTGCTGTAGAGTGTAGGCATAATTGCTTCATGCACTAAATTCTCATAATGTCCAGTAGTTTAATTAGGTTTGAATGGGGCTACCTTCAAATAGTTAACCTAAATGATAACCAATTGGATTGCGACTCTGGTCACGTTTCCATAAAACGCCTATTTGCCTAATAGACTTTGAGGTCGGTCAACATGATTCGGGTAAATTATCTAAAACTATTTAAATTACTTTTTTATTATTTAATGATAATTAAGACTTCGTGTTAAGTCTGGTCTTTGATGATGCGATGATGGATTTTTTGTTTTTTGTTTTAAGGAAGAATATCCGCATATATGCCGACTTTTACTTAAACTTATTGCAATTGGTTATATAGGCTATGCCTCGATACATTCAGTCAACAATAAGGCTTTACATATATTAATAAGGGGTTCATTCATACTGATAGTGAATTTTAACGCTTATTCTGTTGACTTCTCCTTTACGTCACCCGCGCATTATATAAGCTTTAGGTTTAGTGAGACATGTTCATGAAATATAAATAAGCCTTAATCGTCCATTGTATATTCACATGGACATTGCGACTTGCTTGAAATTAAACCCAAGTGCATCTCGGCTTCTATACAATTGTGAAGTCAGAAGTTTACCGAGTACAGCGAACAGCGTCGGCGGTACACGTAGGGTTACCAGATGGCCAGGAGATCCGGGAAAGTACTAAAATTTAGTGCTTCGTCCCGTGTTATTTATTACACTTAACTGACTCGAATTTTCCTAGCACCATTTTTTTAATACGTGTAGCTAGGAGCAAATCGGGTGCGTGACGGTCGATATAACAACGTTTGTTATATTATCATATCGTCGCTTAAGGCGCGGTAGGACCTGGCTCGCATTTCACATACAAACTAGGGTCGGGCGGAATGCAGATTATTGCAGATTATCTTCGATTTCTAACATAAAAGTATACGTTATCAACCCAAACATGAGAGGATGCCCTGCATGACTGTGAAATCATGATTGTCAGGTATTAATTTTGTCAGAAAAGGTAACTGGTGATGAACAAAATGAAAAAAAATGAAAAAAATACTTTATTTTATAGTGTTTTCGCGCTACTTTTCTATCGAGCGAAGTGTTCGCTATCGTGTTCTAAGTGAGAGGAAGCCCTAGATACAGTTCTGAATATTATTATATATGTTTTACAGTGACCTAAGAGTCAAATAAGTGCTCTAAAAATGATTTGGAAACTAGGCTTCCGTGCCCGATTCTGGTCTCACCTCGCCTTAAGCGCTTTTGCTAAAGCAGATAGGTTCAATGTTGTTCACATCAAAAATGTTAGTTAGACGGTATTGATTCTTAAGCGACGATATGGTGTAACTATTATCCGTTATATAATAAACATGTGATAGAATATTATTATTATGGTACATTTTATATACATATTATGTATTATACAGTGGCGGACCGCCACTGGTATTTTATTCAGTGATCGGCGATGTCACGCCGCAGGATATCCAGCAGAAATGTTACTATGGAGTGGATTAAACACGAAAACAATGTTATTTAAGTGTAATATATTTATGAAATAGACGACACTTAATAAGCAGCGCCGCGCCGCGCAACCTTTCGCCTATAACTGAGGATATCTTACGATCACAACACATCGCAATTACTATCACTGAGTCAGCGTTATTTTAATACATTGTGCCACTTACACTCATACAGTATCTTCATTACCTATATTAGGTAAATGTTATATAATATTTTTTAGTCACTTTATGGCCAGGTGTGGACCTGGCCATAAAGTGACTTTTAAAAGCCGCTTTCTGGCCAAGTGTAGACATAAAATGATGTACTCAACACGGGAGGTAATAAAGAAAGCCCTCGATCGCATATTTACGTCCCTCGCTTGCAGCTCGGGCCGCAAACTTCTGCGATCTCGGCTTTTCTTTGTATTACCACCCTCGTTATGTAATGTACTATTATACTGAATACCTAATTCATTATATCCAATTAAGTTATATTTTATTTATTCTTTTATTTCAATAAATAATGATATGCCTTAAGTGATTACATCCTTCGAAATTATATCAAATGTAATGTCTTATGTAATATTTGGAAGTTAAACTCGTACTTCAACGGTCGTAGACGCAGAATAGTGTTCAGAAAATGATACGCTTGTGCCTGGCAACCCTGGACGTCCCGTTGGCAGGCTCGTCACGTACCGCTGTCGCTAGTGTGCCCCGCTGTTTACCCGCCGGTCACGCTGTCGTGTTCACAACCTCTTACGTAACCTCATGATCACGACTGTCATGTTTTCAGGTTAATTCCGATTGGATTTTTATCTCGATACGTGTCAACTATGTGCTGATTACATTAGGACCTCTTTTGGTTTTCATTGTTTTGCGGCGTTGCTTAGTCTTAACGCGTGTTTCCAGTTCCACCTAAGTGTTGCTCTGTGCTACACAATTTACGGCTGTACTAATTCTAATAGTATGGGAGGCAAGGGTGAAATTTCCAACTTATTTCCTCATGAAAATGCTCTGTTTCTCCCTTATTTCGGTCTACTTCCAGTCACAAATCTCAAAGTCTGGCACCTCGGAGCGGTTGCGTTTGCCCAGGGGAGACCCGTAAACTTGCAAAAAAATCTGGAAAAATATCTTATCGCCTCAAGGATAGTTTTGGGTTTAATCTATAGTTTTTTATGCTGGTAATCTCGAGGTAACATTGCCAGACCAGTAGGGCGTTGCTAAATACCTGCCAGACTGTCCTGAAGTTGCAAGATTGGGGTCAAAATTTATCTTATAGCCTCAAGGCTGATTCTTGCATATGTTGTTGTATACTCCCAAAAACATACCCTATCCAAAATGACAGACCATTAGGACGTTGCGTTCAGCCCCCAGACGAGGTCAAAGTTGTAGGTCTCAGGTACTAAACATATGAAAAATGGTAGATTTATACGTGTTATCTGTAAGTACTCTATTTCACCATTCTTTACGTGTACTCCGAGACACAAATATCAACGTCTGGCACCCCGGACTGGTTGCGTTCACCCAGGGGAGGATGATTAACTTGCAAAGATGCACGGAAAAATATCTGATCGCCACAAGGGTAGTTTTTGGTTTAATCTATAGTTTTTTATGCTGGTAATCTCGAGGTAACATTGCCAGACCAGTAGGGCGTTGCTAAATACCTGCCAGACTGTCCTGAAATTGCAAGATTGGGGTCAAAATTTATCTTATAGCCTCAAGGCTGATTCTTGCATATGTTGTTGTATACTCCCAAAAACATACCCTATCCAAAATGACAGACCATTAGGACGTTGCGTTCAGCCCCCAGACGAGGTCAAAGTTGTAGGTCTCAGGTACTAAACATATGAAAAATGGTAGATTTATACGTGTTATCTCTAAGTACTCTATTTCTCCATTCTTTACGTGTACTCCGAGACACAAATATCAACGTCTGGCACCCCGGACTGGTTGCGTTCACCCAGGGGAGGATGATAAACTTGCAAAGATGCACGGAAAAATATCTGATCGCCACAAGGGTAGTTTTTGGTTTAATCTATAGTTTTTTATGCTGGTAATCTCGAGGTAACATTGCCAGACCAGTAGGGCGTTGCTAAATACCTGCCAGACTGTCCTGAAGTTGCAAGATTGGGGTCAAAATTTATCTTATAGCCTCAAGGCTGATTCTTGCATATGTTGTTGTATACTCCCAAAAACATACCCTATCCAAAATGACAGACCATTAGGACGTTGCGTTCAGCCCCCAGACGAGGTCAAAGTTGTAGGATCCAGTTACTAAGCGTGTAAGAAAGTAGATAGGATTAGTGGGTTCTGGCTCAAACCTGGGGGTGAGCTGGAGCGCATTTTTCAGAAAATTTGGCTGCCGACCCCTTTTTTACAAAGCGACGCCCTCATTAGCGAAAACGACGCCTTCATTAATTAGGCGCCCCCCTAATTAGGCACAAACCCCTCCGACACCCACTTCATGGGCTGTTATTGGTCAAGTCAGGATCAAGATGGTGGCTTATTTACCTAAGCCCCGCCCTAATTAAGTACATATGTAGCTTGGTACATACACTAATTAAACTGTCTAAGAATTTTTTATACGTAGGTAAGTTAGATATGAAATAATTTCACTTGTTTCATGTTTAGAATACTAGTTTTGAAGGCAAATTTTGTAATATTTCGAATTTTGTAATGCTATAAATGTTCTTTTAAAGTATCAGAGATTTTTCTAGTAAATCATGTAGTTTATCCAGTTGCTAATAGTTGGTAATATTTGTAATTGTGTAATGTTTTTTTAATGTAAGTATACGTGGTTTGCTTTTGATCTACGGATCAGCGACGTTGCCATTAAGACCGACGCTCTTTATAACGGCGCCTATTTTTACCTATGCTTGAAATGGGCTTTGCTATCTGCTTTGTATCCGATAGTTAAAATCGTCAACAGGACAGCAGCGTATTTACAACATCAACGTCCTGTTGACGTTTTTAGCTGTCGAATACAAAGCAGATAGCAAAGGCCATTTCAGGTATAGGTAAAAATAGCTAAATAAGCCACCATCTTGATCCTGACTTGACCAATAACAGCCCATGAAGTGGGTGTCGGAGGGGTTTGTGCCTAATTACGTGGGGCGTGACCTCTTAATGAAGGCGTCGCTTTGTAAAAAAAGGGGTCGCCGGCCAAATTTTCTGAAAAATGCGCTCCAGCTCACCCCCAGGTTTGAGCCAGAACGCACTAACCCTATCTACTTTCTTACACGCTTAGTAACTGAAACCTACAATTTTCACCTCGTCTGGCGGCATGAACGCAACGTCCAAATGATCTGTCATTTTGTATAGAGTATATTTAGAGACTACATAACATTTGTAATTTGGGCCCAATTTTGGAGCTTCAGGTCCGTCTGGCAGGTACTTAACGACGCCCTACTGGTCTGGCAATGTTACCTCGAGATTACTAGCATAAAAAACTATAGATTAAACCAAAAACTACCCTTGTGGCGATCAGATATTTTTCCGTGCATCTTTGCAAGTTAATCATCCTCCCCTGGGTGAACGCAACCAGTCCGGGGTGCCAGACGTTGATATTTGTGTCTCGGAGTACACGTAAAGAATGGTGAAATAGAGTACTTACAGATAACACGTATAAATCTACCATTTTTCATATGTTTAGTACCTGAGACCTACAACTTTGACCTCGTCTGGGGGCTGAACGCAACGTCCTAATGGTCTGTCATTTTGGATAGGGTATGTTTTTGGGAGTATGCAATAACAAATGCAAGAATCAGCCTTGAGGCTATAAGATAAATTTTGGCCCTAATCTTGCAACTTCAGGACAGTCTGGCAGGTATTTAGCAACGCCCTACTGGTCTGGCAATGTTACCTTGAGATTACCAGCATAAAAAACTATAGATTAAACCAAAAACTACCCTTGTGGCGATCAGATATTTTTCCGTGCATCTTTGCAAGTTTATCATCCTCCCCTGGGTGAACGCAACCAGTCCGGGGTGCCAGACGTTGATATTTGTGTCTCGGATTACACGTAAAGAATGGTGAAATAGAGTACTTACAGATAACACGTATAAATCTACCATTTTTCATATGTTTAGTACCTGAGACCTACAACTTTGACCTCGTCTGGGGGCTGAACGCAACGTCCTAATGGTCTGTCATTTTGGATAGGGTATGTTTTTGGGAGTATACAACAACATATGCAAGAATCAGCCTTGAGGCTATAAGATAAATTTTGACCCCAATCTTGCAACTTCAGGACAGTCTGGCAGGTATTTAGCAACGCCCTACTGGTCTGGCAATGTTACCTCGAGATTACCAGCATAAAAAACTATAGATTAAACCCAAAACTATCCTTGAGGCGATAAGATATTTTTCCAGATTTTTTTGCAAGTTTACGGGTCTCCCCTGGGCAAACGCAACCGCTCCGAGGTGCCAGACTTTGAGATTTGTGACTGGAAGTAGACCGAAATAAGGGAGAAACAGAGCATTTTCATGAGGAAATAAGTTGGAAATTTCACCCTTGCCTCCTAGACCATAATCTGTAGATCAATGCCGCATTTTTGCGGATAACACGTTTTGATTGCAGCATGGTTAGCACAGGAGGGCCCCCACGTGTTTCGCGTACAACGCAACTCGTAACGGGCAATGGGAACACGCATCTGTAATGCAGCGCAATATAGTAACGCGCTTTTTCATTGACTGTTATATAAAGATAGACAAGTAATCAAACTTCGGCCATTTAGGAGCGCGCGATACGTATTCAAGGTCGAGGCGCAGACAGTGCGATCTGTACTAGAGCATTTTTACGCATTCTTAAACTTTGCTTGTAGTGCGTAATTCACTGCGCGCACATATACAAGCGCGCGGTGTAGGTAGGTTTTTGTAAAGGTGGGAGGTTTGTGTGTGTGTACACAAAGAATTTGGTAGAGTGGGGTTAGAATGTGTTAGAATTCGTTTGGTCTAAACTAAACCCACCTTAAGAAGAAAAATTCCCGCTATTATGCTGTGGCGACATCATGGTGCGGGCCGCGACAACTTGCGGCCGTGCGGGTCCGTTTCTTTCTCTAGTCAATTATTACATTGCCATCCCGTTGATGAAAGCGTACTCTTCTTCGTTCTGCCGTCCTAGTCTAAAATGCGACTTTTTACTATATCGAAGCTCATAGTAAAAAGTCTTATTTTATACTAGGACGGCAAAAATGGTATTCTCTTTATTTTAAGGAGTCTATTGTATTATTATTATTTATATTGTAGTATTCATTAAGTATTCTTATTGATTACTAATAACCCTCGTTGGGCTTCGCCGCAGTCGGGTAAAACCGGAAAATAGTAAGGCAGACCGTGTATCAGCAAACTTCCATTAGAAGCATCAGAAATGAACTATAGTGCAGCTTTGTTGCCAAGTAAACGAAGTTTGTATTGTACTATTTTTAGAGGTTATAAACTCGTTTGGGTTATGTTTATTTGGCATCAATCAATTTGTTGAATGAATATTGTTTAATTACTGTCTGAAGCCATTCTGATCTTTCCGTACTTTGAAAAGCTATTTGAACGAGGTCAAGTTTCGTGAAGTTACAATATTAACCAAAACAGTTACTATTTATATTCGAAATCCGAAGGGAATTTTATATAAAATAGATATCTGATAATTTGTATAATTCGCTTTCTGAATGTTGAGCAGATATAATATATTCGGTGTAACAGGACAATAATCTAAGATACCACAATTTGAAAGGTTTTTATACGTAACGCATAATGTAAAACTTGTTTGCGGTCAATATCATCTCTTCCATGAACTGCGTTCTAACATGATTATACGTCCTATACTCGTATTTGTAATGCCAGGTCAATATTTTATCTTTTCATGAACTGCCTTCGAACAGTTAATTCGATTACGTTTGTAATGAGGTATGGTATGATTAAGTGCAGGCAATGAAACGTCACCAAGCTTACTGACGCTCGACGGCAACCACAATAGATCCTGATGCGGTTACACCAGTTCACACCTTCAGCATGTCTTAAGTGTAGGAACAATTATTCACGACGTCTTCGGGGAGTAATGAGTGCAAACTTGCATTAACTCTGGCGCTGTAGGGTTGTTAATGGAAGGGAATTTCAAGAGGTTGCTCCGGAACATTTGGGACGTTTATGCAGTTTTGTTGGATGGATGACTTCATTTAACATATTTGGAAAGAACATCAAGTACCACTTGATTGAGTAATACTTGATTGTTTTCAAGACATCTTGAGCGTCAAAATAAAATTGCGGCATGTTTGCATATTTTACCACTGCAATAGGAACGTTCATCTGTAAATCATAGCGCAATGTATTAGCGTATTAGCGTTAGCTGCTATACAAGTATGTCTCGTCGCGCACGAGACATTTTATCGCAGTATTACCTTACTGCGATAAGAGAAGCTGATGAATCAAGATTACGAGATTCCTCATTCTGTGCAGCATATCACCGTCTTCCCTCATCATCATCATCTGCGTTTTCGCTTCATTATCTTAGCTTTAAGTTGTATTTCTACCTACTGTATTTTGTTTTTATATTTCTTTGTTATACTCTTACCCGGGGGTCTGCCCCTGCGCATTTAGGTCCGCAGGCAGGGCCTGTGTACTACGTCTGTCTAGATAAAGATACGGCGTTAATTTGGGCAGTTTTCAAATCGACATGTACACATTCGACTGACGAGCGATTCAGTACGACACGGAAATAATGTTCTGATTGGTCGTTTGACTATTGAAACAGAAAGTCATTCCGCTGCTCGTTAAATTGGCTCATACGCGATTTGTTGGCTGGGCATTCATGTCAAATGTAGAATAGTATTACTGAACTTGACTACATTTGCACACAATAGAATTTGTATTGTAACTGAATACAAACAATCTAGTTTATATTCTGATTATGTAACAGGCAGCCGCCGTTTGCGTAACAGTGAAATTGTTAAAGCGTTTTGGGTGAAATTAGTGTTTTAAATGTTGCTAGCATTCGTGATAATTAGGTGTTTATATTATAAGTAAGGATCGTTGGTTAGACTAGATTGGTTAGTTTCTTAACGTTTTGATAAATAAGTGTTGGGCAGTTTAAAAAATAATGAAAGGTACGACTTACTATGCTGGAACGCTCGCGGTCCTTTTTAGGGTTCCGTATTTGTAGTTCAAATTGCCGGTAATACCTAGATATGTTAAAATACGATAGTAGGTACGAGGAAAGAAGGCTTCTTTATCACGCTGATGCGCAATGTTGTTTACATTAGTGTTAATCGGTCCGTTATATAAATAAGTTTGTGCAACGCTCTTTATGATTGGCAGCATGCGTATTTAAACTGGCTATTATATTTTTAGCAACTTAGTTGCGTGGTTCAGACAACGGCATAACATAATTCGAGAAACATAGTTTTGTAAAACTTGATAGTAAGCTAAACATTAATCCTTGTCACGTGCCTGCGGCGCATACTTTGTATAGGCCGGGTATTATAGGGTCCGTTGATAAAATGTTGCCTAGAATAATGTTGAAAATTTGAATTACTGAATCTTTTAAGCCTCGGCATAAGCCGGTGTTTTGAAAGTTACCAATTTAATTCATAGATTGCCTGTATCACAATACAAGTTATCGAAACTAAGCCGGGTGGGTTGGGTTCTCTACATGAGGATGTAAGAAAATCCAGAAAGTTTACGGTTTTAGAAAAACATGTGGTTCGTACGGATGAAACAAAACTTAAAGCTGTGATATTTCGCAGTTTGGAATTTCAAACTCTGAGTCTGTCCCTTACATTTTAGCTTGTTACTTAGGCATGAATTGTTTGATATTTTTTGTTATCCGAAGGTTAATTCCAGATAGATTTTCAACCAATTTTTTGAATGATATACTCCTAAGTTTGTTACAGCGTTTCTTCCTCACTGGAGGCCATAATTTCCAAGGCGCTGGTAAAATGAGACTTGTGAATGCGCCCGGCTTTCTAAGATATAAATGATTTGAATCTAGTAGCGCTGCAGTAGTATACGATTTCCTAATAAATCCCGCGTTAGCACAGGATCATTGGCGAAGTGTTCCTAAACTTTGCTGAGCTCATTGTACTGCAGCCGGGTCGAAGCGGGCGATGTAACCGAACCGTGGAACTTAGTTAGAACTTATTCCGCCTGAAAACTAAAAGCGTCTATAACAAAACATGTTTCTGGTCTAATTGTTTTCGCGTTCGAACCTCCCGATCGTTGCCAACGGTCTCATTTCGACGGAACTTTTCTTATTCTCTGTTGTTGATATTTTTAAAGTTTCCGTTAACTAATACAACAAACTCCTTTTAAAGCGGAGAACTGTTTGTATCAAGTTATTTTTTTAGTGTTGTGTTGAACATTGTATAAATGGAACAGTTATTGAATCGTCGGGTTTTTGCCGACATCTCTGAAAGTTCTGAAACTAATATCTACAATTGTTGTAAAAAAGGAGTATTTGTATAATGTACTTTATACGTATTATCCTAAAGATTAACTATTTCTATGTACAGTCGAACATATAAACAAGTATGTAATCCGGGTGGATTACACCGATCTGGGTGTATGACCGGGTCATCGTCGAAATAATAAGTATGGAAGTGTAACTGACGCTCAAAATCGTCCCCACGGAATACGTACTAACGGGGGCGGAGCCAGTACTTAGTGGTGAAGAAAAAAACTACACCGTAAAATGAATTTCTCACGTCAGTAGCTTTGTAACCAATCACAGATTTTTGTCTTTTAAACGATATGCAACCTATATCCAAAAATTCCGTCTACTCAAACTTAATACAAATATTTGTGACTTTAGACTCGCACATTAGTAAACATTAAGTTGATTATCAATACCACTTGATGCATAAGACGTATTAATTTTAAAACGGGTTCATCTGCGTACCTCTACCTCTTTCTTTGCTGGACTGTATGTGTTTACTTGCACTGAAGTAAATTGAAATGAAATTGGTTACAACAAGACAAGTTGTAAATGATCATAAATATTAAATGCGGATACCACAGCGTATGAATGCTTAAGATTCTATTCAATCATAACTAGTAAAAAATAATAAATCATTCATTAGGTATCAGTGATATTGATATGGCTTTACGCAACTCGACGTCTCATATTGCGCGTATTACGTAGTTTTTTTTTGTTTTGTGTCAAGTCACCAGTTTGAAGGAAAGTGTACCTAAATATATGAATGGTATGAAATTACTACCGTACGCTAATTGACTTGCACTTAGCCTGTTTTTCACAGCAGTTTCTGTTCTCTAATTGGTTTGATCAAACACAGTGTAGTCGGAGTAAATATCGCGTTTCCTAGCTAACAAGTGTGATTACATTTGACAACGTATACTTTGAAACTAGTTTATCGGTGTGCAAATTGGTGGGATTGGATTTGACTATTAAAACGAATGGTATCTTTTTAAGAGAGTGTAATATTGAAACCAAAGTGAAACTACAAAACTCCGATGGCGTGTGGATTGAACAGTGGAAGCTGGGGTTTTAAGAAAATGAAAACAACTTCAACTAAATACGTAGCACTTTCTATGAGTAGGCTTATGATGCTGGGATTTTTCGAGTAATAAATAAATAATAAAGCATCCATCACTCTCACACTTACATATCGATACCTTTAGACTCAAAGGGTGTAAACGCCGTAGGTGCTAATGGTATTTACGCCCTTTGAGTCTAAAAGTATCGATATAGGTACTCCTCAGAACGTGACGGGTGTTTTATCATTTTATTTATCGCACGATAAAGTCTACCATCATACGCCTACAGGTGTAAAGAATAAACTGTTTTGTTTGATTCTTGTTCTACTAATTCGGAAATTATACTCATTTCTGAATAAGCGATGCAAAAATTGTTCTATGTTCAAAGCTAGTTTCTATAGCGAGTAGTGCATGATAACATTATTCCGCTACTTTTGATCAGCATTGCAGGCGTGACGTCACAGATACAGACAAAGCAAAACAAGCGAATGGGCCAACATCAAACATGGTTTATATTTACAGTCTATTGTTTTGTAGAGCGTGGATGTCTGAATAATGCCTTTGTTATCTTGAAATTGCCGCGTATCCAAAGTTGTGGAATAAAACAATTTCTACCTCCCGCCGACATTAACGATGCAGCGGAGGAGCTCGCTTTATGACGACACCGACTGAAACCCTGCATACAAATTACGAAATGACACTTTCCCACTTTAATACACGGAGTATGGCGACTTTAATAGTGGGTTTAATTTTAGACTAGTACATGTAGGATGGTGTTGCCCTATTTTGTCTAGCGATGTGCCGTTTGCGTTGTCATGCATTCCCAAGATGGAAATGTTCTCCACATAAAACGCAAATGTGTCCGAGAATGGCACACCATTTCAGACCTATTTATACATTATTATTTATACAGATTTATCAATATACCTATTTACTGGAAATATTTTGATTCTATAAGAATTTATTGTGGTACTGTCCCTTCCAGCATTGATATCTACATTACATAGGTCTTGCTTGATTTTTCAATGTATTTTCATCTTTCCTTCAATAATCTTAATGATGTCTGGATGTTCTGAATCAGCGATATAAAATAGAATTATCCCAAATGAAAGTAGAAGATTTAACTTTATGCAATTTCTATTAAATTGGTAAAAATATGTCAAATGATACGTGGTCGGAGCGAGAAATATATCTACTCTAGCTATTATAGTATAAGAATATAAAGTAAATAGTGAACACCTAGACATGTAATATTAGTTTTAAAAAAACAAGGCCGAATGAAAATCGATCAAAATTACTTCGTTCCAATGAGGATAATCCAATAAGGTAAATCCTTATTGCTTCAATGTTTTACCTAGTTGTAATATCGTCATCTGACGTAGGAGAAAAAGACAATAGTGGTCATTAAGAAATACACCTTGTACCTCAAGTTCATTCTCCTATTTTCTTTACAGCGCACTTTTATAGACAAATATTTTAATTTTTTTAGGGTTCCGTAGCCAAAATTGCAAAAACCTGTCACAGGCATTTTACTCAAAAACTGCACGATGGATATTGATAAAATTTGGAATAATAGGTGTCTTGTATGAGCCGCTACTTAGTTTGGTAGTTAAATAATTAAAATAAATATTTTTAGGGGGGGCACTCCATACATGTTACAGAAGCTAAAAATTTTTTTTCTGAAAATATCAACGTGTGGTACATAGTACGACAGCTCTTTCAAAACATTTTAAGGTTCTTAAGTAATGTTTTTGATTAAGTGAATACCTTTGGAAGACGCCTTCAAACTGCTGGAATGGAAAGGACTAGGCATCAATGTCAACGGCGAGTACATCACTCACCTTCGGTTTGCCGATGATATCGTGGTCATGGCAAAGTCGATGGAGGAACTCAGCACGATGCTCGAAGGCCTCAATCGAGTCTCCCAACGAGTGGGCCTAAAAATGAATATGGACAAGACGAAAGTTATGTCCAATGTCCATGTCGTGCCTACTCCCGTTATGGTTGAGAACTCGGCTCTTGAAGTTGTTGACGCGTACGTATACCTAGGACAGACAGTCCAACTAGGTAGGTCCAACTTCGAGAAGGAGGTCAATCGTCGAATCCAACTCGGATGGGCAGCGTTCGGGAAACTCCGCAACGTCTTTTCGTCCAAAATACCTCAGTGCCTTAAGACGAAAGTATACAATCAGTGTGTGTTGCCAGTGATTACATATGGATCCGAGACGTGGTGCTTCACTATAGGCCTTATGAATAGGCTCAGAGTCGCTCAACGGGCTATGGAAAGGGCTATGCTCGGGGTTTCTCTGCGGGATCGAATCAGAAATGAGGAGATACGTAGAAGAACGAGGGTCACCGACATAGTTAAACGGATAAGCTTGTTGAAGTGGCAATGGGCAGGGCATATAGCACGTAGAACAGATGGCCGATGGGGCCGAAAGGTTCTCGAATGGAGACCACGAATCGGCAAGCGCAGCGTCGGACGTCCACCAACAAGATGGACAGATGATCTGGTTAAGGCTGCTGGCTCACGGTGGATGCAGGTTGCTTCCAACCGAAATAAGTGGAAATCTATGAGGGAGGCCTATGTCCAGCAGTGGACGTCCTATGGCTGAAATGATGATGATGAAGTGAATACCTTTGGCAATTATCGCTCCGAAATTCTAAACCGTGTGTCCGAAAAATATAAAAAAATTACAAAGACTAATTAATACTTTCAACGAAAATTATTTTCAACAAGATCCGATTAACCGTTTTTGAGTTATTGCCGATAAACTGCGCTTCTCAACAAAAGGACGTAATTTTTACATCGTATTTTTGACCTTATAGTTACGGCTATGGAACCCTACACTGAGCATGGTCCGACATGCTCTTGGCCAGTTTTTTCAATTCCCAACAACCAACTTGTTTAACTTTGCACCAAAAAATAGATTCACGGTTCATTCCTCGATTGGACAGCAATTGACAATTAAGTTTGTTTTTAATTGGATTCTATTTGCGTAGGTATTAACAGCTAACAATTCAATTCGTGGTTATTGCACAATCTTTGTGCTGATGCTTGTGTATTGTAAAAAATAACTAACAATAACGATGCCATCCGGTACGTAAACAAAAGCTATTGGGGAAATACAGGAGTTGTGAAAGCCTTCCGGTTCCAAGCAGAAATAACAGGATTGTTGAAAGCGAAGCGAGGTGTTTGCACACCATGTTAGCCTTTCCTTATATGCGTTAGTAGGTATCTTCGGGTGTAAGTAACCGAGTACTATCTTTTACAATGAAATGTTTAATGGTGGACTTAACGGCTGAATTTTAGCAGTCAATCGGAAAAAAGGGCTGCTAGATCTATAATTGGATACAAAATGCCACAAACTATTTCATTTCTAGCACTAGGCTGCTATCGCTTATGTTGCTTTATGGGGATTACTGATTAATCCTTTTATAGTTCGGCAGTTCTAACTCTAACCATCGGATGTTAAAATTTTGAAGCTGGCATCATCCCTTGCTGCATATTTTGATATTGTTTTAGAGGGGAACGAGAGCGAAGGCATGATCGGATCTTAAAAAATCTAACTTTGGAAAGCTCGTCAGGCCCACCACTTCTGTATTGGCTGGTTTGCCTTAAAAAATACTAAAATTCCATATTTTGCTGCTCTTTGTGTCCTGACATCCCATTTTTTATAATCTCGCGGTTTGGCGGTATAATTTTAAAAATACTTCTTCAGCACTGAAAAAAATATGCACATGTAAAGTATTTGCATATGTGTGGGTAATTTTTTTCAAATATTAAAGATAATTGCACCGTTTTGCTGATGTTAAATTTAGAAACCACTCTCTAACCACAGACATGCATCCTATATTAATTAATGGATATGAATGAAATAAACTCGGTAATTTGAGCGAACGACACGGACTCGTGTCATGTGGTGTGTATCGGGAAGTGGTAAATCAACGTTAATCAAATCATATTTTGGAGTTTGAAATTAATTTCGATAAAATTTATTATTTAGTACCTATAGGAAGTTAATTAGACAGTGTGCTAATCGCTCGACTAAATTGTTTAGCGATAATAGTAAAATGTATCCAACGTGGAAAGCACAATATTTAAAGGTAACGTAAGGTAAAGTCTGTTGGGTTTGGGATACTATTGAAACACATATTTAACGTTACGAATATATATGGTATTTATTATATCGTTATTTAGAAAGGCAAGTTGTGTGCCTACGCAGAGCCAGTCCACGACAGAACGTATGCAAACCATAGTCTCTGAAGGGCATTGACAAAAAACAGGGCTTTTGAACTATCAAGTGGCGCTCACATGTATGAAAGAGAAAGCTTCCTAATACACTAGTGTCACGTAGTTTTTTTCTTTGCATTTTCTTTCACAGGCAGGGCCAGGGACACGTGTAACACTAGTTGAAGCGAGATATTTTTTGTAAAATTCCAACAAGGTCATCTAGGAGACGACGACGTACTCATGATCTCACGCATACATGTGCTTCCGCTGATGAAAGCGAACTTGGTTTTTGCTAAACAGTTGTTATACTTGTGATGAACCTACTGGGGACGGGAAGGCGTGATATGTGTACGTATAATTGTATACACTTTAAATAAATTTCCTAGCGAGTGTAGCAGTTTACGAATTTGCGAGCCGCGTGTGTAATAGGATTCCCGGAACTTTGATGGCGTCGACGATAAATATTTACCTTGTTGGCTGCCATGTCAAAAACATCTGAAAACAGCTCTATTTCTAAAGCCATAAGGACGTATCCCGTTTATCCGATCGGTTCGAATGCAGTAGACTACTAGGCCATTAGCTTAATAGTTCACAACTTCAAACACAAGTCTGGCTATATTTTTTTAAGCTAAAATTTGCCTGCCACTATTTTGAATTTACAAGGGCTAAGGGGTTAAATTGTAGTTGGGTTTCTTGGGTTCATAGTTACCACGAATTAGATTCATTTATTAAAATATTTATTGAAATTCCTGCAACAGTTTTGACCTAATATTTACGAATTGCATAAGAAATGTCGCTGTAAATTTACTGAATTAGAATTAATCCTATATCATGGCGTGAAGTTCTTGAAATCATTAGTAAGGTTCTGGGTCGAAAATCACCTTTTAATACTTGGGTAAGATTTTGATTTTAGCTAAGTATAGCTTATTATTATTAATCGTACGGCATAAGTAGGTATAGCTACAACTGAGAAATACCGAGGGATCATAACAATAAATGATAACGCGTCGTCATACATATTTATTCTCTGGCTTTAAATAATGCGTGACGAAGATCTGAAACTGAATCAATGAGCAACGGAAACGAACGGAAATGTTTCAAACACTGTTTGCACCGTTAATAAAAAACCGGCCTAATTAAAACAAATTATCCAAATCAAATTATTATAAATTACTTTCAATCTTAAAACGACTTAAGTAAAACAGTTTTCTCAACTCAATTGTTATTTTTTTAATAAGGCCACTTTATTACTATAGCTTGGCAACTTCGTTGGTGACACTCACATGTGTGCTTTTTATTATGTGCAGCCGTAACTACTCACACAAGTTACCGCCAACACGAACGATGACCGACGGAAACAGCCTCCGGAGGCCCCCGTTCGTGTTGGCGGTAACTTGTGTGAGTAGTTACTGCTGCACATAACAAAAAGCACACATGTGAGTGTCACGAGGTTGCCAAGCTATAACCGTGCGTGTTGTCAATATGTCATTCTTGTGTTGCAGGGACTTCGTCAGTTACCACAGGTTTTAATTTAAAATAAAGCAATGAGGTTTGGTAAGTAAGCAATATTGATGTGCTACGGTGTGATAAAATTTTACGCCTAATTAGACACAGTTAAATTCGTTCAATTGATGCTAATTGTTTTACATTTTAGCGCTAATTGAACCCGTGAAATTCTTCATTATTTTTCATTGTACTTAATTGTTCTGTGAATAAATGAGTACAATGTAATTGAAAGTTGTTTATAAATAAGTATTTGTGATGGGATAAATTTACAGGTTTAAAATCCTATAAATTGATATACACTAACGGACGATGAGTTCAGGTCATTTTCTATATATTTGTTCATAGAAAATGACCCGTATTCATTGTCCGTGAGTGTATGTAAAGTAATATGTGTGACATATTTGGGCATTTTTATTTTAAAATAAACCGGTAGGGCGGTTAGGCGAAACTTAAGCTATATTTAAATACCGTCTGACCTGAAATATATAGAGTTTGACACTAATCGTCAGTTTTGTGACGACCTGTTATCTGCCAGTTAAGAGGAAATTTTAAATAAAAAAAGTTTAATGTAAAATGTACCACTTTGTTGCTTGCCATCAAAATACATTAACTATTACTAGTATGTATAAAGAAGTTTATATTATACCTATTACTGCTAATAACTGTATAACTAATTAGGCTATAAATTTAAGCGATGCGATTGTTATTGTTAAAAACGTCACGTGAACCCATGATTTGCTCGTGCAAGTGCAAAACTCGCCGTGACGTCGCCCTGTCTGGTTCCACCGGAAGACCAGCGCCAGCTCTGGAGTTGGCATTATGCTGAGGTGGGACCTTTTTGTGGCAGCGGGGTTTTTTATTTTTTTTGTGTTTTGTTTTTTTTAATTTTTTCCTATATTTTGTAACTTTGCTGTCATAAATAAATGTATTTTCTTTCTTTTTTTCAAGTGTTACCTAGTTCTATCGTCATCACTACGTGTGTATTATGACTTGTGACGTACTTGTGAAGACGATGAATACTGCATGACTTTTACTACTGAAGTTAAATCTCGGACAATGTGTACATAGTTGCGTACTTGTCTTTAGTAAATGTTGTTCATTTACCATGATTATAAAGAGTGTAGCAATGAAGCGCCTTTAATGTAACGATCCGTTAAGACGATGCTTGGTAATGCACGGGAGATGCACGGAAATGCACGCGAAACGCGGGAAAGCCCGCGTTTTCTCGAATATTCAACCCGCTTCATAGGGGTATTATTATATTACCTATGCGATGCCGGTGGCAACTCAATGAGCTTCGGCACATAAATAATAAACTTCAATTTTACCTACCGAAACATGAGACACTAGATAGGCTTACAGGATATTTCTATATTTAAGGAAATGGTTTAGTTTAGGGCTGTACAAATGCAAAAACTACGGTCGTACATTGGTAAAAGATTACACACGGTGGGCCCGAATAACCCGAAAAATTTTAACCACGTATTCCTGATGGTATTACAAGTAAATAACATTATATCAACATATTTAGGTCGAATTTTGTCATTTTACATTAATAGTCTTATGGAACAAAATAAATCAGTAAATTCGGCCGCATGTTTGCTATAATAATCCCGACTTTGTTCGACGTCACTAAAAAACAAAATTGTTTTCAATAGGGATGTAACGATACATAATTTTGCCGATACTATACCGATAATTGTAGTAAATAATCGGCGATACCGATATCTTAGCTAAATAATGATGTATGAACTTCAGATATTTGTATATCCTTATTATACCTAAAACTTGGCTATTTTTAACACAGAGTGAACCTGAAAGTGTACAGTAAAAATAAATAAATCGTCAACTCAATTTATTTTTATTTTTTTATTATGAACCAAAGTTATAATTAACATAGTAATTATCATTGCACACCAATACATAAATTAAGTCAGTAATTGAAATTACTTTTTGCAGATTTTTTTTCATACAGCAAATTCTTTTCGCGCTCTTCAAATATCAATTGTATATAATCGGCGATACCGATATATCAGTATCGTTACATCCCTTGTTTTCAATTAACTTAAAACACCAAAGTCAACAAACAACTTACATTAACCTTTATCTGTTGTTCCCTTCAGATCTATAAAACAATATTTAAAGGCTAATAAACAAAATTTATAGGTTTAAGTGTCGAAATTCACGAGAGCCCTTTAATTTGTTAAATTGAAAAGAACCATTGTATTGTTCGATGGAATTAGGTTTATTTGTTCTACGGTACGCACTCGGTCGTCAAAGAAGATCCTTTCGCCGGAAATAAGTGAATAGAATAAATGAAATGCCCAATAAAAAGGATAGACTGCGGCAGTTTGAACAGAGCTATTTCATTTAACCCTTATTCTGAGAGTCTGGAGGCTTCGCCACTACTCACTGGTCTATTCTAACAAGTACATTGCAGTGAAACTTCAGTTCGACGTTTACGCTAATTTGATTAACAGGCGCTCGGTAAAAGTATGTAAATTGGGTAATCGCTCCTAAGTTTTGTTTGAGTTTAGAAACAAGGATCCCCGAGTACATTCCGACCTAATTCTTGCAGTTGCGCGAGATTCTTCCGTCCCTTAGCAGACCATTTCCTGCGGCTTTTAGAGACGTTTCGTTTAAGGAGATTGTAGTCTCCGTATTCCTGCTTGGAGCGGATTTAATATTTGATACTTGCAATTTTCGTTACGGGAGCTTACTACGCATTGCAGTTGATGTTTCTAACGCTACGGCTACATTATCGGGATTCGGTGAAGGTTCGTGTTGGCGTCTCGTTCTTTTTATATGTCAGAGAAAGAGACTCCAACACGAACCTTCGCCGAATCTCGATAATGTAGCCGCGGCATAACGGCTTACCTTATTTAGTCTTAATACGAACGAAATAGGGTCGTAAGACGTTGTCGTGCAAATTAAATGGTTTGAATGACCCTTTGCAAGACTAGATCCTCGGTTTAACGTATACAACCATTGTTCCATCCCTCGTCTTAGCGACGTTCTCAGACAAAGGAACTGGTATGACTGACAAGCGTTGTCTTCTAATGTCATGTGCATGACTCACTGAATCCATAGGTTAGTTAATAACGCCATACAGTGCGACTGCTATTTTTATTTATTATCTATTGATACAAAAACACATATATATAGGTGCTAATAAATTAGGTACCAATATTTTTAGGACTGATAGTAGGTACTCAGCTTTCTGAGTTTATTTATGTATAAAACAATAAACAAATTATGTATGTTTTTTGGAGAAAAGTAGGGAAGTACGTTAGCTACGTAAAATACCTTGTTAATGAGGTTAACAATAATCAGTTACTATTTACTAACTTTTCAATATGAATGAACTGGTCACTTAACAGAAAACGACGTCCACTTGACAGAAAATGTTCTTGACAGTTAAATTAACAGTATGATTAAATTTGAGTAAAATTTTAATTTATTTATTTTGTTCAGGAAATGAAAACCAAAAATATCGTGTAAAAACTAGTAAAAAGTTCTCTTAATTTATATAAAAAGTTAATTGTATTGATGTAAGTTAACATCTCTTAAAATATTGGTACCTAATTTGTTAGAACCTTATAATTTAAGCATAATAAATACAAATGATGTACATGTATGACATTTCTTGACTTAATAAGTCGCATAACGTTTAGAAAAATCATAAAAAAAAACCTTAATTTTTTCATAAACCTACATTATTTTTATCTTGTGTGACAACAAATCAACAATTTAAAAAGTCACAGGTCTCTATTCTGTCCGGTGAAAACAATTGTATTAAACATTATTTACTTATTTCAACCCTTTATTATTTATTAAATTACTTGTTGTGGTGGCCTATGGACATAATATCGACACTGGAAATTTCAAATGTCGTAAGGGACAAAGGTCGACTTTTCAGGTGAGCCAAAAAACAAAATTCAATTAAAAAAAAATCGTAACTCGGTCGTTTCTTAACCGATTAGGATGATTCTCAGATTTATAATTTTCAAATAACTTTATCTACACCGAACTAATTATTGGAAATCTATAACCTTAATAGTTTAGGAAATAGTGTCCCTTACGCAGTGAATTTAAGACGAAAATGTCCGTTACGAATCTGAAATAACCCGTTTTTTTCTTAAAAATATTATCATATTGTCGTAACTACCAAAAGCGTATTTGTACATTGCGAATTTCTGTTGTAAGTTATATTTATGGTTTCCAGGTTAATGAAGTAAGTAACCATAAAATGTATGAAAATATAAATTTGTATACTAAATTTATATGGCACTATGTTGTATGGGTCAACTTTAAATTTTAGGAAGTTACGACAAAATTTAATCTTCTCATAACTTTTTTATTTGACGGGTTATCAAAATTTCAATCGAACAGATCGATAGAGAAAAAAATACTGATTCCAATGGTATATTTAGTGTACTTACGACAAAATGTCCCTTACGACATTTGAAATTTCCAGTGTCGATATCATAGTTTGCTGGCATAAACGTTAAACTTCTCTACCCTGTATTTTTCTTTCCCTATAATAATAATAAGCCTCTGAAGTATAATAACGTAATACTAGGTTATACATTCTTCAGCTAATTCTAGTTTGACTACCAATAAGTTAGGGTCTTACTACTACCTACTTGTAGGAATAATAGGCTCTAATAATCGGTAGCTTGAGCCTTTCCTTACTGTCGGCGCGGTGGCACGTTGATTTTCTCACAGCTACGGTGGATATTCAGCCTAATAATGATTGGTAGGACACTTCTTAAGACAGAAGCGCGGAAGAGTGAGGTGAAGAGGCCTTTATCCAGCAATGAAACACTATATTCTTAAATTATGAGTAATATCTTTACAGATTTTAATTTACATGTCTGTAACTCTAAAGTGTTTCTCTCTAATAGCACACTGTTGTGGTCTCTATCACAAATTACCCCGCACGTAGTTTCACGACGTTAACAGAATAGGGTTACTTAGCTTTGGATTAGTGTTCTGTGTATGTATGTGTTCGGCATCGTTACTGTTAATGCTGTATTAAAATAAGTCCTTTATGATGTTAGGTTGCTAGTCCTGACTGCAATTGAGACTATTAGGTATGTGGGGCTCAGTGGCGTGGCGTTCATAGAACTCCATTCCCATCGGCTTGCCTAATATTAGGCAGTTCAGCACTTAATTCTAGTGCTCTTAAAGAAAATTGAAGCTAAAGCTGCTCCGGCTTGCCCAAGGATTTCTTCAACGCCACGGTGGGGCTGTACCTTTTCTGAGTACAGTCAAGGACACCAATAGGTATTTATTCACCACAAGGTTTCAAAAATATCTATACAGCTCTTATTATTGTGGCAGTAATGTTTATGTATACATATTTTGGAATTTTGTTGTTCGATGTTGCAAGTTTTTTCAATGGCTGCATACAGAAAGTAGTCTGCAAGGGTTGTTCAATTTATTAAGTCGAACCGAACTTACTCAGCATGCTTTTTTTCTCCTAAACCTTATCCCATTATCTGGGGTCGACTCTCGTTGTCGTCTCCGCTTACACTTGGACTGTAGGTACAATTTCAGCGTCCAGATTCTTCTCCAATTCAATTCAATTCAATCATTTATTGGTAAAATATAAGGTATTTTACATGTCACATAAGGTCCTTTGTGACCGTCGTTAGTCAAGTGGTCGAAGCTACTCAGTATGCGTTGTTTATTTGTATATAAACTCACGGACAATGAATTCGGGTCATTTTCTATATAATTGTTCATAGAAAATGACCCGAATTCATTGTCCGTGAGTGTAGCAGACGTGTAAGCAGAGCGATTTCCAATTGGGCGCTTAATCACGTTATAATATTCCCGGTAATTAAGTCGGTTAATCTGTTTGTATAATTGGTTGTCTATTAAGGTTATAGTGATACTACAGTAAATCAACACTATCTAAGATGTTAAACGGGGACTCATGTATAAATTTAACTAGATTCTGCCCTGTACGTTTGTCAGTGCCCCTTGTTCACGGAATGGAAGATCATTTGTATGTATAGATTACGACATTTACGACTTTAAAAATAAATACATAATGCGTAATGATCAATTGATCATTATTTGTATAACATGGTTATTTGTAGGTATAATATTGTTGATCGCAAGTGCATGTAGTAATTATTGCAAATTCAACAAACACTCGAGGGTGTCTCGGGTTCTTTCTCGAATTCTACAAATCAGTTCAATAACAAAAAAAATCCCTTAATCTAATGCTATGGTCTGCTCATGTTCGAAAGTTTAAATAAGGTATACAAGTTTCCAATATCGCACACAGGTTCATCACGCGTTTTATTCAGATCATGCTTGAAAAAGTCTCAATTCGCTCTGTTCCGCCAAGTCCCCACGTGATTTACGTGATATACATGTCATGTCAGCCGCGTGCTCTCAATATTTTGTTATTAATTTACCTAAAAAAATATAACGAATTACCATTATTATCGCACGTACCGTACATATTATGCGGTAATATACGGTACCTTAATACAATATTATTGAACACTAATTAATCTACACAGGTAAACGTTCACCGTTTTTAAAAGACCAGTGCAGCGCGGTACTGGCACGAACATTCCGATCGATTCTCTGGCCTTATTGAACAGCGAATCTGTTGCGTAAACGGAGGGCAGATTTTGATAGCCGCCGATACGGGACCGAATGAATATTAAATTAATTCCCACATTTAGTCTGAAAATACGCCAATTAACTGCTGACGTACAGGGCCGTTTTACGAGGTGATAAAATTGTCGAATTGCCCCCCACATGACGCATGTGTTATGCAATGTATGGGTAGGACGCGCCCGGACGCCTCCGGGCGGCGCTCTGCGTCATTATTGTGGGTTATCTTTATGATTGACTTCCCACTGGAATATTGCACGGTATAATGACCCCCTTTCGTTCGATTACTAACCGATACGATTGTCCTTCCATTGCGCATATGCCCTGTATTTTAACGATGTCGTTTTGTCTGCTCTTTCGCGACATTGTGGGGCACGTTACGCGGGTTACGCCGGCTGTTTTTATTTTTTGCCCCGAGTGGATTTTTGGTTTAATGCAAAGTACTTTAATAGAAAACAAAATGATAAAAATTGATTCATAGTATTTTTTCGGGGACATGCTACTTATTTTACCCTTATTTTGGTTTATTTTGGTTTATTTAAGTTTTAATTCTTTGTTGTTTATATGACAAAAAAAATCCGAACAACTTTTTCAACTGCTTCTCTAAACCGATTCTTATAATAAATCTTTGCACACGCATTGAGTGCCAGTGATAATACTACCTACATAACCTATGACAATTTCAGTTTGATAAGGAAGAGGCAGATGTTGTATCAGAAGGTCGTCAGTGAAACAGAGAATGATTTAAAATAGAACACTTTAACCTGAACGTTTTATTTACCAATTATAACGATTATTTTTTTTCTGTTTCAGGTAAGCAAATGCCCACTGCATTTAATTTCATCGCGTGCAACAAGATGAAGTCGACAGGTGACTGATAAGCTTTATGGGTATAATTATAAATGGTTAGCTGGGAAATGAGGCGTGTGAAATGGTACTGTTTGAAACAATAGCCGTGTCATATTGCAAATTACCGTCAATTTTAATGAAAGGTCACGTGTAAATGGTGCGTTAAGCTATTGCCTATACTGCCGCCACAACGCAAAAGGGCATAACTAACATTTTTTTCCGACACTGAGTTGTATACATATTCGGAATCGGTGAAATTTACTGATTCCGAATATGTATCTCAGTCAAAATGTTTAGATGTGCCCTTTTGCGTTATGGCGGCAGTATAAGTCTGCCGTCCTAGTCTAAAAGGCGACTTTTTACTATGAACTTCCATAGCAAAAAGTCACCTTTTAGACTAGGACGGCAGAAGTATGACATGACTCCGTTGATTTTATTTATGGCCTCGCCAATACCACAGCAATATAGCAGTAATTTTTCTTCCTACAAAAGGTACATCGCGCGGCTTGTATGTGTGCGCGCCGTGAACGCACTACAAGCATAAGGTTTTACGAATGCGTAAGAATGCTGCAGTACGGATCGCACCGTCTGCGCCTCGACCTTGAATAGGTATCGCGCGCTCCTCAACGGCTGAAGTGGAACTACTTGTCTGTCTTTATACTTTGCCAACACCTAGGTTTGCAAGATTCTTGGGTTACACCTATTGGTGAATAATCAGTTGATATCGCCTGATTCGAATGGCATTTTTAGTTACTGCGTACCTGCCTAGTACCAAGAATAACTCTCTTGAATGTTTACATCCAGGCTAGAACAACTGGCCACAATTTAGCTTGTCGCCGCGACAGAGCATGGCCCGTCACTTTTGCACTATATGGACCTTTCCATTGCCTGAGAAGGAGTTGCGTGTCACAGTTGTGCTAATGGTACAACGTTGGGGTAGTTTTGGTATGCATATGCATATGTTCTACATATACCTACATTATGCAAGCGTAACGTAAGACGTTAAGGTACGTGAAACTTCAAACCTTGAGACCGTAATTCTCATTTTCAGTTATCATGCCAGTTTTGTCACCACTGAATACAAATAACAAATATGGGCATTTTCACTTATATGTACCATTGATTAAGTGCCTTATCACATTTGCGATTTGCGGGCGAGTTAGAAGCGAAGTTCCATACAAATTTCGCGCGTGATTTTGTATGGAAACTCGCAAGCAGTTATCGCAAATGTGATAGGGCCCTAACGGGTATTAGTCGTCAACTAATAACGAACTGCATGTTTCGTCACAAGTTGATAGGTTCCACGGTAATTATACGGAACTTAGGTTGGGTTTAAATGAAAACACACATATACAAAACTGGCCGTAGTGCCGTCCCCAGGGATTCTTTTCTCCCAATAGAACTGGAAGTGTCCTCGCGTCGCCTATTTTTAATCTCACTCGTTTTCTAAAGCCGGCCGTATGCCCTAATGCCCTATATGGCGCCGACGACGGAAGAGAATGTAAACAGCGCGGCGGAAATGTCCGCCGTCGTTACGTTAGCGACGCCGACACCATGATGGCTTTAGCTTGTGTTGCGGACAGTATCACCACAGTACATATAGCTAAGAGCAGTAGTAAGACAGCCACACAAACGCCCAAGACACTATTGTAATAGTACATTGTGTATCAAGGGCGGTAAGTAAGGAATTACAAACGAGTGTTTGTTACAAGGCCGAGGCGAAGCCGAGGGCTTTAATAACACGAGTTTGTAATTCCTTTACTGCCCGTGGCACACACAATGTTTTTCATCACACTTGTGAGGAAATCTGATTAAAATAACCTTACTTAACCTAAATAAAATTGTAAAACTGACAGTGACATTAGTGACATTATCCATAGACAATGCGAATTCACGTCACGTTCGGAAACCATAGCGGTAAAGACTTAAAATGATTTTATTTTTGCAAAATACTGAAATGCACTATTTAAACATTTAATTAATGTTACAGAAATATGTGTTTACATGTATTTGCAATAACAGTTCTCTTTAAATAAATATTTCAGTAATAGAAGTTAAAAAAGTACGTTGGCGTTTCCTTTGAACATGACAAATAAGAGTAAAACAGAACCAGCGTTTCAAATTCAAAAAGAAAACCATTACGCCCTAGGGCGTAATAGGTCATTTACGGCCCGCAAAACCTACGTGTAATCACACCATTTTCGAGCAAGTATGATAAAAAATTTGATCCTGTTAAAATAAGCAAAATAAGAAAACATGTTAAAGTTTGGAGTTTGATTACCTAACGTGTCACTTTTTTTATGAGCCTGCAAAGCTGGGTGGGAAAAACTATTAATACCATTGAATAACTCATCAAACAAAAGTTACCATAAAAAGGTAATTTTTGTTATGAAACCGTAACGATAAACGCAAGTTTTAACATAGTTGCATAACCAAGTTTTTGATTTCCCCATATAAAGTATTATATCGTGACGTCACGTTATAGTAGCCTTTAGTATGAAGTGTTTTTGGCACGTGTTTGGGAAAGTAAATGTGCTTTTAACATTGTTGTATCTCGGTAAGTTTTTATGATATTCAAGTAGTTTTTTCACTAATATTTCTATTATTGAGAGGTATATATAACAAATAACAGAAAAAGTTGTCAAATATGCATCTTGCGATAACACTATTCTATTGTTATATTGCATTATAAAAGTGATACATTCCAAAATGCATCAGTGGAGATTGGGTTCCTATCTGTAGGTGCGTCGACTAACGTTTTTAGGGTTCCGTACCCAAAAGGTGCCAACGGAACCCTATTACTAAGCCTCCGCTGTCTGTCCGTACGTCACAGGGCTCTATCTTTGGAACCTTAATTGTTAGAGACTTGACATTTTCACAGAATATAGGTATGTATTTCTATTGCCACTATAACAACAAATAATAAAAAGAAAATAAAAGAAAAGGGGGTCCCAGTGTTTCTGTCGGTAAGTCACAGCACAGGGCTCTATCTTTTGAACCGTAATCGATAGAGACTTGCAATTTTCGCAGCGTATGTATCTGGGGGCACAACAGTGGCCCGCCAAGTCGATTTCTATTTTCACTATAAGATAAAATAATGAAAACAAAATAAAATCAAAAAGTAAAGTTGTCTCCATACAAAAAACGCGTCTTTTTGGCGTTTTTTGCTTGATTTTAGTAATGGTAATAGGTTAGGTAGATGCTTGACGTATTCACTTCACAGAATGTGTATTTTATTGCCGCTATAACAACAAATAATAAAGTTTATGCCACACCTGGCCGTAAAGTGGCTTTTTCCGCACGCTGCGCGTACGGAAAAAGCCGCTTTCTGGCCAAGTGTAGACATAAAATGATGTACACAACACGGGAGGTAATAAAGAAAGCCCTCGATCGCATTTTTACGTCCCTCGCTTGCAGCTCGGGCCGCAAGCTTCTGCGATCTCGGCCTTTCTTTGTATTACCACCGTAGAAGTGTAATGTACTATATACCCTTCGTGTGCGAATCCAACTCGCATTTGGCCGGTGTTTTGTTATTTCTTCGATAGCTTTTCGCTTTGAAAACGTGTTTTCGTGATTTTTGTGAAGTTATGGTAACCATTAGGATAGTTTTGTTTTAATGGCAAAACGTTGCAGACAAAAATGTTTTCGATGACATATTTATCCGCGATTCAAGATACTGCTTAGTTGCTTACAGCTAGTATATTTGCTTACTGTGTGACTGTGAAGTGAATCTGACGGTCTCCATTTAACGCTACATGTGTTCTGATAATAGTTATGGAAATGAAAGCTGTGATCGGTTTACGCTGTTAGATCGGATCTACATGAAAACTAGAGGTCGTCCCGCGACTTTGTCTGCGTGAACTTCCGACTTTTTACCTGACTGCGGCGTAGCCCAAAAGGAGGGTTATGTGTTTGACCTGTATTATCAAACCGCGTTGAGAAAGGGATTCGAGTGTACCGTTAGCACAAGTGTACTTAGGGTCGATTCGACCAAACGAGAGTAAATTTTATTCTTTGAATAAATCGATAGTTAATCGCGAGTAAATAAATTTTACGTTTTACCAAATAATAATTCAAGAATAATGAGTTTATTCGAGTACAGCTTTTATACCGCCGATTTACACGGTTTACGGCTTATTCGAGCACTATTCCAAAATGGCGTCTCATCTTGCCTTTATCTGTATGTCACTGTCACTTGTGTTGTGGTTGGTTGTATTGTGCGTTAACTCGAAATTGTCGACTTGATAAATAAAATGCAGCGTTTACGAAATATGGTAGATAGCGACGATGATAGTGACGATGATGTGCAATTGAGGAGGCCGCGGTGGATTAAAGAACGGCTATAGCTAGCTGACTAGTAGAGATCTAGATAATGTAAAATGCCGCCAACAAATGTTTTTAAGACTATTTTGACATCAGTCAGTGTCTGATTTCAAATGTTTAATGCTACAAAATTGAGTTGACAGGATTTCAGCTTTAGCGTCGTCCTGTAGCGAGACGTTATTCTTTTGCCGGGTAATACAGTCGTTCATCATTCGTTCATGATTCATTCAATTATCTGCGTTTAGTAATTCCAAGTATAGCTATACTTTAGATTGCGTGGTAAAACGTGTACTGGATTATTCGGGATTAAAATTGTGGAATAGACATTTTCCTGGTATAGTTACTCGCGTATTAATACGAGTTTGGTTGAATCGACCCTTAATAAATGATTAAATATAATCATAAACCAATCATAGATATCTTCATAAGTGCAGACCCTTATAGATAATAGAATTAATAGCTAAATATGATTTTTATGGTTCTTAAAGTAATTATTTACAACATTTGTATTTTATTTAAGTAATACACCGTGTTTTTTTATTTACGATTAATTCGACACGTCGCTTAGTACATTAACAGCAATCAACTTGTATATGGGTTTCTTTTAAATTCAAAATGAGACTTGTTTTTACTTTTTCATACAAACTAAATCAGAATCGTGTTGATCACAAGTGTGACCTCTCACTTTCACCTCCTTTAGCGTAAATGTAAAATTGCAATTGTGACAGTTTTGACTTTACATCAATGACAACACTTACCAATTGTACATAAATTATAAAATCATACTTAAAATACTTTAAAAACGGTGTTTAAGAAAGTAACTCTATTTGATCTGAAGAACTATCTCTTAATGCTATCGGAAATCAATAAAAACACGCTGTGTAATTTGATATTTTTTCCATGCTTTAGAACTTCATTGTACCAAAATAACAATTTAATTTATCTGCATACTCTACCACTGACAATGTCATATCATGCATTAGTTCAAAAATGACATATGAGCTCAATCGCTTTCTAAACGCGGTTTGATAATATGTATGGCGCTAGTGTCACGGGGTAAAATAAACAAAATGGCAGTTTTTCAAGTAAAAGTGTGGTTGTCTGTACAAACTTTCATCCCCCGATTCAAATAATTACGCTGAAGTTACGATTATCGTTTCAAATAATGAAGATAACAAAAGTGAGTTACAAATTGAAGAATAAATAAACGGATAACATCAAATAAATTGTGGTGTGGCTTTATTAACCCTTTTGTGTGGTTAAAAATGTAATTAGCATTACGAACGATCTCGCCATAATGCTAAGGTACTTCACATTAATCCTCCAGTTTCAACAGATTGCTCTTTTTTACTCGAAAACACAGTTAATATCAGAGGGTTAGCTGGGAATAAGATAAAATTTTGGTCTTAACGTCTTTTTGATTTAGATTGATAATGTCAAAAATGATATATGCATTTAATATCAAAACATTCATACCTTTTTCATAAATAGTAAAAGTTTCGCGAAAAGTTCCTAGTTGGTAGTTACTAAATAACGGGATAGCGACTGGATTGAGCTGAAATTTGGCATGCAAGTAGACCAAGTCCTGGATTGAAACATAGGATACTTTATATCCCGGTAAATAGTTCCCTTGGGATAGTAACGGGAACAACGCGGGCGAAGCCGCGCGTAAATGCTAGTAATATACATAAAGCTTGAGAACCGAAATATGATGTACCTACCTTTTATCACGCGTGTTCTACCTAATATTTTGATCTAAATTATTTCTACAATATACATGTAATGTAATTGAATAACATACTTATACATCTAAACATCCATAAAATGGCTCTATTAGTATTAAACATGCCATAATCCGCTATTGAACGTATTCATTCAATATTTGTGTAATTAAATGTTTTATTATGATGCTTTAATCCCATAGTAGCATAAATCACTATAATTGCAGCGAGAATTGCATCTGAAAGGGCTTGTTAATGACGGACGTTACAATGCATTGGGTGGCCTGCTTACATCACATTGGCTGCGTAAAGGGCATTTCTCCAGAAATATGTCTGCGGTCACCTCATTCATCTGGCCCTTTTTCATACTAAATGTATGGAGACAGATGAATGAGTCGCAGACATATTTCTGGAGAAATGCCCTAAATCGGTCAAATTCGGTCAGGGAATTATTGAAACTAAAGTTCATGTATTTATGATGAACATATTCATATTTAAAAGCACAGTAGTGATATTAACAAATAAATGTAATTAGTTATATTCTGTTCCAAAAAAATATTGACGGAGGATGAAAAATAAAGTACACTGTTGCGGGTTTCATCCAATAATTTTCATATTTGTAGTACCTACGGTCGAAGATAAAATACCTATCCAGGGCGTGATAAATTTCAAATTATTTATTCATCAATGCTTTGTGCTACGTTTACTAATAATCTAGTTAACCTTGTGTTAAATAAATAAATAATATTACAACTCCCCAGGGAATTTTTAGGATCCCTGTGTCTGTGACCTTCTAGAGTGTAATGTTATTTGGAATGAATTATAGTAGTTTCCTTGTGTCTTTTTAAATTAATTTTCAGCTTTAGAGATAGGCACGTAATTAATAATTTAAGTATTGAAAAATTGTGACTTGAGTTCGAAATACTGACTGGCGTATGATAATGATTATAAGGTGAGATTGCACAGAATGTAAAAGTACATAAAATATATTTCAAAGTTACAAGACGTGTAGCAGGCCTCTCGATGGAATATAATTGTTAATTAGGCCCCGCATACACATTGGATATATCCACATGTGTAGACTTCATAAATGACCATACGTCGCATTTGTATGCGTTCACTTGTTAATGGCGAAACGTCACACACAATGTGGTACGCGGCGTGGTAACGTCACAAAGCTCGGTTTAAATCAAATACGCTCTTCATACGCAGAGCATAATTCTCTAATCGCGGCTTATTCCATTAGTCTTCATGATTTGATCGGGTATTTGTTCTATCTTTATGTAATTTAGACGCGTTCTTGCATCAGCTTTGATTACTGTTATGTTTGATTTTGTAGAAATATTTAAACCTAGTGTAAGTAGTTTTTACAAATATTTGTAAATTTTATCCGTAGTGGAATAATCTGTTGCCTGCATATATTGTTGATAACAGGACGTTATATTATAATGCTATGGACACGCGGCAGTCAATATGTATTTGGCCTAGGCAAATTGTTTCACTTGTGTCATCTGTCAAAATATTAATCTTATTGTAATCTAAATAAAACAAAAACATTCAGACGAATTGAAAACCGTCCTTCTTTTGGAAGCCGGTTAAAAAAATCGTTTCAAATTTCCGTTGTGTCCTATAATTGTGAAGTGACCTCTGTCGCCGTACCCAAGCTAGATATTCGAAAAATAGTACAAATAAAAATAGGAAATCAAGTTGTACGAAAATTCTATCGGGCACCCGGCTAGCATAAATTCCCAGGAAATACACCATCCACTTGAACGATTTCAGATTGCAACTATTTCAACATCAGATCCAACCACTCGTGAAATTCCTGAAACGCCGCGTCTCGAGTCCTTTGTCAACGGCAGGAGTGTAAACATAGGTACTCGATACTGTTGAGTGCAGCGTAATAAGCAGACAGATTCCCGGCGTGTCTGCTGAGCAGACATCCTTAGTTTACCGTGCAGACATCCTTGGGTTGTCTGTGGAAGCGTGCGCACGATGTTTCCGTCACTATTCTTGGTACAGGATCCAGAGCACATTTACGTACCGATCTTGCTGTGATATTGATCGGTCGTGTTCGACAAAGAACGTTACATTATACATTAAAGGAAACATGCATGCATACTTACACAACCGCCACAAGGATAATATCGCTAGGTTATGATTATGTAAAGTGTCTCGTAATGATATTTTAATAACATACTGTCGATAAAGTTTATAGTCCTAGCATTCCTCTTAAGTCTTTAGCTCCTAAATTAGTTGTGAAAGTGAACATAAACTAAGGTTCCCCGAGATACCCTTAGACGGGCACTTTTAGTTTATATAAACATTGGTCAATTGTACAACTGCGTTTTTGCCGGTTGGTACTGTCATAACAATTTTACAGGCCTCGGATCTCGGTCTGCAGCGGCACAACTCTACGGAGGGTACAGCGTACGTGTCAATTATATCGTGTTGCGGCGTTCCGTCGTTCGACAAGACGTTTGCCGTCTACCACGTACGTCCACCTTGTCTTCATTCAAGCAGCTAGGCCGACAATTTAACGGAGATAGTATCGTGTCGCAGTAGGCGTGTCGGTACTTGGGCAATAGATTGAAGTGCCCTTTCTGAGGCCCTTATTAAGACTGTATTTAAGTCTGATACCCCACTGAAACGAATATTTTGCTATACCAAAAATTGGACATTACCTATGGTGAGAAGCAGTTTATCAATTTGGGCCTTAGACAATAGACAATTAGACATGCCGGCGAAAATCGTTATATCACATGTAAGAGAATGGGCATGCAAGGGTCTTGTGAATAGCGATGGGCAATTTCTGAAACATTTCATATGTTTCCTTAACGGTGAAATATTTCAACTGTTGAAAGTTGCAGAATTATTTCTGAAAGAAATGTTACCGCATAACTTTCACTTAAATTTCATGTAACATTTCAGTAACTTCTGACATCAGTACACCGGATACTGATCGGCAAATTCGACAATGATTGTCAATGGCCGAGTAGCCAAGGGGTTATTGTAACCGATTGTTACATAACATACGGGAGTTGAAATCCACGTGAAGCAAAGCATATCTTTTCCTTTTTTTATTTATTTTTGTTTTTTTTACTTGATATGTGTATAAGTCATTAAATTTTATTTTGCTGTCTCAATTTTTGTATTATATTTAAAAAGGTTATATTTAAAAAAGCAACATTGCTATAATATTTTCATTGAGTATACTAAACTAATGTATGTGTGCCAAATATTAATTTATATGGTGATATAGTTTGTAAGCAAATTGTTTCTGTTGTGACAGACGAACGGACTCTGGAGTGATTCTATAAGGATTCCGTTTTTTGTAAATAGAATAAAATACCTACTAGTGTCGTAGATACACGAAATAAAATATTTTGTTTTAAATAGTAAGAACTTTATTGCTTACAAGCGTAAAATAAATTTAATTCTTCTTAACTATACTTTAAAAGACACACGAAAAGACAGAAGTACACACGAAAGGGAAATTTACGTCTGAAAAGTACAGAAACTTACATGTAATATAAGTGAAACTTTCATAGGACACTTACTTGTAATTTAAGTGAAACTTTCACTTTGGTAACTTACAAGCTGCCCACCTAGTAAATAATGACTAAAAAACTTACTACTACCACTACTACTACTACTTGTTACTAGTGAATAATGACAAAAAAAACTGTAACAGTACAAAAAAAAATACTTTCATCACATCATTATCAAATTAGATTTGGCTTGCTAACGATATCACAAGGCAATGGTATATGTAGGCATGTATTCATAGTAATCTTGATAGTATTTTTTAACAGCCATTTATAACTTTACAAAAGTTTATAACTTTAAAAGAATTCTTATTTATCTGTTTCTGGCTCGAGTGGCGTCTTTTAAAGGACCATTATTTACGTATTTTGGCTCGAAATTATCGAAGCCATCGAGTAATGATCGCTCGCCCGAAGCTAAAATGGCGGTATCTTCGGCGAGCTTAAAGCGACGTCTTAAAACTAAATTCTGAAAGTAATTCCGAGTGTTTTCTGTCCGAAGCGAAGATTAATTTGTTCCGTTGGAGGACAAGCGTTAAGCCATCCGGTATTGGTTGGATACTGTCCAAAAAATATCCAGATTAAATAAAGTTATATATAATACTATTCAAATTTCTAATAAGTGTTAATGTATTTTATGCCACACCTGGCCATAAAGTGGCTTATTGGCCAAGTGTAGACATAAAATGGAAAATGGGAGGTAATAAAGAAAGCCCTCGATCGCATATTTACGTCCCTCGCTTGCAGCTCAGGCCGCAAACATCTGCGATCTCGGCCTTTCTTTGTTTTATCACCTTCGTTGTGTAATGTACTATTTGTCGGCTACATGAACTAATCCAATAGCGTTTGTCGATGTTACAATTGCTGCCATTAAAATCAATGTTATGGTTCTATTCATAATAATTATTTATTACATTTAAATATAAGTATATATTTATAAACCTATTAAAAAAAATTGTAACCAAAAAAATAAATTACGATGAACGCGCCTCACGTCTTTTATAATAGTGCCCATGTAGCGCGTGCTACTCTACATATTAAACAAACTATACAATTACATTATGCCTCGGGTATACTTTTGTACATGTGGTAAGCTTAGTAGGTTGGTAATAAATGTACAAAATCCCTTTTCCTTTATATTACAATTTAGGACGGGAAATGCGGTACAAATGTCTAATAAACGTCCCTTCACTCCAATTTGCGAACCAGAAGTCAAACTGAACAAAACACCAGTTTCAAGTTGTTAATATTTATACATATAAATGCACTTAACTAGCGCGGGCACATTAAACGAAACGAGCCTGCTCTATCAGCTGTCCTCGTTCAATATAAAAGGTTTTATGTACATCGAATTTGAAGTGCACATGTGTCGTTGTTGGGGTGGGAAAACTGTGGCTGAAGTTTCCGTGCCGCCGGGCTTGTATCGAGGAACTTCGACGATTAAACAACCCCGGGACGCGCAACGCCTCGAGGCGCGCTAGTAGCAATTGGACTATCTTTACTGTGTTTTTGACGGAGATTATAGCAATTAATTTATAGTTGAAACAGATGAGAGTTTGTTTGACTTGTGCATGTTAAACGGAGTGTAAACGCAGCAATGAAAGACTTTAAAGTCCATAGCTGCTATCACCGGGACGTCACCGAGAAAAGATATTTTATCGGTTCAAAATTACGAAAGCGATCTAGCACAAAACATTTTTTTTAGGATAGGTAAATTGCCTTGCTCTCTGATCATGCCTGATGGTGAGCATTGATTAGGGCGTGCAGAACCGGGAAATTTTAGTATGAGGGAGCCGGGAATTCGCGATACTGCTTCACAAATATTTCCCGGTTCTGCACGCCTTAGCATTGATGGAGCTTACGATAGAGAACGAGCGCGGAGATTTCGGTTCGGGTTCGAAATTCTACACATATGTAGGATTTAATATGCATTGATGTTTCTGTTGTTGGCTAAAATTGGGCTAATACTACAAATTGGGTGCTCATCTGTCCGTATTTGTCGACCAAAAATGTACTCTCTGGACTCAAAGAAAAGTGAAAATTAAAACCCGCGAGCTCCTGCCTACCTTTTAGTCCTAGAAAAGCCACGAAAGACAAGATTCCCGCATTTTTTGTGCTAAAAACAAGCCGCAAAAACGAAAATGATGCTGCTACAACGAAGGACGCTCGAGTAAGCTAAACGTTACATTTGCCTCAATGTTCGTGCAGTAGTTAAGGAAGTAGACAATCCGGCATCCGAATGACATCCGAGACTAATGTTTCTGATGAACAAGGTCGTTTAGCAAACGACATGAGCTCGCTCACTGCGCCCAAGTGAGTTCTACAATGACGTTAGACCCTGAGAATTAGATGTTTAATGTTGGACCGAGTCATGATAACGATGAGATATCTTCATTTGTTTAAAGCTAATGCTATTAGTTTAATGAGAGTTACGATACGACTGTTATGGTTATTATTTGGAAATGTTACCGGGACATCCATACTCAATCTATTATTTCCTGCCACACTCTGTCTTTGGTTGCCCCTTGATGACGGCAAATCGTGACTATGCATTATTGGTAAAGACAAACGGAAAGTAAATTTTTGGTCAGCCGTTATTAAAATTGATCCGCAAAAAAAAATAAGCAGTTAAATCATTTGGGCAGCATACAAAGATTTGGCTGGCAATAAATAAAATCGGGCGGCAACTCTTGTTCAGCAAACAGTTTAAAAACGGTTAACATTTTAACCAATATTAATCTGCTTTTTTTATCATTTGGCTGCCTAATAAACAGTCGAGCTGCAAAATAATTACTTGGGTAGCAAGATTTTACAATTGGTCAGCAGAGAGTTTAATTGAGATATACAGGGTGTCACTGTGATATATACTGGGTGTCACTGTGATATAAACAGGGTGTCACTGTGTTATATACAGGGTGTCACTGTGATAGATACAGGATGTCACTGTGATATATACAGGGTGTCACTGTGTTATATACAGGGTGTCACTGTAATGTATACAGGGTGTCACTGTGATAGATACAGGATGTCACTGTGATATATACAGGGTGTCACTGTGTTATATGTATACAGGGTGTCACTGTAATGTATACAGAATGTTACTGTGATATATACAGAATGTCATTGTGATATATACAGGGTGCCATTGTGTTATATACAGGATGTCACTGTGATAGATAAAGGATGTCACTGTCAGCAGAGAAAACATGTCTGTAAGCAGTTTAATTGAAATATACAGGGTGTCACTGTGATATATACAGGGTGTCACTGTGATAGATACAGGATGTCACTGTGATATATACAGGGTGTCACTGTGTTATATACAGGGTGTCACTGTAATGTATACAGGGTGTCACTCTAAAAACGAAACAGCTCCCAAAAATAGGTAGGTTAGGGTTATTTTTTTTTTTGATGACCCTAAAACGAAACGGCTCCCAAAAATAGGTAGGTTAGGGTTATTTTTTTTGATGACCCTAAAAACGAAACGGCTCCCAAAAATAGGTAGGTTAGGGTTATTTTCTTTTTGATGACCCTAAAAACGAAACGGCTCTCAAAAATAGGTAGATTAGGGTTATTTTTTTTGCTGACCCTAAAAACGAAACGATACACGTTGTGATGTGAATAAATAATATAACTTCTAAACATTATGAGATGTATAAAAAATCGAAATACCAATTTTATATGAGCCCATCACAGTGACACCCTGTATACATTACAGTGACACCCTGTATATAACACAGTGACACTATGTATATATCACAGTGACACCCTGTATATATCACAGTGACATCCTGTCCTGTATCTATCACAGTGACACCCTGTATATATCACAGTTACATCCTGTATCTATCACAGTTACACCCTGTATATAACACAGTGACACCCTGTATATATCACAGTGACAACCTGTATATATCACAGTGACACCTGCTACTTGACAGCTGACAATTACCGAATGACAAAATGCGCACACGATTGGCGGCAGAATAGTTGCGCCCAGTTAGGTTTTATTGCCCCCTTTTTTTTGATGAACAAAATGAAATATTTTGCTTACCTACTGATTGCTTACCAAAATTTGATTTACCGTAGATCGCTTAATGCAGCTCAAATATTTAATTTGCTGACCAAAATAATTTAGAGCAGATCAGTATATCATTAATTGCAGCCTGATTTATAAATGTTTGCTTACCATAAGTTGCTTACCAACTAGCTATTTTGGCTGACCAAATACATATTTCTGCTGACCAAAATATGAATATTTTGCTGATCGATTAAATGATACCCAAGACAAACTCGTTTTCCGCGTATTATTTTAGTGGCCACAGTATCTGCACTATTCCACAGAGTCTACTGTTCTTATCATTCAACTGGTCTGGCCGTCTGTTTGTTTATAGATTTCCCATACAACTTCGAATTTATTCGTTTTTGGTATACTTCGATACCTATAACGATGGCTGAGCTGATATTTTAATGAAAATGAGTTGGCCAAGCGTGTTGTACTGAAATATCGTTAAATCAAATCGCGAAATTGAAAACTGTCAGATTCCATGTATAATAAAATAAAAATAAAAAAATAAAATAGTTTATTTTTGCAAGTAGGCCCTCAAGGGCTCTTTTACAAGTCTGAGTCTAAATATGTATGTATTATTTCATTTCTTTTCTTTTGGCGCTTCGGGTAGTGACCTTCTGGTGAGAAGAAGCGCCGGAAGAAACTCACCAGTTTCTCTTTTTTAAAAACAGGTATGACATTATTACATTCTATTTCATTAATACGTTACAATAAACTTATAACTACATTTTCAGAGATGTAAAAGGTCTCTAGGCGTCAAAACAAGACAATTAAAATAATAGAAATAAATTGATAATAAAAATTCATGGAGATGTAAAGAGTCTCCGTTGTCAAAATATTAAGTTTTGGAGGTGTAAAGGACCTCCAAACGTCAAAATATAAAATAGGAATGTTTATACTAGATATATTACAGAAATGAAACTATTCTGCAACTCACACGATATAACTTAAAAACTAAATTAAAATAAAATGAATACAGTTTTTTCTTAGAGATGTATATGGTCTCTAAGTGTCAAAACAGTTGACAAGTTCAAAAACAGAAAAAAATCAACGAAAGAGACATTATATTAAAATGTAGTTATTTCCAGTTGCAGTTAATCCCAAGGTGCTTCATCATTCATGTAGTCTTGTGTGCTGTAATAAGCTTTGGACATGAGTTTACGCTTTACACAATTCTTGAATTTGCTAACAGATAATTCAGTTATGTTTCTTGGCAGTTTATTATAAAACCTTACACAATTACCCATGAATGATGTTTTTATTTTATGGAGCCGAGTGGTGGGCACTGCGAGCTTAAGTTTATTTCTAGTATTAATATTATGTATGTCACAATTCTTCTTAAAATTCATGATATTCTTATGTACATACATAATATTCTCATAGATGTATTGACAATGCAATGTCATTACATTAATGTCCTTAAACTTATCTCTAAGTGAGTCTCGATAGTTCATCTTATATATCGCTCGAATAGCCCTCTTCTGCAGAACAAATATAGTATTAAGCTCTGAAGCGCTAGCACTGCCCCACAGTAGAATACCATACGACATAATACTGTGGAAGTAACTAAAATATACTAATCGAGCTGTTTTGATGTCTGTTAATTGTCGGATCTTGTTGACTGCAAAAGCTGCAGAACTAAGTCTATTCGAGAGATTAGCAATATGGGGACCCCACTGGAGTTTATGATCCAATGTTATACCTAGAAAAACTGTACTATCAACTAGTTCCAATTCCTCATCCTTCACAATGACACTTGCTTGCTCGCGATTTACGTTACGCGTGATAAAGTTAATACATTTAGTCTTTCTTTCATTTAAGAGTAAATTGTTAACATTGAACCAATTTACTACTTTAGAGATAGCATTGTTTACATCGTTGTAAGCTTGCTGCTGCCGCTTAACTTTGAAGATAAGTGAGGTGTCATCTGCAAACAATACTATATCATGGTGGGTCTTTACGAGGTATGGCAAGTCATTTATGTAAATAAGGAACAGGAATGGTCCCAATATTGAACCCTGCGGTACACCCATCGAGACCAGTGACCCTGGTGAGTGCTGTCCATTCACGTCAACCCTTTGTATTCTACCTTGTAAGTACGACTTAAATAAATTCAGTGCCGATTCTCTAACTCCATAGTAGTGCAGCTTCCCGATCAATGTTTCATGACAAACGCAATCAAATGCCTTGGATAAATCACAGAAGATACCTAAAGCATCACATGACTCCTCCCAGGCATCGAAAATATGTTTAATTAGCTCAACACCAGCGTCGGTTGTCGAGCGACCCCGAGTAAAACCAAATTGCTTATTATGCATTAAGTTATTTGTATTAAAATGTTTCATTAATTGGGACAAAACTAATTTCTCGAAAATTTTACTGAAAGTTGGTAGCACAGATATTGGTCTAAAGTTAGTGGGGTCAGTAGTGCTACCTGATTTAAATAAAGGTGTTATTTTACTATATTTCATTAGATCAGGAAACTCACCGCAATCAACACAGTTATTAAACACGACTACCAAGTCAGGCGCTATGATTTCTATTAGGGATTTAACAGCATGGACAGAGACTCCCCAAAGGTCACTAGTTTTTTTAACATTAATTGATTTAAACGCCTTTACTACATCCGAGGTACTGACATGTTCAAAATGAAAGTATTTACTACATTCTGGGGCGTTGTCTTTTAACAGCGTGACGGCAGACGAAGGTGATGAATTTAAATGCTTAGTTGTGGATACTGGTATCTCGGTAAAAAACTTTTCAAATTCTGTTGCTACTTCTAAATTGGAATCTACAATTTTGCCATCAATTTTTAGTTTAAGATCGTTTACTGTGTGCTTCGATCGACCAGTCTCCACATTAATTACTTTCCAGGTTGTTTTAATAATATCAGAACTATTTCTAATTTTCTGGCTTAAGTAATTACGCTTAGCTAAATGACAATCTATCTTAAATTTCTTCGAATATTCTTTCACGTGCTCTTTAAATTCATCACTCGTATTGAACCGCCGTTCCTCATACAAGGCATACAATTCCTGTCTACGTTTATGTAAGTCCTCAGTAGCCCACTCACTAAAAACTGGTGCACCACTAACCACGACCGATTTAGAAGTAAATATTGCGTTATAATGTTCCATAAAAGTGTGAAAGAATGAATTGTACATGTCGTTAGGAGTCGTGTCGGAAGATAAAAAGGGTAGCGCCTGAACTAGACTGTCCCTCATTCGTTCCACACGGTCCGTGGTTACTGGTACAAAATTAATTTGTTTTCTCAAGATATTATTCCTTAATGACTCAAATACCATTAGTTGGCCAAGATGATCTGATTCTAACTTGCTGATTACACTTTTGGTATTAGGAAGAATATCAGTGAAAATGTTATCAATGCAGGTGGCGCTAGTAGCGGTCACTCTAGTTGGCTCCATAAATATGGGTCTGAGATTACAAGATTTGAAAAGATTCAACAATCTGACACTTACTGTTGAATTTTCCAAAATATTTACATTGAAGTCGCCGCATATAAGTAATTTCTTACTAGAAGTAGCAATTATTTTATGTAACACAGATTCCATTACGTTTTCAAAGAGTTCAAAATCACTTAAAGGCGGCCTATAGACACAAACAACAATAAATAAATCTAATTCTACGGCACTTAGTTCTATGGTCCGTTCAACAGACAAGGATACAATATCCTTACGTTCCTTAAATTTTAATTGTCTATTTAATATGATTAATGACCCACCATGTATGGAACTTAGTCTGGTGAACGAACTACCCACCTGGTGATTCTTAAATTGAGGCATTAGTTCATTATTTTCTAACCAATGTTCGGTTATACAAAGAATATCTATATTGTAATCGTTCAAAAAAAGTTCAATTGCTAAGTCTTTCCCTCTAATGCACTGAATATTTTGATGCACCAGGTGGATGTGACTTTTATGTTTGCAGCATTCATTGGATTTACTTAGAACCAAATTGCCAGAGACAGAGTACTCCTTTGTCTTAACATTTAATTTAAATTATTGGTTATAATAGGAACCAACTCCAAGTTCACATTATTGGACTGCTCAATAGGAGCAGAACCTGCCAAATTCTTGGCAGAAATGTCTAATAAATATGATAGCGACAAAGCTATTTGTCTTCTATAATAATTAGAAAGGTAAAACTTACCTTTAGTCAAAAATACCTTACTTACATATTTGTTTGTGTCTATTATTGTAAACTTACTACTATATGTACAAAAATTATACAGGTATATATTTAAGTTGTATCTAGTATCATTTTCTGTTTTTGACACTTGATTGCAATAGGGGAATGTGAACATAATAATTTCTTTTACTTGAAGGCTGTCTAACTTTTCTAGAAATTTAATCAAATTATTTTTGTTCGCACTACCCCTATTCCCTATAAGAATAAGCAAAGTAGTCTTGGAATGAATATTACTATCATTCAATATTTGTTTTGAGAAATGATCAAGGCTACTATAAGGCAGACAATTGCTGATTGCGCTCAGTCCCTTTAAGTAAAAGTTTAAGTAATTGCCCATATTACTTCCAATCTCATCACAGTACATAATTACATTAGATTTAGGTGTGTTTTTTTGCGTAGTGAGGACGGAGCTATTATTTATTTGTTGTTTTGGAGGTAAACTGTCACACAGATCCGGGTTAAGTCCACCAGTAGACAAATGACCATTCACTCGTGTACATACACATGACTGGCCATTTGTCAGCGACTCAAACCGCTCTGAATTATATTTAATTTGTGATATTAAATCATCCATGGCTAATGAATATTCATTAATAATTTTCTTTGAACTCTCATTCATTTCATCTAATGATTGTATAGAATCCTCCAAACTCTGAATTTTTAATTTTAAAATCTGTGTGTCAGTTTCATATTTTGATTGACTATGTTGTAACTGAGCAGAACACATATCCAGTTTATCTACTAAGTTTACATTAATTTTACTAAATCTTAATTTCCTGAAAAACAATTTATTATGTTTTGATAACTTTTGTGTTTTTTTTATGATTCTGTTCAGTTTAGCACATTTTTTTCGTTTTTTACCGCTGCAATTTATTAATGTGGTAGATTCATTAGTTAAGTCTATAGTGACTATGGGGTTTGTAATTGGAGCGGTAACCAACTGGGGTTCGGGCCCGACCAGTTCCTCGAATAAGCTCTGAGTGTGCACCGCTGTAGCATTGTTCTGGGCCTCCTGTAGCTCATAGATTTGTTCATGGGCATCATGCAGCGCTCTCTCCAGTGAGTCGATGTCCTTCAGGGCCTGCTCATACGCTGCAGCACACTCAGTAAACCTGTCTACCGTCTCCTGTAGCCGGGCCCGCTCAGAATTTACATCATTATAATTAGTTTCTAAAGAACATAATTCCTTTTTTAACTTATCATTGCTAACAAGTACTTCTAAAAGCTCCTTCTCACTGTCCTCTCTTTCACTAAGCAACTGTGCACACAACTCCTTGGATGTTTTTAATTCAAGCAAGGTAAGCTGAAGCTTATCAACCTCTTGCTGACGTGCTGCAGCGGCTGCTCTGCGAGTAAGCATTATGAATGTTTATGATTCTTTAATAAGTACAAAACAAAACAAGGAATTGGTCACTATGGCTTAGCGATATTAGTACTTACAAGAAATCTTGATGTTTCACTGTGCCTACACTGTGTTCTAAAATTGAACAATGATTTACTCTTTCTTACAACGCAAATGGTATTAACTAGTGAGTAAAAACCAGCAGATAGGATTGTAAAACGAACACAGATTTCGAATTGGTAACCTATAACGGTTACAAAATCGAGATATTACAAGGCACTTGTAAACATCACTGAATCACTTCACTTATTATGTAATATGTAAACAGTTAAAATAAAATACTTAATTCACACCTAATGGGCTTAATATTACACGAAAAATGATTAAATTTACAATAAATACATGGGACAAAACGGAATCAGCTGCTTATCCTTTGACAGCCGGTGTTGCCAGTCGTAATGTAAAGCAAAGCAAGTAAGAGTTAAATCTTGGGTGTCTATTTTAGCATGCCGTAAATACATATTATCATACGAGAGAAGCGATGACATAATTAAAATGAGAAATGTTACGGTTTGAACAATATTAATGTTTTCATCAGCAGTAAAAGAGTAACTTAACCCAACCAGTTTATTTATGAATTAGGCAAACAGGACTTCGATTAGACTTGTTGGCAAACGACCATAAAGTCTATAGTGAACCATGCATGCTTACCTAGAATAATGCATATTATTGGTAAGGCTAGGTAAGCATTCTCGATTTTAAATATTAAAGTTATATTTTTGTGGGAAAAGCCTACATAATGAAAACTTAGCGCATTGTTGGTCTTGTCACCAACTGCCAACTGTTGACGAAAACAATGTATTTTGGCAATTATAGCATTTGTACCTACTGCAATGTTGGCATGTCTTACCATAATGTCCTAGTATCTCTTCCTTGACACGAGACAGGCGACTGCAAGTACTGCAACTAAATAAAGTTAATAAAACTCATATTTTATATCCACTTTTCTTTTAAACCATAACCGCTTATTATACTAAAATAATGCAGAAGTGGCGTGGTAGTTTTGCGTGCGGCAGCTCGGAAGTAATTTTCTCCTAACACCATACAATGGTTGGGCTCGCCGTCTCACGGCCTCAGGTGTAGTATTAAACGCCATATTCCGCACTTTGCGATTGCGACAACCTTACGACTTGCCTGAGTCAATGCAAAAATAATTACAGAGCCATTGTTACATTTATTGTTAACTATTAACCGTCATAGACGTCCGAGGATGACTGCGGAAGTCCGTAAATACCACTCGATATTCAAAGGTTACACAACTGTTCTGTGACACGATAGTCCGTTGTACCCATTATTTAGATTGTTGTTACCATTAAGGATACTCACGTGGAAAAGGCTGGTTGCAGTTAAATTATTTGTTTAGAGGGAGGTGCAGCACAGAGTATTTCTACGGACCACCCCGAACCGTGACTTGGCTTCACCGCTCGCCACTTGGCGAGCGTCCAATGTCGCTTGATGACTTCTCTCACACGTTAAATTGATATTGGCACTTAGTACAACGTTCGTTGTCGCCGTCCACGCATTAAACTTTCAACTTTTACGACAATATAGCGTTTAAAATATGGACTAACTTCTGACAACTTCAGTAGATTCGTGGTAAATTGTACTCCTACACTATTTCCGTTCGAGTTAAAGGTTCTGCGGAAGTTGCCTTTGAGACAATGTATAAAATATTTGACGTCTCAGAGGTAACTTGAGTTTCGAGACGATATTGCTCAATTTGGTACGAAATACACTTTATTTATCTGAAGTTGGAGGTTATCTTATGCTTCTGTGGAGGGCTTCTTCGGAATATTCTCTTGATTTTCACTATACCACTATATTTTTCGCGATTAACGTGCCTGGTGTGTTCCCCGGGAGTTACGTGTTTTTCTGGGATGGATAGAGTAGCTATCGTCACTTTGAACTATCAACTAACTCTATGCGAAACACGTTGATCGTTAACTCCGACGGTGCGTGAAAGATACCTACGCGTGCATGCAATGCGATGCGATACCTATACCTGTAGAACAAATCAATAATCAAATTTCTATATAGCTAAGAATTTAAATTAGGTACAAGTAATTAGGATTGTTTGTTTTTCAACCCCCATTTTTATTTTGTTTTATACAATTATAGAATTTAAAAAACTAGACTAGAGGATTTGGATTAATGCATTATAGAAGTTTAAAGTTGCAGGCCACTAAGAAGGATTTACGTCACGTGTTGGCTGTTTGAAGTGCAAACCGAAAAAAAAACATTTTGACATTGATTTGCCAAACATCAGTTAGTAACATTTATATAGGCTAGGCGCGCCACGGGTGACATTTTTTCACGGTAACAGTTGGATCTCTTTTCGTCTTTACAATGAGAAAAACCGAGACATACGACGGCCACCGCGACAAATGACACAGGTGCGCGGCTAGCCTTACTCGTAATCAATCCTAACCCAACTTCATCATTTTAAAAATACGTAAACCATTAAATATCGCTAAATGATCATCGTTAATACGACAAATATTTTTGTGAACACGAAATCACGTATTGATACGTAAACGTAACCAAATTGGATGTACAAATAAGTGAATGTTGGAAATCAGAAGTACGTACTGAATTAGGTAGGTATATGTTTATAAATGGTAAAAATCGACATTAACTCACCGATACGACTTACTTGCTCTCAAGAAACTAGCATTTTTCTGATACACGTCGTTCGTGAATGAAAGAACGATTACATACGTGCACGATTTACCCCTTTAGAATGAATAAGATACAAATATGTAACAAGAACTGAAAATAAATCTGAAATGCATATAAACAAAACATTCGTTGATAATAACAACCATAGACATATACTAAGGACAATTTAGACGAGCGGCGATATTTTTTTGGCAAATGTAATAACACTTTATTCCAGTATGAAAGGTCGAACAAAGGTCAAACATATATTTGCGAATATATTCACAATGATGGTGTACATTTAAACCCAATTAAAATAAAATTCTTACAGTAGACCATTCCTCTAAATGGTTTTCGCATTAGACCTTTAGACCACGTTGTAAAAATGTAACCAATCCCAATTGGCCTCCATATAAAGGAAGTTGTCCACATATGAAATTAAATAATTTTCGCGTATAATCTTCTTTGTAAGTTGTATTGTCGCAAAATGCTTATTCTCGAGCACATGTCGTTAGAATGCCACCGCACGCAGCCGTGTTAATATTCAATTACGAATAAGCTGCACGGAGAGCGGAGACCGAATGTGCACGAATGGCCGTATAATCTGTGCATACTACCACTAATCCCCTCGTAAGCCGGCAAGGAAGGCACTCATGGTGAAAGAGACCCAGACGCCTGAGAAAGGCCACGGTTGCACGGTTCATTACACAACGTGGAGGCAGGTGTCAGTCGGTCGTGGCCAAATGGTTTGAACTTTACTGCCGTCTAGAAAGACAATGAGAATGTATGAAGTTCATATGTTCATAATATCTTTCTCCTTTAAAAGGTAGTTTAGCGCGTGCTAGAAAAGCTTAATCAAATATCAGAAGTTGCTTGTATTGGAATAAAGAGATGTCTGCACTTTGTTTGATTTTGCGCTTGGACAGAAGATTTGTTCCATTTTATTTTTGTATACTAAAGCCTTTCACCGGAATGTTTTATTTATTGGAGATAAATGACTTTCTTTTAATATTAAATGTACAGCTATAAGTTCTTTGTCCTAATTAATCTTTACTCAATGATTCGGCATTATTTTACAGTTCACATCGTTCACGTTTTGGTCTCTGCGCCGTTCACCCAAACTCTAAACGTAACAAACAGCGGACTGAAGTTGTAACGCATATCAATCAGGTAATTTCGTTCGACATTTGGGTATCAAAGAAATGAATTACTCCTGAACAAAATCTCGCCCAAACAGCCGAGCGCGGAAACTTTACGAACGCCCTATTTTTCTCTCCAACCGCGAAGATTCATTCGCCATCTAAATGAAAATGCGTCTTTCCGACTTGGAACGATTTAGGTCGCAGGCGGGGGTCGCGCATGTGATGAATATTCTGATGTCGATTGTATATCCATATTCTGCCTGACTTTTGTCCCGGTACACTGAGAATGCTCGGGCGTTCAAAGCGTCTTTCTAAAGCTAGTCCTTTACAATTGCGATTCGGTTACCTCTTCTGCGTGTCTTTATGCTGACTTATGTTTTTACTTTTCCTGGCCTATGATAGCCGTATCTGTCGCCGTAGAGTGCCGTCTTTGTGCAAAAGATCGGTTGCCTTAATGATGCACAAGCACATGTACAGGACCAGGTTATACGGTTTAAAACACACGGTAAAGACATGTATATTTTTCCTTTCCATACTTCGACTGGGACTGGAAGATACAGTTATCGCCACAGGCAGTGAGACATTTTGAAGCGAAATTTATTGAGACCGTGTTATTTAATCAAATATCAAGTGACATTATCGAGGCCCGCTTGTAACAGGCAAATTCATACCGGACGGTATTTAAGTTCCGCCAGAATTCGTCGGTATGGGCCGCGACAGCAGTAAGGCCGATCGTTGGAAATTTGCCAGTCACCGGTGCATTGTTGGTCCGCCATGTTAGTAAATTAATATCAGCAATAGAGCTGGACGTTACACTGCAAGTTGCCGCTACTGGGGCATGACTCGGGTGACAACGAGTTGGCACCACGCGGACGTGACGGGAGATAAATTTGCACTAGTACGGTGGTTGCGACATAATATTTAGAGATACTGTAGGTAGGATAGCGCTTTGTGCAGTTTGGTCCGCGATAAAAATTCTGAACTGCATGTCTAACGTCAAATTTCTTCGAGACCGGCAAAGCATTGGCTATGCACCCAGTGTTGCTAATGTCTATAGGCGGTGGTGACCACACTTGCCATCAGGTGGGCCGTCTGCCCGTTTGCCAGTCTAAGGAAATAAAAAAACGTACCATCCACAGTTCCACACGTACACAGACTTCACCATCCGAAGAAGTCTTCCTTAAAAGTTGCCGTAAAAAATTAAGCCTTAAAACTTCCGCTCAGATTGGGTTTTAATGTACGTGCCTTTTCTATCCCTGTAAAAGGTTAATTGGGGTTGATGTGCATAGTAAATAACAAAATTGTTTGACAATTTACTCATTTTTTGTTCGAAAAACCTATTTCATTTCGGCCAAACCATTAAACAGCCTAAACCTCTAGACTACGTTAAAGCCAATGAAGCTCAATAATTTCTGGTAAATTATGTAAGTAATAGGTACATATATTATTAATCATTTATGATTAACATACAAACCTAAAGTTGGAATATATCCTAACTAAAATTTACGGCATATCGTCCCGAAATATCCGACGCGTCCGAGTGTACAGCAGATTCCATGGCAACACTATTCGAGCGCGCCTTGCACAGTGGTAACATTTGCTTTATAGCGCCGGTGCGAACTTTTGGAGTTTCACCCCGAATAGAGTCACTATAAATGCAACGGTGTGCAACTGTGCACCTCTCCACAGTCTACGGCTAATAACGGAGCTATTTTGCTTACTAAGTTTATATTTGCGCTTCGGGTGCTTATTTTGTATTGTTGTTTACTGCCGGGTGTGAAATATGTTTGTATATGTTCGTTATGAACTAAATTACTGGTCTGCGTGGGTTTATGTGAATTTCTGAGCATGCATCTTCTTCGTAAATTCGTGGCTTAGTGTTACGACCACATGTGGTCAGTATTTTGTGCACCAACGTCTTTCAGGCATGGTTTTCTACCATTCAGGAACTGTATGTTTGACTGATAATTTTCTTTAACACCATCGGTTCATTATGCACCAAGTATTAATCTGTGTGTAGCGGTCGCTATGTGGTAAGACTTCTGATTTAGATCCCGTGAATATCGTTTGTATTTAATTGAAATAAACCTTTTCAGAAAGTGCAATCAAATATTGATTTTGTCTAAAGGCGCTTAATTTCCTTAGACATACTCCCCGGTGTACCCAATGCCCTACAGTATTGACATTAGAGGTGATACAGCCAAACCAATCACATTAAATCAATGGTTAAACACCACCGTACTAATAATTGTACTATATATTATTCATTGCTACATAACGAATTCTAAACGCAATTACATTCTGTGGTCATGAATTCGGTATAAATGGTATAATCAAATTACGCTCTGAGTTACATTTGATTCGGGCATTAATATTTGATGACTGTATTAATTACTTTTAACACCCGTTGATAAAATTATACACCCATGCCGTTTAATTAATTTTGAGACTAATGTTCTTACTGAGTGGTAATAATTTGTTCAAACGAAATTAAGTGTTGAGGCAAGGAATTCATAGAGGCGTTAGAATCAATGCAGTATTAATTTATTACTAGCAGTACGATACTGTCACCAAAGTATGGCCATCTGGCCAAGTAGTTCTTCGGCCGTTTAGGAGCACGCGACACGTATTCACACAGACGCGCATTAGCGCGTTTGTGTGCGTGCGATCCATACTGGAGCATTCTGACGCATTGCTAAATGTTTGCTTGTGGTGTGTTCGTACACAGCGCGCACACATCCCAGCGCGCTAAGTACATTTTGTCGGAAGAAAAATTACTTTGTCTGGATGGACCATACTCTTACGCTAAATATCCGCCAGAATTGTGTGAAATAGCGGAGCGATGTGCGAGAAAAAAAAACCACCAATCAACGTGCTTAGTCTTCTTCAGCGCGGCCCGGTATTGGTGGATTTTCACACCGCTCAACGCATGTTTAGATGCGACGCTTGCCTTAGCGTCTCTCTACATCTACCGACGTAGAATCGTCGTAAGCGAAAAGGACGTCGTATGGGTATGGCTAGCGCCCGGTCGGCGCCAACAGCAACGATGTCGACGCTGACCGGCTTAAGCTGATTCTGCGTGGATAGATGTGGAATTGTGGCTAGGTGCAAACTTACCTTAACCGCGATTCACTAGAAACATAAACAACGACCTTGATGCATTCGTGCGCTCACGCCCCAGTTACCGCGTTGTCACGTGACCGTGCACAATGCACACGGACGTGATATGACGCTGCGGCCGACGGTGCAGCGTTACGTGTGCACTTGACAACTTGTTAACGCGTAAACGTGGCGTGTTGCTAAATGTTAAGTTTGCGTAACGAGCGGATTGCACTGTATTATGCCGGGATTTTCAATGATAAATGTGCCCTCATAGGTGGTTTCTCATTATTGGACATTTCAAGTAAAGACATATCCCATCAAAAACATTACATGTAAAAAGATGCAAGTCTCGCAACGCAGTTCTCCTACAACAAAAAAGTTTTGAGATGTAAAGTTAAACCAAGTCAGTACCGGGGGGGTATCAACAGAACTCGATTTCCACCGACTTGCCTATTATTAGATCTATAAAATGTGTTCCTCCACGGTTAAATAATAGGCAAGTCGGTGGAAATCGAGTTCTGTTGATACCCCCCGGTATCAACAGAACTTGAACTTGGTTTAACTTTACATCTCAAAACTTTTTTGTTGTAGGAGAACTGCGTTGCGAGACTTGCATCTTTTTACATATAATGTTTTTGATTGGATCTCATTTCTTTTTGTAAGTGGTCTTCCTTTAATTATTACATTCCAATCCATTATTTTCAATTTGAACTGCAAAACTAACTTTGTAATCGCATGTATTTGTATATAATTACAAACTTATGTGTGCAGTTGTGAATGAAATTACAACATATTTAGGTTTTTAAGGACTTGATAGGCTAAAAACTAACTATGTTTAAAATTTGGAGCTTGTAGGTCTGCTAGAAGTACCTTAGAATTATGATGATCAGTGAGTCAGTGAATCAGTGAGTCAGTGACAAAACTAAGGAACTTTGACATGCAATAGTTCTTAAACTACACGTTCAAATAATATTGAGAATATAAAATAAAATAAAATAGTTTATTTTTGCAAGTAGGCCCTCAAGGGCTCTTTTACAAGTCTGAGTCTAAATATTATTTCATTTCTTTTCTTTTGGCGCTTCGGGTAGTGACCTTCTGGTGAGAAGAAGCGCCGGAAGAAACTCACCAGTTTCTCTTTTTTAACAACAGGTATGACATTATTACATTCGATTTCATTAATAGGTTATAATAAACTTATAACTACATTTTCAGAGATGTAAAAGGTCTCTAGGCGTCAAAACAAGACAATTAAAATAATAGAAAATAAATTGATAATAAAAATTCATGGAGATGTAAAGAGTCTCCGTTGTCAAAATATTAAGTTTTGGAGGTGTAAAGGACCTCCAAACGTCAAAATATAAAATAGGAATGTTTATACTAAATATATTACAGAAATGAAAATATTCTGCAACTCACACGATATAACTTAAAAACTAAATTAAAATAAAACGGATACAGATTTTTCTTAGAGATGTATATGGTCTCTAAGTGTCAAAACAGTTGACAAGTTCAAAAACAGAAAAAAAATCAACGAAAGAGACATTATATTAAAATGTAGTTATTTCCAGTTGCAGTTAATCCCAAGGTGCTTCATCATTCATGTAATCTTGTGTGCTGTAATAAGCTTTGGACATGAGTTTACGCTTTACACAATTCTTGAATTTGCTAATAGATAATTCAGTTATGTTTCTTGGCAGTTTATTATAAAACCTTACACAATTACCCATGAATGATGTTTTTATTTTATGGAGCCAAGTGGTGGGCACTGCGAGCTTAAGTTTATTTCTAGTATTAATATTATGTATGTCACAATTCTTCTTAAAATTCATGATATTCTTATGTACATACATAATATTTTCATAGATGTATTGACAATGCAATGTCATTACATTAATGTCCTTAAACTTATCTCTAAGTGAGTCTCGATGGTTCATCTTATATATCGCTCGAATTGCCCTCTTCTGCAGAACAAATATAGTATTAAGCTCTGAAGCGCTAGCACTGCCCCACAGTAGAATACCATACGACATAATACTGTGGAAGTAACTAAAATACACTAATCGAGCTGTTTTGATGTCTGTTAATTGTCGGATCTTGTTGACTGCAAAAGCTGCAGAACTAAGTCTATTCGAGAGATTAGCAATATAGGGACCCCACTGGAGTTTATGATCCAATGTTATACCTAGAAAAACTGTACTATCAACTAGTTCCAATTCCTCATCCTTCACAATGACACTTGCTTGCTCGCGATTTACGTTACGCGTGATAAAGTTAATACATTTAGTCTTTCTTTCATTTAAGAGTAAATTGTTAACATTGAACCAATTTACTACTTTAGAGATAGCATTGTTTACATCGTTGTAAGCTTGCTGCTGTCGCTTAACTTTGAAGATAAGTGAGGTGTCGTCTGCAAACAATACTATATCATGGTGGGTCTTTACGAGGTATGGCAAGTCATTTATGTAAATAAGGAACAGGAATGGTCCCAATATTGAACCCTGCGGTACACCCATCGAGACCAGTGACCCCGGTGAGTGCTGTCCATTCACGTCAACCCTTTGTATTCTACCTTGTAAGTACGACTTAAATAAATTCAGTGCCGATTCTCTAACTCCATAGTAGTGCAGCTTCCCGATCAATGTTTCATGACAAACGCAATCAAATGCCTTGGATAAATCACAGAAGATACCTAAAGCATCACATGACTCCTCCCAGGCATCGAAAATATGTTTAATTAGCTCAACACCAGCGTCGGTTGTCGAGCGACCCCGAGTAAAACCAAATTGCTTATTATGCATTAAGTTATTTGTATTAAAATGTTTCATTAATTGGGACAAAACTAGTTTCTCGAAAATTTTACTGAAAGTTGGTAGCACAGATATTGGTCTAAAGTTAGTGGGGTCAGTAGTGCTACCTGATTTAAATAAAGGTGTTATTTTACTATATTTCATTAGATCAGGAAACTCACCGCAATCAACACAGTTATTAAACACGACTACCAAGTCAGGCGCTATGATTTCTATTAGGGATTTAACAGCATGGACAGAGACTCCCCAAAGGTCACTAGTTTTTTTAACATTAATTGATTTAAACGCCTTTACTACATCCGAGGTACTAACATGTTCAAAATGAAAGTATTTACTACATTCTGGGGCGTTATCTTTTAACAGCGTGACGGCAGACGAAGGTGATGAATTTAAATACTTAGTTGTGGATACTGGTATCTCGGTAAAAAAAGTTTCAAATTCTGTTGCTACTTCTAGACTGGAATCTACAATTTTGCCATCAATTTTTAGTTTAAGATCATTAACTGTGTGCTTCGATCGACCAGTCTCCACATTAATTACTTTCCACGTTGCTTTAATAATATCAGAGCTATTTCTTATTTTATGGCTTAAATAATTACGCTTAGCTAAATGACAATCTATCTTAAATTTCTTCGAATATTGTTTAACATGTTCTTTAAATTCATCACTCGTATTGAACCGCCGTTCCTCATACAAGGCATACAGTTCCTGTCTACGTTTATGTAAGTCTACAGTAGCCCACTCACTAAATACTGGTGCACCACTAACCACGAGCGATTTGGAAGTAAATATTGCATTATAGTGTACCATAAAGGAGTGAAAGAATGAATTGTACATGTCGTTAGGAGTCGTGTCCGAAGATAAAAAGGGTAGCGCCTGAACTAGACTGTCCCTCATTCGTTCCACACGGTCCGTGGTTACTGGTACAAAATTAATTTGTTTTTTCAAGATATTATTCCTTAATGACTCAAACACCATTAGTTGGCCAAGATGATCTGATTCTAACTTGCTGATTACACTTTTGGTATTAGGAAGAATATCAGTGAAAATGTTATCAATGCAGGTGGCGCTAGTAGCGGTCACTCTAGTTGGCTCCATAAATATGGGTCTGAGATTACAAGATTTGAAAAGATTCAACAATCTGACACTTACTGTTGAATTTTCCAAAATATTTACATTGAAGTCGCCGCATATAAGTAATTTCTTACTAGAAGTAGCAATTATTTTATGTAACACAGATTCCATTACGTTTTCAAAGAGTTCAAAATCACTTAAAGGCGGCCTATAGACACAAACAACAATAAATAAATCTAATTCTACGGCACTTAGTTCTATGGTCCGTTCAACAGACAAGGATACATTATCCTTACGTTCCTTAAATTTTAATTGTCTATTTAATATGATGAATGACCCACCATGTATGGAACTTAGTCTGGTATATATAAGTCTTATTGTGCCCTATATGTATAATATATATTCCTGAAAATTCAGGGTTCTAGCTTTAGCCAGTACACAATTACGGGAGGCTGAAAATGGCCTGAATGGCTTCGAGAAAAGGATGGTACGGCCCTGCCTTTGTTTTGCTCGACTTGGCGGGGGCACGCTTTGGTCGACTTGGCGGGGGCACTGCCGTGCCCCCAGATATAAAATGATTCCCTATGTAGACTATGGAGCGCTTATTCTAACAATTAAGGTTGGCGTATGTTTGGTGAGATATTAGTGAATTTGCTTAGAATCTTAAATCATTGATGCAAAATTTCTTAAGTTAAATGACTGCCTAAATAACTCAAAAGCGATTTTTATTAAATAATGCGTGGCCTAATAAAGGAAGAATTGTGTCCCTACCCTAATAACATTTAAATGCTTATTTAATCTGAATAATTAGTCATCAAATTGCCAATGAGTCTTAGACTTAGTATAATATATTGTATTTAACGTCAGGTTCTGCGATATGATTAAATTAAATTCTAATAAAATTTAAAGATTTCTTAGTCCTTGAGGCCACAATTGTTTTTGGATTATGCCCACATTATGCAACAGTTGGGTCATATGACATTCTTTATATCCATTAACTACCAAAAGCCGGCACCAATTTTAACTTGCTACACAGCAAACTCAAAACCAGAGTTAATTAAGTAAACTTCATTTCCCAAATTGAACCGCCCGGAAATTGAGGTCCGCGGCATTTACACGGTTACTAATGTTACTGTTTTATTACCACGAACCGATTTATCACAAAAGAAGCAATTTCCGATAGATGCATTATTCAGAATTATAAGTAAAAAACACGAATTATAATAATGAAAGCCAAATAATGCATCTTTATTTTATATCCCCGAGATATTCTATTGTGATATTCCATTTTTTTGTAATATGTATAGTCGAACAAAGAAATTATATGTGTGTACCCCGCCATACATATTCGAAGTGGCAGGCTGGCAGGGAAACCCTGCTAAACAGCCGGCTTATTAAAAGTACTTACGAGCCGCACGCACACATCTACTAGTTTTTTCCTATTGCGAGCAGCACGCACACATAGGTAGCCGGCTTATTAGACATGCTTCAGTTCTTTGTTAGCGAGGCTCTGTCCAGCTTCTTTATGGTCGGCTATTTTAAGGGCCTTATTTAAACCTAAATCTGAAATTTGCCTTAGTCCCACCCAGGCCTGGTGACAAATGGTACCGCCGATACATCCGCGTATTGACATAGTAAACCTAATTGGTTCTTTTCAGACGGAACCTTCAAAATGAACTAGCCGACTTCAAAGGTAGAAAACGCCCGGGTTAAAAAGAACCAAACAGAATCTTTCAAAGCGCAGCTTTTGATAAATCGCGGCCACTCCGACGTTATCCGCGGCTCAATTATCTGAGTGTCAAATGCAAACGAATACGATATCAGATCTGCTGCATGTGCCAGTTGTGTGAGTGGGAAACTAAAGCTATGCCGACGGGAGACTTATTACGTAAGTCGTATTGCTATCTGTATTGTTTCTGAAATTTGCTGTTCTTAAAAGGAAAAGTACCCAACTGTCCGGCTCCGATTTGATTGAGGGAATAGAAGATTTATTAAAAAGATAATAATAATAATGTACAACAAAATAATAATAATAAGATAATTCACATCTCTCCAATGCACAGTCAGGTGTTAGTTAGAGCTGGGAGTGGCTGCTCCGTCGTCAAACCCCAACAGTTTCGCTGCAGGTTTGAATTTGTGACTTGTGCCTCGTATACACATACTAGTGGCTCGAATTATAGCAGTACATATCCTTGTTCTATGCCAACCCAGTATCGTACTCAACGATTTATTCCAGCGGTCAGCGAGGGCTCCTCCTATGTGTTTGACAAAGGAGGTCACCTGTGGTGCGAATACTCCATCGACGGAAGTCACGAGGGGGGTGAAGGTAGCATGTTTCGCTTCGCAAGCGTTTGACGACCGCTTTAGCTTAGTTGGTAGTGACCCTGCCTACGAAGCAGGAGGTCCTGGGTTCGAATCCCGGTAAGGGCATTTATTTGTGTGATGAGCACGAATATTTGTTCCTGAGTCATGGATGTTTTCTATGTATTTAAGTATTTGTATCTATTAAATATATCGTCGTCTAGTATCCATAACACAAGCCTTATTGAGCTTACTATGGGGCTAGTTCAATTTGTGTAAGATTGTCCCCTAAAAAGAAAAAAAAAAAAAAAAAAAAAAAAAAAAGCGGCAGTGTATTTTCTTTGTTTCTCAGTCTCAGCAGATTTTAGGACAGAAGTGACGTGGCGTGCAATGTAAGAGGGAGCGTCAGTGTCTACGACACGGATATCAAAAAGAGCCTCTCTCTGAGTATTCCATACGCCACGGCAAGATAAGTCGCCGCGTAATCCAAGGTCACCTTCTGTGATAATGGGTTCTATTGTGACGTTGCTCCATGCTTGGTGACATAGTTCAGCAAATAGATCGCGAATTTCGTTGTGCCGTCTTGAAATTAGCCCCCCAGTCTTGCAGCAGCTCCGATTTGATTTATTTTGATATACGCTCAGATTGAAGAGTAACCCTGACATGGTTATTGAAATAACGATTTATTTATTACCAGTTAATTGAATAGATCGCCGGAAATTTGATTCAATTAGAATAAATACCACATTACAAGTAAAATCAATTCGAACATAACAAATAAACAGTTGGATGATAGGGTGAATAATACCCTATCATCCAATTGTTTACTTGTTAAGAATTCTAGTGATAAAGCATTCTGGACTTTTAAAACACTCTGTATAATTCTAACATATTACTGTTCCATTAGCAAATTGTAGACGTGGGGTTTTTTGTTGATTTTTATCCAATACAGAGGAATAAAGCTGGCTTTAGCAAGTCGTATAATGCAATCGGTGCACGGATTACCTATGCGTTTATCCTCAGGTCACCTGAGAATAGAGTATCTGCTCGTTTGCTTCATACTGAATTATCCACAAATTTCATCCGACAGCAGCTTGATTTGGAAATTTGGTTACCAAAAAATTAAGGATCGAAAAAGCATGGCTATAAATTATTAAAAAGGGGAAGAAAGTAATTAATAATTGGTCAGACGCTTGCTCCGCTTAGGAAGGAAGTGTGATTTGAATCCAGCCAAGTCCAAGAGATGAAATTGTTTTCGTGTTAATATTTTCTCGCTGTGAAATGCAATCTTTGTTTAGAAATACAATAAATAGTTAAGTTCTTTTTTTCTTTGTAAGGATGAGTGCAAATCGTACGTAATGTAACCAAGTTTTAGCTACGTTTCTTGCGGTATCTAGAGGTTCATTGCTCTGTGTCTATTTAAAGATATTAGCTTAAGTCATTTCAACAATTTGTTTCTCTATAAAATAGTCTTCTCAAAGACCGCTCTTTTGTTCTCGTTTGTATCGCCTGTCTAGCCTTCTAATGTAATTTATTACTTTCACTTTCATGCGAAATAAGGCTAAATTATTTGCACACGATTTTTGGTTATTGTTTATACGATTCTTGTATTTAATGGTAATGAGAATCAACGATTATGCAAAAAAATATTTAAATTGCGAATTTCCTTCGCAGTTCATCCGCGAGGTTTAATCTGTTAATTAGCTTAAAGGAATTTCATGGTTAAAATTCAACGTACAATTATCCTTACTTTCTCTTGAATTTTATCTTTTAGCTTCCGTTTGACCCTAGTCTGTAAGCTTGATGTGAGACTGGTTAGACCAGACAACTTTATAAGTAAAACCTGTACTAACGGCTTCGTCATGTCGATTTTATATAAATAAAACAGCAAAGTATAACAAACATCGTTTATTGTTTAAAAAAAATACATTGACGGCCTAGGCCGGATTTTGCGGCCTATTATTAGGCACGTAATGTCAATATTTCATTGCATGTTTGAGAAAAATAATTTGTGTAGCACCATCTTGGCAAACCATAGCATTCGAGCAACTTCAAGCCTTTACGTAATGGAGAGAACATAAGTTTCGAAGTACCTTGAGCATCATAAAAGTAATGTAGAAACTGTGTAGCAGCGAGAAGTGCCAGCGTATCAGTAATAGTAGTTGCGGAGCGGTGGACGGCAATTTGTGATTCCAGTGTGTAATCAGCAATTCGCGAATCGGCCCATTAAGCCCAACTCGGCGCGGCCTTTCAGGCGTCGGCAAGCAGTTTTACCAATATTTGCCTCGCCTCCGCGGGTTCCACATTATTATCCGAAACTTTATCAATTATCGAGTAATGTGGCGAAGTTTCTGGCCCGGCGAATACTTCGCTCGCATTCAAGTTTAGTTGTTCGTTAGCAAGTCGCGTGTCTTAGGAGCGTTTGCTTTGTATAAGATATGATTTCGGTGAACTTCTAAGTGTAATGTATTACGGTTGCGATGAACTAAGCAGAAAATAATGAGGAACCGACGAAATTGGAGAGACTATGGTTTGTAATATAATTTTAGTGGTTTAATTTTACTAGTTACGTTACTAATATTGGCCTTGTTTTATAAAAAATTGGCCTTTGGTGCCTATTGGTATCTTTAGTCTATTTGATCCTTTCATCGTACCAAGTATACTTGATCGCTCCACGTTCACAAATAACATTAACAGTAAGATGTTTCGGTATAAACTATTATTAAAGCTTTCAGTTAAATAGGTCAATGTATAATGAACGTAATTTAAACTTTTGTCATAACATTGCGACTATGTAATTGTATTTTAACATGCGAAGTTTGGTACGCTTGGAAGTTACGAGCAAAAACATGTTGACGTTTTACGTCTCAAATCTTATATAACCACGACTTCATCATACCGTTCGTGCCAGTAACGTGGAAGGCACATAGATAGGCAGGAAAATAAAAAAAAAATCTCTCCTACTGAAACATACGTAGTAGATACGACTCTATTTTAGTAGTCCATTTGCTTCGGAAGACACTCATGTATATATCTAAAACAAGTAAAATACATTAGATCTTAAATCATTTACTAAATTTGAAGTTTGTGCCTTACAGGTTTCACTGTAATTTTTAAAGTTACCCTATTACATTTTTTGGCTATCATTGTTTGGTAATAGTTATATTTATTAAGGTGTTAGCGATTTTTATTTGTTCGTTTGCGATTGTAAATTTAATTTGCTGTTCAAAATATTTGTTACCTTTATTTATTGAGCCGTGTTACGACAGCTGAATGTTTTATGGACGTTTGATGAAATAAATTATGCTGAGCAAATACGCCGTTTTGATCGGAATTAGTACAAGCTATTTATTTTGTTGTAATTAAGCTTGATTTTGATGTGTAATTAGTATGGTATTAAAAATTGTAATTTGAGTTGTTGAAGTAATTAACATAAACCTTTCACTTGCCTTATTTGTCATAAGAAGATATATTTCAAACAGAAAAAGATACAAAGATAAAGAAGAGTAACTCTGTTGCAAATACATCGAACATTTCGACGGGTCTGCTAGTTCCAAGGTGGTGTAGCGGCTAGAACGTAGTCCTGGCAAGACAGAGACGCAGGTTCGAATGCTGCCTGGGTTACAGTGGGTTACGTTTGATTTTTTCTATGTATTTAATCTTTGTATCTACAATCGTAATAAGAAGATAGTTGGGGTAGGCAGTAGTCAGATAGTAAGTCAAATCAAATCATTTATTTTGCAAGAACATACACAATTATTTTTTTTACATGTCAGTCATCATTAAATATAATTACATGTATGCATGTTCCGCCACAGTACGGCATGCAAATCTTACAGATACCCATTTAAAACAATACATTATTTATTTATTATCATTAATAAGAATAACAACCAGAGATTCATTTGTAATGTCAGTCAATTGTTTAAATATTAATATAATTTTTGTAAAAATTCGCTTATCGAGTAAAAAGGTCTTAATTATGAGCAAATACGATTTCAATTGTATGGAAAATTCATTTAAATTATTACATTGTTTGATGTCGCTATTTAGAAAAGTGCCTCGTATACTGCCGCTGCCAGGCGGGTCCTGACAGCATACCCGTCTTTATTGGGAGTGTGGCCCAGAGTCACGATAGCGTCCTCATCCAAAACAATCTACGGACTGCAACCAACCTTGTGTGTGTGTAGTGTTTTGTTGGACATTCCATGCTATCGGTAGGATAAGTTAAGTACACTTCGTGTCCAACATTGTGCTTGACACGCTAATGCCATTGCCAAATAGTTGACCCTGCTGTCACTTCTATTGCTAACGACTTAACATTCGAGATGGCAACTATTGGGCAAGTGTCAAGCACTCGGACGTCTAACTTGTTTATAGTGTAAGCTAATGCGATGCCAATTAGTTATTCCTGTGAGCACTATATACTAGAATTACTGTAACCATATCTAACACTGGTACTGCTCGCACGACGAATTTGCATAAAATTCACGTTATAGATGAGAAATTGGTTAAAGCGGGTCGTTTCGATTCACGTGCTAACGTTTTTCGTTGTTGTCAGAACAGCTACAAAATATTAATGTTTTATTCTGTTAACCAAAATATGCAAATATGCATTTTTGGTGATTTTTTTTACCTGGACTTCTGCAATTTTCAATTTGCATGATAATTTAAAATGTAAGACACGTATTTTTTGTTGTATTTGCTAATTCTTTTTATAGTGACGTACGCTAAAAACTGAGAGATATGAAGCGGAACGATTCACTTAAAAACTTGACACACGTCTAAACGCGGCATAATCCATGGACACGCGGTACCTATTACACTGGTACTTTCTACATAACCGAAACCGCTAACTATCGTCGCGTAGAAACGAAATTTCACCCCGAACTACAACGTCTCAAGGACCTTATACTCTACAGCCACATGTGACGTTCTTAAACCAAGGCTAAGATCATGATCACCGGCTTTCGCCATTGAAGGCCAATTCTAAAGGCGCATAAATGACGTCACGGCCTCTCATCACGAGATCCACTTTCTCCGCCTGGTCGCGTATTGCGTAAGCGACGAAACCGAAACCGCGAAACGTATTCCTACAGCGAAAGAGAATGCACGGATTACCTGTTTCAAATAAATTATGTATTAGTATGGTGTTACGGCATGGATTTTTGGAGGTCATTGCCGCCTCGTATGGTGTTGAATATTTAAGTTCGTCTATTGTTAGAGCCGGTGATTAAGTCGTCCCTTGCTTCCGAAAATAGAATTAAACAAATAATGTAGCTACACAACGTGCAGATATTAAAACAATATTCAATAAATTAAATAGCCGTATTAAATGCTATAATTGTAGGAAGCAATAAAATATCACGTTTGGCATTTGATTTTCCAACACGAACTTAGTTCAGCATTTTGGTTTGTTTACACACGCTTTGACACACTACATTCATAAATAGTTATAATTAAATTTATTTATTCAATCGTATGGCATAATTGAATCGCTCTACAGGTTCCTAATTAAATGATTTCTTCCTTTAAGATTTCCACCTTGACACAGCCATTCATTAGAATAGAATGTACACATCCCAAGCGATACTTTCTGGAGACAAAAACTATTTACTCAGACATATTTTGTCCGTCACGCCCAACTTTTTCTACATTAGGGTCAATTTCCTAGACTCCGTCGTCAGGCACACAATGACCGGACATCTCTCCGGATCACCTGTCCAAGTGTCTCAAGTCCTGGTCATTTGTCAACGTCGCCGGCGTCTCGGATAGCGGCCATTGTGGGGTCCGCATTGTGACGTCGAAATTTTACTTTCGCGCGGACTGTATCGACCTTCGATGATTTTACCTATATACCATGTTTCCGTTAAATCTGACGATAGAAAATGGTTGAAATTTGGTTTGCAAATTTTGAAACGGACACCATGGTAAATAAAAGTTTGTAAATAAATATTGTCGATTTTAAACGAGTCATCGTATTAGTAAGCATTTCACATCAGTCCGCTCTGTTTAAACACAATAAGCACACATTGTCCAAGTCTGGGTCAGTAAAAAGTCAAGCAAGACCTTGACTTTTTAAGCTTAATCATGTCGAGCGAGATAGCGCGCTCGCCGGGGAACGGAGATACTTAATGCCGCGGTTGTGAAGTTATCTCAATTCCCCTAATCTCATTACGCACTTACCAACTATTAACTGGAATTAATAGCTCGTTCACACTTGCCGTTGTGAACTTGTAGGGTAAACTGTGCCAAACATTTAACTGCTACCGCGCTATACCCAGCAGATTACGGCAACACAGAGAAGCTAGGTACGTGAAAATAGATGTTAATTTTAATTAGTATTTTGCACATTTGAAAAATAAATAAATAATATCGCTATTTTTACGGCAGCTCTGACGTAAGTCTGGTGATACTCTTTGGACATTTGTGATAAACGCGAAATCACGAGTGTAGGACTGTATAAATATGGGGTCTTTTTGGTGTATTATCTATATTTTATATTCAAGCTGATTTATATTTTTAACTGCATTTGTTTACAAGCTGTTGGACTAACCTTAATTTAATTTACGAATGCTTTCACTCATATGAATGTCCGTCCGAGGTAGGTATGCTGTGTAAGTCAAAGGTAGGTGATAGGTATGTGCGTACACTCATCGTATGTCACGTCAAATATTAGTAAAGCGCTATTTCATGTTGAAGTAGCTTAATTTGGGTAAGTTAGTATGTCGGCAAATTATTAACAACATTCAATTAGGTAGTTTCCTATTGTCACCTCCGGTCTCGAACCACGTAGTTTGAAGCCAGAAGGCTCTGGCGCGACGCTGTTCCATACAAAACTTTATTCATTGTTTCGGTTATCCTAATTTTGGCAATTCAAACATTCCTGTTGTATATAGTTCTTTGACACAGAAAATAAAGAGATCTACTGGTGCAACGCCATTGAATTTGGTAATCCCTTTCGTACTAGTTTATGTTATTGCATTTAATTTGAGTTGGTGCGGTAGTTTACTTGACGTAAATTCCGCAATTAATAAATAACCCAAATAACATGAGATTATGTTATCTAAACACATTTTCTATACTACAAATTGTTTTTCAACCACGACTAAGCTACAATATAGCTTAATTCGTTTATTTTATTTTAGCTCTCACGTTCTTGTCTATTTGTTTGAAACATATTTCATTTCCTTCTTTCCTCTGTATCGTGTTGCTTCTGTATTGAGACAATGAAAAACGAATTGTACACTAGCTGGTAGCGCCATCGAGATTGTCCTCTCAAGTTACAAGTACATGCACACCTGCCTGGCTTCCCAAGTTGGCTGAAACTTGCTTACAGTGTCAATGACGTCTCCATTTTGTACTTGGTGCAACTTTGCATCTCCTACACTTGGGACATAGTAGTTAACTGTCGTGTAGATAAATCGTCCCGCATTAAACAATAACACTTCCTAAATTAAATGATTGGAAGTTGGAAGCATATGTATTACAACTTTGGTAATACATTTTATTACCATTAAATTCATTACAGTTAAATACTTATTTAGCGATAATAAAGATTGATAATTTCTATTTCATTTCACTGTCATTAGATGATCTCATTCTGATTCTGGAAGTTCTTAAAATAAAAACCTGATGTATATTGTATTCTAGTAGACTATTTTTGTTTTTATTCTAAATTGATTAGTTAATGACACTGACACTGACACTTGATCCCAAATGAATTCCGGGTTTATGATAATGGAACGGATGGGGGTGGAAAAATGTATAAAGGAAGTGTCTGATAATTGCAGCCAGAGCCTCTTTGGGACCGTAATATCCCAAGCGTAATAAAAGAGAACCAGAATTAGCGCTGAGACTTCTGTGAATTTGAGATTTCAGCGGTTGAGTTCCCATTATGATACTCTAGGCCAGTGGTTCCTAAGCTTTATTATCATATCACCCACATTCATATGGAGATTTGTATTACTACCCCTCCAAAAAAATAGGTATTATATGCTTATAAGAAATTGCTCAAAGTAAAACGGCTTAGCATTCATGCGTATTACCCCTGAGAAAACTTCGTTTTACCACTGGAGGGGTAATTACCCCAAGGTTCGGAACCACTGCTCTAGGCAGTTTATTCTGGAGTCTGAACGTTTATTCGTCGCGCGCCACAGGTATACTATACGGCACAGGGTTGCCAACCGTAGTTTTTTTTTGCGGCTACTAAATTCCTCGCATTTTGGATTTCGAACCTCGTACATGTGAATGACAAAAAGTGGCATAGTTCAGGCTGAAAACGACACGTATGTAACGAAATTTTGTATGTGGAAATTTAAAAAAACTTCCTAACCCAAAACCTCGTACATTTTCGTACGAGTCTGATAATGTCCTCGTACCTCGTACAGCAGGCCACCAATCTCGTATTTGTACGAGGAACCTCGTACGGTTGGCAACCCTGATACGGCATCGCATACTGGTAATGCCAACCATCCGTCACAATTATCAATATCTGACTCAAATTCAATTTCAGGCTTTGCAAATGTAATGTATCATTTCGGCTCGTTATGCAATAAAAAAAACATAACACACACACACACACACACACTGTAATTAATATTGACTGGCGGAATTAATTTGAGTCAAAGTATATATTTAGACGATGTTATACTTATACTGTTTTTTATTCATTGTTTGATGGGCGTTATTCATTAAAATGTTACCTATGTTGTCATTCGTCAACGGATTTTCCTACCGATTTATAATTTGCAAGAGTTGATGCAAACATGTAAATGGTACCAGTACCTATATAAAATACACATAATTTAGTTTGCTATCGGAAAAATTATGCGGGCTTCAGAAAAAGAAATTATGTTTATAAACCGTCTAGTTTTAACTGTCACAATCACAAATAGTATCGGTTGTAATAAATAAGCTTAGATATTGCTAATGTTGATTTTTTTCTTTTAACGTTCAAAATATCTCAAAATGGCGTCATCACAAGTAATTTCAATGATAGGTACTTGTTAATGATATCTGGTAATAAGCTTAAGGAGTATGTCTATAATGCTATAATAATACAAGTACTAATACCTATCCTCAGACACCTTTCGAGATATCATCTATTGATAATGTCACCTTTAGTGTACTATCAATTACACACGAGGACCTTTGTGAGTAAATGGGACCTCTCCTCGCATTGTTGTTCACTAGACGGTGAAACGTATTCCATAACAGAATTAAATCTTATCATTGGAGTTCTGTGAGTACAACGGAGCGTACTTGGGAAAATTAATATAGCTTACCTGTTATGTTTCTAAGGCAGCGTTGAACCAGAGGACGTTGTCTAAACAGTTTGGTTTATTTGGATCGCTTTTGGTTTCAGTTTTAAATAGTAATATAGGTACACAATGGGATTGCAAATATTATAATTCACGTTTCGTGCTAAATGTCAAGCGTTTTACAAGTATTCTAAGCGTTGGCATCCGTTTCGATGTAATTAATCCTCCAGCAGTGTGTTTTTACTATCATTGTATCGAATAGAACTTCTAATAAACAAATTTTCAAAGTCAAAGTCAAAGTCAAAGTGTTTTATTTTGTTAAACATAGGTAAGACTGGTAAATACAGTGGTGAAATACAAAATCCCTATTTCACCTAATTAAGATATAAATTTTGCGTCTTATACCATTACTTTCAGTCGCAGTCTGTATGATATGGTTTGCTAATGTAGGTATGTTCGTGGTATGTAAATACGCTTTTTTGTAAACACCATTAGAAAGAGCAACATATATCATTCACGTCAACATTCAAGTTTTGGTGACATAAGCACTCCGCCACGTGCCATCTTTCAGCTCCGACTAACGACATCATCTCTATGGGTGATTCCGCACTAAATGGATATAGGCGGGCTTCAAGCACAATTTGATCGTAAAAGGCGTCGTGTGCCAAGACCCAATTACGACTCGGATTGAGAGGCGTCAGTCGGGCCGATCATTAAACTATCTCCTGATACACTTGGACGGTATAAAATATGTTTCCGCGGTTTACGAGCGCGGTCGCAGTTGAGAAAACGCTTTCCTTATCGTTACGTTTTTATTTTTAAACGCATTTTATAACCGATGCCCGGATGATGTGGCAACACTTGGTGGAGCGATGAAAACCTGAAGACCTATGAGACGGCCGATAATACGCAGTAAAACATTATTTTGCATCATGATCGTTTCCTTATTATCATGATCATGATCTCCGTTTGCGCTGCTTATTGTTACTATATTATTACGCGACGTGGTAAAAGATGGTGACATGCGCATAACGGTCATAGAATGTGGCTTTGGTTACCACTGGGCTTTTTTATTGGAGGAAATTGGAACGCGTTGAATATACCTAAATTAGGTAAATACAGTTTGCGCAGGCTTATTTTGTTATGGATATATCTGACGCCGCTCCACTGTTAGCTTAGATTGGAACTTAATAATTACGTATCTGTTACGAGATTAGAAGTAATCCCCTACGAGTATAGGAAACCTCGAGCTAGAGCTCACGTTTTAATAAAACTCACCAGGTTTGTCTTATAAATTTGTAATCCTCGTGTAACAATGTTCAGGAACTTTTAAACGAAACTCGTTCAGTTTAATTTTCTGAACAGGAGTTGGGATACTTTGTATACAAATTATAACTCCACGTCTGTATATTTTCCGTTATCGATGTCATTGCATTGGGTTGTGTGAGTTAACCATTATGTGTTGTTCTTAAGCTAAAAGCATCAATTGCCGTTTGTTATTAGAAAATAAATTTGTTTGCACCTTTATATTAGTAACCTGGGTTTGCGTTCTTATGGCAAACGACGAAATGGTAATTTTTACTTGGTTACGTCATATATTTTGTATCTAATAAACCGATCAAATAAATAAACCGCGCTATCAAATATATCAGGCCACTATGTAACTGGAGAAGAACAAATAAAATAAAATGCATTCAATAGTCAAGAGATATAAAAAGTTATGGAAACAACATGTTAGATAACAGTACAACAATGTCTCTCTGGTATTAAACACTCAAGAAAAACTAAGTTTAACTTCTCACACTTGTGTTTACAATGCGTGACGTGTTGTAAACCAACTTTATATTCAGTATAACGTGCAATATAATAGAAGGGACACCGCTGAACAAAATATCTCTTATTAGCGTAAGGTTCGTATTACCTTCTGATGAGTTTCAAATATTAAAATCCTACCATCTAGTTCATTACTAGTTATTACGTAATAGCAAATAGAGCCAGAATTTTAGTCAATTGATAAAAAAGATGCACGTGGATAATACGGACTAGGTGACGAAATAACATGTGAAAAAATAGATCTAGCAACAAAATCGAATAGAAATTAATGCGTCCGAAGAAATTACCTAATGGTAACATAGGGAAATAAAAAGTGGGCATAGGAAAATAAAAAAGTGGGGAAAAAGGCGAATGGAACAAAAATATTGGGAAACAAACATTTTGGGTAGGTAATCGATACACTCACGTACCTACATAAGTATAGTTCATCGTGTACTCTTTGCTAAGTGGAATCGATTTATTAGGATATTAAAATTTAAACATTTTTGCTAACGAGTGTCGTAAATAACAAACGATTCTGTTGCCTTATGCGAAGCCTAGATTGCTCTAGATACGTATTAATTAATCTCGTTGCAAAATTAAAGAGCCCGTGAATCGTGTGAACGATTTCAATTTTATTAACCGTCTGTTAATATGGCCACTTGAATTTTGAGTGTTAAATCAAATAAAGGTGTTATAGCTCTCCAACAAAGGATATCGACGACATTATTTCACGGAACCCATAAATATGTAGATGATAATTTATGCGATTGCCTCCCTTTGTCTCGTGTCATCGAGTTGGCACGGGAGGTTGGAAGGCCGGATATTAGCTGTATTCCAAAAGTCCGAACGGGTTTTATGCCAGAAATTGATCCCGGCTTATGTTATAAAAGTATGACAAAATCGTAAACTGAACATTTCCAAAGTAAACTAGGTTATAAAATCTGAGATTTATATCGCCTTACATGGTTTCATTCGGTGCAACATACAATACAAATAAGGATATGATTTGAAAACATTTTGCTTGCTTTTTAACTGAAAGGTAAATTTGTATTTTCTATTCCAGAATATACAAACCTGCTGTCTTGTATTATGATTCCTTGGTAGTTAGTTCAGGGTTGTTATCATTAAATAATTAATAACAACAATAGTTCAGGGTTCAGTCCGTCCACCACATAGTCCACGAATGCTCAAAACGCTAGTACCTCGGGAGCCCCCTGGACTTACATTGTCATTGTCTACCCCTGCGTTGTGTGCAGGCCCAGAACTTGGTTGGGCCCCTTTACACTGACTAACAACGCGGGCACGGCCCGGTGGGCCGCACCACTAACAACGCCTCTGGACTCAGGCATCGCCCTATCGAATAGCGAATACGCGATTATCGCGCGAACACGCGATTGCGACTATACTTACTTGAGGCATCGTCCTATCGAACAGCGAATACGCGATTATCGCGCGAACACGCGATTGTGCGACCATACAAGTAAGTATGGTCGCAATCGCGTGTTCGCGCGATAATCGCGTATTCGCTATTCGATAGGACGATGCCATAAATTCAGCGAAATCACCTTTAAGCGAAAACGCAGCCGCGGGGCGCAACTTAGATATTAATTTGTAATTAACTTGTAGAGCAACTCAATTATGCCATACGACTAAATTGGTAGTTAGCGAAATAAAAAGTTAGGTACATAATGATGTAATTCAATGTCGTCGTCTTGTACTAAATCAGGTCACGTAGATCTAATACACTTGAACCTAGATCTCTTGTTGACAAGTGGCACGCTAGATTTCCAGAGCGTGCAGCCAAGCCTCGAGGGTTTCCGCACGAAGTACTACCTAACTTGTTGATTACAGTAACTGCGTTGCTACTTCCACTCCTTGTTATACGTACTTAACAATCTTTGCTCATAACATAATAATATGCAAAATGATGTCTGTTCGAATTTGTTCACGCGAAAAACTAAATTGAGTTGAAATGCTCGCGATACGTGCCATTTTGCTGATTATACGTACCGTACCTCAAAGTATTAACGGTTGCGAGAACAAAGACGTTATAATGTAGGCATTTTTGAGAGCACCACCAACTCCGAAGTTCCATTTCAGTTCAGTTGAACCTGTTGATGAAACTTTAACATAGATCTTAGGAACAGACGAAGTTTTAGTTCTAAGTTCCCAAATGGCATGACTTACATTACTCTGATGGTACATCGATTGAACTAAATGGAATTTCAATTCAATTGTTACAGAATGGGTGCTTGTCTTGAACTTAATGAAATTCTGAGAGCTCTAATATTTCGCCGTCAATGCGCCAAGTTACAAAGGCGCGTTCTGTGATTTGTATCGATATTAGAGTCAAAATTTGTTACGGTTAATAAACATGAAGCCTGTCTGGAAATTGTTGAATTAGTTGTGGCTTGGTTTATAGGACTGCTCACGATGTTTTTCTCTTAAAACAATACTTAAATTGATCAATGCCATAGTTTATCTTTTTGAGTGCTTCATGCGAAAAGATTATTTTATATGAACAACTAATATTATTTACAAGCCGCTGCAAAGGAAATAATCAAGGTTGACTAAATTATTTTTCTCATTCCAGGTAAGTGACACAACATCGAAGGGATGAAACTGAAGCAAAGGTATTTATCCCGCTTCGGATCCCCGGTAGGTGTTGAACTGTATTGGCGCGCCTCGAGTTGTCACCGCAGGTCGGCGTTCAATTTCGTCGTGGGTTGTGGCCAATTCCGTCGGCGCCGAGCTCAAATAAAAAGTCTCAAGTGCAATAAGTGCCGCCATCAATGTCGCGTTAGCTTAGCACAGACACAATAAAATAGAAAGTCAATCGGTTGGGGAGAAGTCGAGGCGGCCGCACGTTCGCTGCCTGTATCTAGGAGCAAACGCGTTCCTATGGATTCCTTCGCGATTGTCAAACGAACAATAGCTTTCTGAAATGTCCCTCTTGCTCCTTTGTTGGGCATTAGTCTTTTATTTTTCTTCACAGATGACTTTTGTCTCACTCGGACATTCTATTGTGACTTTACTTTTATTTGTTGAGTTCTCGCCGTTTCTTCTTGTAAGTATTCCATTCGTAATGTCAAAGAGCATTGGCTTAAATCAATTTGCCGTAATTACAGTAATATGAGTTCGGTGAAGATTTAGTTTATACTTTATCTTTTTTATATTTGACAAAATAATGCCCTGTAATATGAGCGAACTTTTATTGTCCACGAGTTAACTTTTATTTGAGTTGAATAAGCTTTATATTAGGGCCCCTGGGCTCAGACTTTATCAGATATAGAAAGTCCTCGATGTGAATATCTATTAATTACATACTCGTAACCTTATTTGATTGGGATTGACTGTTCAGTTACTCGTGGTAATACAAATATTTCTATGTATGTTATTAAACACCCTAATTCATCAGTTGCGTACAATATTTGTTGACACATTCAATATTTGATATTAAGTGATTAGTTCAAAATGAAAATGTGGTGTTTATTTGCAGGTTTGTTTTGTTCCGCAAACGGCCGTGCGAAATCGAGTCTTGTCGAATGTCCGCTCACTTTCACTTTTCGTATACACGTGGCCACTTAAGGCGCGGTAGGACCTGGCTCGCATTTCACATACAAACTAGGGTCGGGCGGAATGCAGATTATCTTCGATTTCTAACATAAAAGTATACGTTATCAACCCAAACATGAGAGGATGCCCTGCATGACTGTGAAATCATGATTGTCAGGTATTAATTTTGTCAGAAAAGGTAACTGGTGATGAACAAAATGAAAAAAAATGAAAAAAATACTTTATTTTATAGTGTTTTCGCGCTACTTTTCTATGTGTTCTAAGTGAGAGGAAGCCCTAGATACAGTTCTGAATATTATTATATATGTTTTACAGTGACCTAAGAGTCAAATAAGTGCTCTAAAAATGATTTGGAAACTAGGCTTCCGTGCCCGATTCTGGTCTCACCTCGCCTTAACGTTATCTTGTTTAATACCATTGTTTTAAAGGACTCCGCGACTTAGAAATAAACTATATCGCGCCGACCGGAATACGCCCGACTGAATTTATCGGAAAATCGAGTTAAAATGTATGTCATCAACCTTTTGAAAGCGGATGGATTCACTTTCCGGCATAAAACGGCGGTTTTATGTTATCTCTCCAATTATGTACGCACTCTGTAATGCTTTTGCATCAAATGTTCTACTTTCGATTCTGGTTTTGTAACCACGTTAACTTTTTAAGCGTACTTATTTGAATGATAAGGAAAATTTACACAAAAGTACAGCGTATCTTATTTTATTTGTACAAGTATTTATTTATCTTTATTTACATTGTAAGTCAAGACAATGAGCAGCTTAGGTTGGTTCGCAAATTTTTATTTTGCTGATTCACATCTGAATGAATTAAAGCAGCGGTCGGCAACCGCTTAGCAACCAAGGGCCATATAGTAGCTATGGAAACTGATGCCGGCCGCATTTTGTTAATAATTTGTGATTTTATACTATTCGGAGTAAAACGACGGCAATACAGACCGGAATATAGGGCTGCAAGTGAGCGGTTCAAGAGCCGAATGCGGCCCGCGGGCCGCAGGTTGCTGACCGCTGAATTAAAGTATTAAACACATTAACAAACCACGATTTAATTTAAATAAAAAAAAAATATTGTCTAAATTTTTTTCGGATCGTTCCCAATAATAACCTACCTAATCGCTTATCTTAACTGATGATTCTAATAAGCATAAAGAAACAGCCTGTATAAATGAGTACCTATCTTGAGTCAATTTTTGAAAATTCACAATACGACAAAATATAGAATTAGTCAAGTCGGCTAAAGTAATGGTAATGTATTATGCCGGAATCATGTTCACGTTTTGACGAAATACCAGGAACTATGCAATCGATGTCGAGGTCCTCAATATAAAAGAGCATCCAGCACAAAGCTGGTACCAATTAGCAATACAATGATCGATTTTGACAGTTATCTGTTAAAATTGGAGCTGGCACTAAGAGGACGTCCCTTCAGATAGGCTCTTTGTATACCTTACCCAGTTTGAAGAGAGCTCATCCACTTACCTGTACTTACAATTGCATTGTATCTATACAATGCTATTATCTACTTTTGTTCTCGAACCGCCAACCAAATACTTACAAAAAAAAAGGTTAGAAGTACACTGTATGTATATCGAATTTTCAACCTTATTTCTTGTCGAGTAGGTTTGAAATGGAAATGAAATGCAACAAATGTTATGATCGCCATTATTCTGTTAGTGTATTTTGTAGTTTATTGTCCAAAAAAATAAAGTAGAAAAATTATATTAACCTTCCAAGGCGTTTATTATCTTCTTTTACTACAAGCTCATTATCATAATTTGTGGTTAACCACTCAATGGTATTGTAGTCTCAAGTAGAAGAGCTCGCTTCAAACTGGGTAAGGTATACTGCCGTGGGCCTGTAAATTCCGTTTATTGGAACGTGAATATTCTCCATCAAATCAGAATGTCACACAATAGTGCCAGGTAGCTGACACCTCGTTAGAAAGGTCGTCCTTTAGAATTCTACACCATTGTGAGTTGGGTCGTTTGGATGCTGTTTCAATCGCTTCCCCGTCCACCTTCGGACAAATAACGCCCGTAATTGAATTTCATCATCGAAACGAACGCAGAGAATTAGGCATCAATCTAATTTTGGCTTTAATTACATCCGAATTATTCGTTACGCTTTAATTTTGAGCTGTGATGCTCATGGTAGGGTGAAGGAGCATTCCACGAAAACGTTTCGTAAGGGACACTACCTTTTTAATACTTTTGACATGTAATATTAGGAAGCTGAATGTCGGTATTATAGTAATATTATAACTTGACTTTAAGATGGGTAGTGTTTCTTAGTAGCTAATAAGTTTTATTAGGGTAGCTACCAGTAGCGTGGCGTCCAAAGAACTCGATTCCTACCGGCTTGCCTAATATCAGGCATTTGAGCACCTTATGTGACCTTATTCTACAGCTCTTAAGGAAAATGTGCACCAAATCTGCATCGGCTTGCCCAAGAATATATTTTACGCCACGCCACTGGTTGCGTTTCGTAACGGACAAAAAGTAGATGTTTTCATGGAATGCTCCTAAAGTCTATAATGCCTATGTGTATATTTGTAAAGCCAGGGTCAATAATATTTACTACCCGGATAAACTACCAATCATGTATTGTAAATTTTAGTGTCAAATTCGTACAGATATAGTGAATAATGTTTTACCGTCGTATTTTAGGAAAATTTCGTATTTATCTTGCTCTATTAATTTGCTTCAGTTTTCATTTTGTCATTTTACACCGACTAATAAAGTTATTATAAAATAATGATAAAAAAATGAACTCTTTTTCTAAGTTTGACTTATTATCTAGTTAGCAAGTGGCATACCCACACCCATGTATCGGATCTATACTGACTGATTTGTTGCGCTTTAAACATTCGATACGCGGTGCGCCGCGTTAGCCGTTTTTGCAAAATAAATTTCACCGGATTGCGTATTTGTGGCAAGGTCGTGTGTTGAATGCGTTCACGATCTGGCTTCAGTGTGGTACACGGATAATCCACTGCCTGTGAAATTGATTTTGCTGTGTCATTTCAATATCTGTGTCAGTTCTCTAAAATAACCATAGGGACAAAACAAGTGTAAACTGGATACGATATTTTTATGTATGTGGGCATTTTTATTTTAAAATGTACGGTAAGGCGAAACTTAGGCTATGTTCAAATATTGTCTAACCTGTCAGTAGGTGACGAAATGTATGGAGTTTGACACTAATCGTCAGTTTTGTGACGACCTGTTAAGTGCTAGTTAAGAGGACATTTTGAATAAAAAAAGTCCAGTAGGCTTATGATCAGACCCGTCTTTCCCAGTGGGCACTTTAGGCAAGTGCCCAGGGCCCCGCGATCGATAGGGGTAGGAATCTAACAAAATAGTGTTCTGTCAAAGTCATAGGGGCCCCATTATCCTAATACGCCCAGGGCCTCCAATAGGTTAAAGACAGCCCTGCTTATGATGCTACGCTTTGTCACGCGATAAATAAATGAAAAAGCATCCGTCACTCTTACACACTATTGGACAGAACGTGACGGATGCTTTATCATTTATTTATCGCGTGACAAAGCGTAGCATCATAAGCCTACATGTATGTATGTTTTTGTTTATTTACTAAACCTATAAAAGATCGTCTGCAATTGACGACTAGCCAAAACCGGCGCAATCGCTCAATGTCAATACAGCGACCGCAGCTCGCTCATTCATACGAGCACGACTCGCTTGCAAAGAAATGGACATTGTTTGTTACAGATATTCAGCTAGTCTTGAATTACACAGGTATTTTTATTTTAATGTTTTTAAACCCCTAGTATTTGCCCTAGTTCGGCTTGCACGAAACACTGCTAGGTTAAAAGGGGTATGTAAAGATGCTCCACATATTTGTCCAATATTTCACGATATAATACTTACAAAAAATATACAGCCGTATCTGCTACCCACCCACAAGCTAGCTACTTTGCCCTAACATTAACTGGTAGAGAATGCCTCATGGCATTAAGTTCTCCTTTTGTACGATAAGTTTTCTTTTGTGCAATAAAGTTTAAAGAAATAACCTGTTATCAAAATATGAACATGCATCTTTAAACATTTGTTATTTTTTTCCAATTGCTTACATATATGTAAAGAAAGGTAGTGTTTAAACACAATAGACTCAAAAATAATTCATTGCCCCCTCGAAACGGAGACAGAAAAAATTAGAAATCACAAGCCATTTACTATCATGAAGAAAATATTGCAGTTATTAACTGTTGTAATTTTGTGATACAAGCAATACTTAAGTATTGAGTAGGGAACCATGAAAATAGGTCAGTTGTAAGACTTCATTTCCTTTCTCAATAATCGGAACGGAGATGCTTTAATCTAACTAGTGCAGTTTCTTGTACATGAGATGGTGCGAGCTCTTGGGTAAGCAGTCTGCACTGATGGAATTTGCCAATTACACAACTTACGAGTTAGTTGCATTGCGTTGGCTCACCCGATCGAGGATCTTCTGAAACGTGCCGGCTTAGATTATCTGTGTAACATAGACTAGCGTTGCGAATATATTCTTGTTACAAGTAGTTCGTTGTTGTTTTGTACTTATTACGATTACATTTATTTGTTTCATTTATTTAACGACACTGCGAAGCTAGAGGTCTCGAGTTCACAATTGATCATGACCTAAAAGCTTAGTTTATTAACTATGTCTGAACTGTCTCTAGTTGTTTTGCCACTGGACGTTTTCATATACCCATTATATGGGAAATGTACTATATGGCACGGTAATTGGTGGAATGGTCCGATAAAATTGAAATTTTACGTAGCCGTAGCAGGTCGACGTATAAATAAATATTACGATATGAAACACGAATCCCACTTGTCTGTAGATTTTCCAATGATACCCCGCCTCGAAGCATCGATTAACGCACCGCAGGCACAGATTAATATTAATATTTGGCTGGCGTGACGGTCGACTCGTCCGGCGCTCGCGTGTATTGTTTATCCGCAAATTAAGTAATGAATTCATTTTTCCGATGGATATCTCTGGCGCTGGTCACGAGTGAATTACGAATGAAATTAAATTCAGCTCATGGCACCGAAATCCAGTCGGCCTTTTGAATAATGCAAATGCTTTATTGGACTGGACGTACACGTCATGCATTCCACAATGTATCTTTATAATTTAATATCGCATCACCTTTTTCGTGATCAATTCTCGCTTGATTACAATAGCTTTGTGTAATGGCTGTAAGTGAAGACCGCGCGGAGTTGAATCTGTTCCACGTTTTTAACAATCCATTTATCAGGTGCCGAACCATTTAATCCCAACGTCATGAAAAATTGAATTATTTCCGCCTCGGCTAAAGGAATGTTTAGGTTGCCTTTAAAGCGTACTTTAACAGGTGATTCAACTTTATATACTTTAGAAAAGCGTTCGCAAGTAGCGTGGCGTAAATGGAATCCGATTCCCGCCGACTGAACAACTCTAAGAACTTTCCGCAAGTAAACTTGCAGCGGACTCTAAGATCAATTGAAAAATTTGATCCCGTCTCGTTTTTGCCTTTATCAGGCAGAGCAGCACAAAGCGGAACAGGCAAAGAATTTACTTGTTTGGAACTATTGTATATAGACAATGCTCCCCTTGGCCGTTAGCCATCGATCAAAAATCCATTCGCACAGCGGCGTCACACACAAGCCCTTGTACTAAATCACGTACTAGCCCGCGAGTACGCAAAACGAGAACTCGGTCTCTTTGTGCTTGCTAAGCGAATGTGCGTTGTTTGTTTTCCTTTGCGGGAGATCCGTGCCAGATATTTGGAAAAAATGTTGATTGACGGTGGCGTCAGCACTGTGGCACAACTTGGTCGCGAGCTCGTCACACGATGTCATTCTACTGATGATAGGTGGCATTCAGGTCGGTCTGAAAGTCCATTGTAATGTTTAACAAAACGCCACCGATATCTACAAACAATGCTAAATAATCTCCTATTCAGAGTAGATATGCAACCTACACATTTTATTCTTTAACATTGGCTTCTCTGCGCTGACTACCAAAGTTATTGAAACGCTGTCTCATCAATCACATAATATGCTAACGAAGAGTGCAAGTTTCGTCGGAAACAATGCAAACAGCACAATTGTATAGACGATATTTATAGATGGCATAATCGCGCGATCGTGCCCCTGTTTCTAACGTGTCACTGCATTCAGAACAAGCGTCAGAGATATACGAGTATGTACGCGTTCATGTTTGTGTCACTGCGATAGTAAATGGTCTCGCAAATTAAATGATGAGTGACAGCCCTACTCATCTTTACATCGAATACTTTGTGGTGTTATTTTGGCTTTCGCATTTTTGGTTTGAGGGCATGGATGGCAGAACCACGAAAGACCCCGCATTGGAAACGATAACAGTCATTAATTCATTGTTGTAAGAAATGCATGCTGGTGTTTGTGTTTACTCTATAGGTACTTTTGTTTATTGTCGAAGTATTGATACGTCCTAGTTTCCGTTTTATCTAGCTTCACCATACGTGACTACAACTATCTGATGGGATTTATTGGTTGTTAGTACATATGCAGTTACATGGTTCATTAAATTTACGCTCATAATCTGGCGCCCAATTTTGATTCACGATTGAACATCGGGATTAATAATGACCAAATGCGACTATGTTGTTTCAGTCGGCTAATCCATAATTATCGGGGTAATGTGTCGCTTCGGTTATTTTGTCTGTCGGTGCGTGACTGGTGTAATTGCATTTGAGGTCTAACGTTGATACTAAAACTTGTTTATAGACGTTAGCACCAGCTGTTTAGTTTGAAAGCATAATGAAAATCTAGATGGAAAGGAAATGCTGTTAAAGTAAATTCCAAGAAATATCTTTCTTCCAATGCTGTTCCATTCTAGCTTTAACGTCATGAATCGTTTTCCATTTATTTTTGCAGCGTAGTCTATGGTGGAGCGTTCACACTGAAAAAAAAATATTCGTTTGTTTGTGCTCGATCTAAACTGCTGGTTCTGTGGTGTACGAATATAGCGATTAATAGTCAGGCGCCGACGTAGGCACGTGACGAAGCTTGGAAAAGATATAGTGTTTTTCTTCTTCATGAAGGGTTTTATTATTGTCGCATTGTCGACGACCGATTATTGATCAATGGCGGTGATAAGCAGTATGTAAAATACCCTATGAGGCCATGAGGCTGATGATGATTGTAGACATGACATCGTGACAGGCCCCCTGCCAGTATCTCTATTTCGTTTTGGTTCTGTCGATGGATTAGACGATTTTTCGTTCAGTATTTACCAGGAGGGAGGCATTTTCGACTATATCATGTGTTTTCTCTTGAGTTTTCGAGTCCGACTTATGCATGCCCGATTTTTGTAGTCATTGGAGCCTCTACGCTGAAAGATTACAAACATTATTATAAAATTCCGTATCTACGCACATATCATAAACTCTCTATATTGCTCAAAAACCGCAATGCACAACCAGCATAAAGATAAACTGTTTTGTTAGAACAAATTTCTTATCTGTGACAATGTTATTATTGCTTCATAATAATATTCGATGTTATTATGACATCCATATTTCGAACATCCCTAAAAAACAAAGCAATTTGATTTGACCTCAATGCTAATATCAAATGTCAATTGCAACATTGTTTGCAATTTAAATGTTGGCAAATCTCACACGTTACTTAATATCGAACGATATGTTAGTAGAAGCTCACTCAACATATATTATGTCTAAAAAAAAAAGTTGAGTGACATGCGCGAATAAAGTTTTCATTTACCGCCATTTGACATTTTTAATTTGCGGTTTTTGAACATATCATAGAGAGCTTATAATATGTGTCTAGCTAAAGCGTGTATGCAACTGTACATAATTAAGCCTTAAAACGTTCGTGTGATTTTATCTCCTTCGGTTCGTCTCATAAAACCACACTCGTGTTTTAAGACCTCCATTATGTATCAGTTGCATAACCTGCTATTACAAATGGGTAAATCCATAAATAAACATGAAATTGTTCCAACGGCGGCTATCAGTAAAATGACCATTAATGTGTTGTGGAGTCTTAACTCACGGTCGTTAGCGAAATTGGCGCTAGTCAAATATTGCGCGGGTCCCGAGGCGGCAGTTTGAAACACCTACCGGGCACCATAAATCGCGGGCACGTAGGTTCGCACAGGTGTTTTATAAGCTATGGATTCACAACGCGGAGTATTTGGGCCGACGCAAAAAGGAGGGTGCTAAATTTTTAAGCAAATCGGTGTGTGGTACCTCTCTACCTACCTAAGTTCCAAAATTGATGGACGGATTTGGATGCGATTTAGCTAGTTATGGATTTATGTTCGTGACTATTATTATTCAAAAAATAAACATGTTTATTTATTTAAACTTTAATGCACAAAAGGGAACTAAACGTTCGAAAAGCGAACTTAATCCCATAGGTAAGGCCATTCTCTACTAGTTAACCCTAAGGTTAACACGGCCTAAGGTGCTTAAACTCTATTTATAATTTACTATCGATTACTTATTATTATTTATAACACATAAGGAAGATAACTTAATATGTATAACACATTTAAATCACAATTTCTAACTGAACGACTCGAAACTAGGAAACTGAAATTTTGCTTAGAAGCTCCCTTTATGATGTCAACAAAGAATAAGGCCGGATTACGATCGCAGGAAAGAGCTCGTCTGAAGGATAAGAATGGATAATGTTTATATCCTATCTAAGCAAGACTTGATATTTCTGTTAGTACAAGATGCGAGACAATTAAATTAGCAAAGCAATAAAGCGGTTCCGTTAGAAACGCGAAGGCGAGAGCGCTATGAATCTTAATCTTAAACAAATAAACATGCGCAAAGCTCGTTACATGCACGCACACTCGCTGTAAAATATGCAATAAATTCACCAGCGAAATTCCAGATTTGCTTGTTCAAAATGCGTTCGACCGATAACGCGTAGCATAAATAAAGTGATGATGTATCGGCCAGTTGTAATTTGCCATTAAACTGGGATTAATTTAACAAACTATACCCACTTTCATTAGCTATTTTTCTAAACAATTGTGCTGGTGAACTGGTTTGTTGTTTTAAATCGGATGATAGTCTTCTGAAATGTATGCAAAAGAGAAAAAAACCGGTCAAGAGCGAGTCGGACTCGCGCACCGAGGGTTCCGTACAAAATCGTCAGTAGATAGGTACGTGAATAATTCAAGAAAAATTGTATGGTGGGACAAACTTAACTTTGCTCTTGTAAAACTGTTGTCCCCATACATCGACATATGCCGCGGTTAGTTTAGTAGGAGCAAATAAGGTTGTCTTACGATTTTTGCGAATTTCTAAAAAATGCTGCAAGTGAGGAAAACCGTTTTATTTTTCCTGTAATATTTAGGATAATATTAATAATCGGTAATTATTACAGATTTTTCTGTTCAGTAACTTCGGAGATAATAGGGGGGAATGGTATTTTTTTAAACGTTTTTGGTCTTAAATAAAAAACTACACGTCTAATAAAAAAAATAAAAACGGTTATGAAATCTTTATATTAAGCCCTTTCATTTGATATCCCACTCGATATATTAGCTCAACTTTCGATTTTCAACATCCCATTTCGGTGCCTTTTAAAAAAAAGTATAAAAGGTATAGGTTTTTTTTCTGTTCCATAGGCTCGAATTAGCAGTTTTAACACTATTCCAAATTTCAAGTCGATAGCATCAGTAGATCCTGAGATATCTTGCTGTGACAGACGGACAGACAGACAGACAGACAGACAGACAGAGTCGCACCATAAGGGTTCCTTTTTTACCATTTTGGTACGGAACCCTAAAAACAACTCCAACTGAAGCATAGTTGATAATTGAAAGTCTTAGAAACGTCTAGTGCTATTTCTTTTCTAATCAGTAGAACTGAGAATAATCTCGCGAGGCTTTCGAAAAAATAGCGCAACGGGCACGGCCAGTCTTCCATACAAACATAAAGAGATTAAAGAGGATCATTGTTTGTTTCCATGACATTAATTATGTTTGAAATCTGTTTTGTTTTATAGCATGATACACTTTATTTGTGCAAGATGACATGAGAAGTCCCAAAAACCAGAATTGACGTTAAATTGGGCCTGTACTGTAAGCTTACGCTGTGGGAAGAGAGGACAATAGACAGATCACTCTTCAGGTGGGTGTTGTGCCTGGGCACCGAAGTCCAATGAGCGCTGGTCGGAAGTTGTATTTAGCGCGATGTAGAACATGTCACAATTTACAGATGACAGGAGTGTCGCCACAGCGCCATCTACCAGCATCATTTGAAACTAAACGTTGTTTGCGAAAATTATATATTATTTGGCATTTCATTTCGCGCAAATAAAATGTATCAAGCTATACAATAAAACACATTTCAAACATAATTGATACCGTAGAAGCAAACAATGACTACCTTTTGGTTTATGTATGGAAAACCGAGCGACTGGAATCATTTTAAATCGAGTTCATCTCTTCGGGATCTACAATGGCTCAGAGAAACATATACAAACTATAACGAAGGCTTGTTCAAATAACATATTTGCGTTACCTCGACGGTTAAAGAAATGGTAATTCGTGTCATAATTATTTTGCACTGCAATTGGAACGTCCCTTCGTAGACAAAAAGTAAGAATGTCTCTTGTACACGAAACTATTTTATTAAAATACTCGACGGGAACATTATTTGAATAGCTTCGTAATACGATCCCGCCTACAACATCGCCTTGGCGCTGTTTATTTTCTCAAACGAGCTAGAATATAAACAATTCCTCGCGAGGCTTATCTGGATTAAGCGGGCTTATCCATTTAAACAGAAAATAAGAAGCGTTCGCCGGAATAATGTTTTTTTACGTGACACAAAACCATTACCGAACTTAAGTAAGATTGATAGCGGCATCGAACCGGGAAATCATCAAGCATTTTTGAAAAAATTATACCACGAAATGGTGGTTATCCTTCATAGATTTCCATCAGGGCGGAAACGTCCGTGCGAAATTCGGTATCGTGTACCAAATTGCCTCGAAGGAAGCGTTGAAAAAAAGGAAAATAAGGCGACATCCGCCGGGCCGGTGGTCATTACGTTAATGCGAGACTAAACTTGATTGATGATAGCGCGCTCGAATCGTTGACCTCCGTACGAAACGCTATCTGCCCTTTGGTAGCAGGCAGACACACGGCTCCATCTCAAACAAAACTGATACGGTATAGCCAGATAAACCCCGTCGGTTCACCTCTGTGAACTTAGCCTACAACCTTGATTTTTTTTTATCGTCTATTTTTTTTCGGATACTATTTCGTTTGTAGTTAATTGTAGTAAAACAATTTTTGTTTGTAGTTGCCTGAAAAAAAAATTAAAAAACCTGAAAAAAAGTCAGCCTGCACATTGGTCAAAACTAACTTTTAAAGGTTGATTCCGGTTCAGAATCGTTTGTAGTTGATTGTAGTACCTTTATTTTCGTTTGTAGTTAAGAAATAACGACCAAAAAAAAAACAAAACAAAAATTCAAGTACTACTCGTCCCACCCAGCGCGCGTTTATGTCTTTTCGCTCTACAAGTATCTTAGCCTTAGTAGTACCAAACATGGCTTAATTATCACATGTATTCCATATTGATTGTAAAAACCTGCTCAAAACTCATCCTGAAAGATGACTTTATGTTAATTTTCGCATGTCATAACGGAATAAGAAAAAAAAAACGCAACAATAAAACAAAGCTAAACATTTAGTTCACAAGCGCGTTGAAGTCTTTCAGTAAAAACCAACGGTATAATAGAGAACTGGCACCTAAATTGCATATGGTAGCTCTATTTCGTCTATAGTTGTACAAAAACACTCTACTAACAACTGAGCTACTCGTACCTGGGGTTTAGTAATAAAATGAAATCCCACCTACTCGACGCCGATAGCCCCCCAATCGCTTGTAGTAGATCCTTCTCGTTTGTAGTTGCTGAAAAACGTTCGACAAACATCTAGGCTACACCAGGCTTGTTTGTAGTTGCTCGTTTACGTTTAACGTTAAGTAAAATCTGACCTGCTTGACACATAAGGCCTCCAAGTCGTTTGTAGTTGTAAAAAAAACATTTGAAACACACGCTACCTCGGGCTCGTTTGTAGTTGCTGTGCTTCGTTTGAAGTTCAACGAAATTCCACTTATACGCCGCAGATAGATCCCAAATCGTTTGTAGTTGATCCTTTTCATTTGTAGTTGATCTTTTTCGTTTGTAATTCAGCGAAATCCTACCTACTTGCCGTAAATAGCTTCCGATTCGTTTGTAGTTGCTCCTTTTCGTTTGTAGTTGATCCTTTTCGTTTGTAGTTGAGCGAAATCTCACGTACTTGCCGTAAATAGCTTCCGATTCGTTTGTAGTTGATCCTTTTCGTTTGTAGTTGCTAAACATCGCTTGACAAACATCTAGGTTGCCTCAGGATTGTTTGTAGTTGCTCCTTTTCGTTTGTAGCTCAGCGAAATCCTACCTACTTACCGTAAATAGCTTCCGATTCGTTTGTAGTTGCTCCTTTTCGTTTGTAGTTGCTCCTTTTCGTTTGTAGTTAAGCGAAATCTCACCTACTTGCCGTAAATAGCTTCCGATTCGTTAGTAGTTGCTCCGTTTCGTTTGTAGTAGATTCTTTTCGTTTGTAGTTGATGAAAATTGCTTGACAAACATCTAGGCTACCTCAGGATCGTTTGTAGTTTCTCCTTTTCGTTTGTAGTTGCTCCTTTTCGTTTATAGTTGATCCTTTTCGTTTGTAATTCAGCGAAAGCCCACCTACTTGCCGTAAATAGCTTCCGATTCGTTTGTAGTTGATTCTTTTCGTTTTTAGTTAAGGGAAATCCCACTTACTTGCCGTAAATAGCTTCTGATTCGTTTGTAGTTGATCCTTTACGTTTGTAGTTGATGAAAATCGCTTGACAAACATCTAGGCTTCCTCAGGATCGTTTGTAGTTGCTCCTTTTCGTTTGTAGTTGATTAAAATCCCTTGACAAACATCTGGACTGCCTCAGGATAATTTGTAGTTGTTCCTTTTCGTTTGCAGTTGATCTTTTTCGTTTGTAGTAGAATCTTTTCGTTTGTAGTTGATGAAAATCGCTATACAAACATCTAGGCTGCCTCAAGATAGTTTGTAGTTGCTCCTTTTCGGTTGTAGTAGATTTTTTTCATTAATTGTTGATGAAAATCGCTTGACAAACATCTGGACTGCCTCAGGATCATTTGTAGTTGCCTCTTTTCGTTTGAAGTAGATTTTTTTCGTTTGTAGTTGATGAAAATCGCTTGACAAACATCTAGGCTGCCTCAGGATCGTTTGTAGTTGCTCCTTTTCGTTTGTAGTTGATCTTTTTCGTTTGTAGTTCAGCGAAATCCTACCTACTTGCCGCAAATAGCTTCCGATTGGTTTGTAGTTGCTTCTTTTCGTTTGTAGTTGCTCCTTTTCGTTTGTAGTTGATCCTTTTCGTTTGTAGTTGAGCGAAATCTCACCTACTTGCCGTAAATAACTTCCGATTCGTTTGTAGTTGCTCCTTTTCGTTTGTAGTAGATTTTTTTCGTTTGTAGTTGATGAAAATCGCTTGACAAACATCTAGGCTTCCTCAGGATCGCTTGTAGTTGCTCCTTTTCGTTTGTAGTTGATTAAAATCCCTTGACAAGCATCTGGACTGCCTCAGGATAATTTGTAGTTGTTCCTTTTCGTTTGTAGTTGCTCCGTTTCGTTTGCAGTAGATTCTTTTCGTTTGTAGTTGATGAAAATCGCTTGACAAACATCTAGGCTACCTCAGGATCGTTTGTAGTTGCTCCTTTTCGTTTGTAGTTGCTCCTTTTCGTTTATAGTTGATCCTTTTCGTTTGTAATTCAGCGAAAGCCCACCTACTTGTCGTAAATAGCTTCCGATTCGTTTGTAGTTGATTCTTTTCGTTTTTAGTTAAGGGAAATCCCACTTACTTGCCGTAAATAGCTTCTGATTCGTTTGTAGTTGATCCTTTACGTTTGTAGTTGATGAAAATAGCTTGACAAACATCTAGGCTTCCTCAGGGTCGTTTGTAGTTGCTCCTTTTCGTTTGTAGTTGATTAAAATCCCTTGACAAACATCTGGACTGCCTCAGGATAATTTGTAGTTGTTCCTTTTCGTTTGCAGTTGATCTTTTTCGTTTGTAGTAGAATCTTTTCGTTTGTAGTTTATGAAAATCGCTTGACAAACATCTAGGCTGCCTCAAAATCGTAAGTAGTTGCTCCTTTTCGTTTGTAGTAGATTCTTTTCGTCTGTAGTTGATTAAAATCGCTTGACAAACATCTAGGCTGTCTCAAGATAGTTTGTAGTTGCTCCTTTTCGATTGTAGTAGATTTTTTTCATTAATTGTTGATGAAAATCGCTTGACAAACATCTGGACTGCCTCAGGATCATTTGTAGTTGCTTCTTTTCGTTTGTAGTAGATTTTTTTCGTTTGTAGTTGATGAAAATCGCTTGACAAACATCTAGGCTGCCTCAGGATCGTTTGTAGTTGCTCCTTTTCGTTTGTAGTTGATCTTTTTCGTTTGTAGTTCAGCGAAATCCTACCTACTTGCCGTAAATAGCTTCCGATTGGTTTGTAGTTGCTCCTTTTCGTTTGTAGTTGCTCCTTTTCGTTTGTAGTTGATCCTTTTCGTTTGTAGTTGAGCGAAATCTCACGTACTTGCCGTAAATAGCTTCCGATTCGTTTGTAGTTGATCCTTTTCGTTTGTAGTTGCTAAAAATCGCTTGACAGGCGCATTCTACTTCAAACGAAAAAGATCAACTACAAATGAAAAGGAGCAACTACAAACGATTCTGAGGCAGCGTAGATGTTTGTCAAGTGATTTTCATCAACTACAAATGAAAAGAATCTACTACAAACGAAACGGAGCAACTACAAACGATTTTAAGGCAGCCTTGATGTTTGTCAAGCGATTTTTAGCAACTACAAACGAAAAGTATCAAATACAAACGAATCGGAAGCTCTTTACGGTAAGTAGGTGGGATTTCCCTTAACTACAAACGAAAAGAATCAACTACAAACGAAAAGGAGCAACTACAAATGATCCTGAGGCAGCCTAGATGTTTGTCAAGCCATTTTCATCAACTATTAACGAAAAAAATCTACAACAATCGAAAAGGAGCAACTACAAACGATCTTGAGGCAGCCTAGATGTTTGTCAACAGATTTTAATCAACTACAAATGAAAAGAATCTATTACAAACGAAAAGGAGCAACTACAAACGATCTTGAGGCAGCCTAGATGTTTGTCAAGGGATTTTTATCAACTCCAAACGAAAAGGATCAACTACAAACGAATCAGAAGCTATTTACGGCAAGTTAGTGGGATTTCCCTTAACTAAAAACGAAAAGAATCAACTACAAACGAATCGGAAGCTATTTACGGTAGGTAGGTGGGATTTCCCTAAACTACAAACGAAAAGAATCAACTACAAACGAAAAGGAGCAACTACAAACGATCCTGAGGCAGCCTAGATGTTTGTCAAGGGATTTTTATCAACTCCAAACGAAAAGGATCAACTACAAACGAATCAGAAGCTATTTACGGCAAGTTAGTGGGATTTCCCTTAACTAAAAACGAAAAGAATCAACTACAAACGAATCGGAAGTTATTTACGGCAAGTAGGTGAGATTTCGCTCAACTACAAACGAAAAGGATCAACTACAAATGAAAAGGAGCAACTACAAACGATCCTGAGGCAGCCTAGATGTTTGTCAAGCGATTTTCATCAACTACAAACCAAAAGAATCTACTACAAACGAAAAGGATCAACTACTAACGAATCGGAAGCTATTTACGGCAAGTAGGTGAGCTTTCGCTTAACTACAAACGAAAAGAATCAACTACAAACGAATCGGAAGCTATTTACGGTAAGTAGGTGGGATTTCCCTAAACTACAAACGAAAAGAATCAACTACAAACGAAAAGGAGCAACTACAAACGATCCTGAGGCAGCCTAGATGTTTGTCAAGCGATTTTAATCAACTACAAACGAGAAGAATCTACTACAAACGAAAAAGATCAACTGCAAACGAAAAGGAACAACTACAAATTATCCTGAGGCAGTCCAGATGCTTGTCAAGGGATTTTAATCAACTACAAACGAAAAGGAGCAACTACAAGCGATCCTGAGGATGCCTAGATGTTTGTCAAGCGATTTTCATCAACTACAAACGAAAAAAATCTACTACAAACGAAAAGAAGCAACTACAAACGAATCGGAAGTTATTTACGGCAAGTAGGTGAGATTTCGCTCAACTACAAACGAAAAGGATCAACTACAAACGAAAAGGAGCAACTACAAACGATCCTGAGGCAGCCTGGATGTTTGTCAAGCGATTTTCATCAACTACAAACGAAAAGAATCTACTACAAACGAAAAGGAGCAACTACTTACGATTTTGAGGCAGCCTAGATGTTTGTCAAGCGATTTTCATCAACTGCAAACGAAAAGATTCTACTACAAACGAAAAAGATCAACTGCAAACGAAAAGGAACAACTACAAATTATCCTGAGGCAGACCAGATGTTTGTCAAGGGATTTTAATCAACTACAAACAAAAAGGAGCAACTACAAACGATCCTGAGGAAGCCTAGATGTTTGTCAAGCGATTTTCATCAACTACAAACGAAAAAAATCTACTACAAACAAAAAGGAGCAACTACAAATGATCCTGAGGCAGTCCAGATGTTTGTCAAGGGATTTTTATCAACTACAAACGTAAAGGATCAACTACAAACGAATCGGAAGCTGTTTACGACATGTAGGTGGGCTTTCGCTGAATTACAAACGAAAGGGATCAACTATAAACGAAAAGGAGCAACTACAAACGAAAAGGAGAAACTACAAACGATCCTGAGGTAGCCTAGATGTTTGTGAAGCGACTTTCATCAACTATAAACGAAAAGAATCTACTACAAACGAAACGGAGCAACTACAAACGATCTTGAGGCAGCCTACACCTCTGGTGTTGCAGATATCTATGGGCGACGTTGACTGCTTTCCATCAGGCAGCTCGTCTGCTCGTTTGCCACTTATAACGTAAAAAAAAACTTTGATGTTTGTCAAGCGATTTTTAGCAACTACAAACGAAAAGGATCAACTACAAACGAATCGGAAGCTATTTACGGCAAGTAGGTGAGATTTCGCTCAACTACAAACGAAAAGTATCAACTACAAACGAAAAGGAGCAACTACAAACGAATCGGAAGCTATTTACGGCAAGTAGGTAGGATTTCGCTGAATTACAAACGAAAAAGATCAACTACAAACGAAAAGGATCAACTACAAACGATTTAGGATCTATCTGCGGCGTATAAGTGGAATTTCGTTGAACTTCAAACGAAGCACAGCAACTACAAACGAGCCCGAGGTAGCGTGTGTTTCAAATGTTTTTTTTTACAACTACAAACGACTTGGAGGCCTTATGTGTCAAGCAGGTCAGATTTTACTTAACGTTAAACGTAAACGAGCAACTACAAACAAGCCTGGTGTAGCCTAGATGTTTGTCGAACGTTTTTCAGCAACTACAAACGAGAAGGATCTACTACAAGCGATTGGGGGGCTATCGGCGTCGAGTAGGTGGGATTTCATTTTATTACTAAACCCCAGGTACGAGTAGCTCAGTTGTTAGTAGAGTGTTTTTGTACAACTATAGACGAAATAGAGCTACCATATGCAATTTAGGTGCCAGTTCTCTATTATACCGTTGGTTTTTACTGAAAGACTTCAACGCGCTTGTGAACTAAATGTTTAGCTTTGTTTTATTGTTGCGTTTTTTTTTTCTTATTCCGTTATGACATGCGAAAATTAACATAAAGTCATCTTTCAGGATGAGTTTTGAGCAGGTTTTTACAATCAATATGGAATACATGTGATAATTAAGCCATGTTTGGTACTACTAAGGCTAAGATACTTGTAGAGCGAAAAGACATAAACGCGCGCTGGGTGGGACGAGTAGTACTTGAATTTTTGTTTTGTTTTTTTTTTGGTCGTTATTTCTTAACTACAAACGAAAATAAAGGTACTACAATCAACTACAAACGATTCTGAACCGGAATCAACCTTTAAAAGTTAGATTTGACCAATGTGCAGGCTGACTTTTTTTCAGGTTTTTTAATTTTTTTTTCAGGCAACTACAAACAAAAATTGTTTTACTACAATTAACTACAAACGAAATAGTATCCGAAAAAAAATAGACGATAAAAAAAAATCAAGGTTGTAGGCTAAGTTCACAGAGGTCGTCGGTTCATTTCACCCATCTTGTGTTTCACATTACAAGCCATATCTCTATAATACCAGTTACTGCAAATTGAAATTGCTTTTACGTGTATTTGTAAGTCAGTTTGTCGCCTAGTGTAACATCCCCATTAGTATTAGGTACTTAGAAATAGTATTACTGCGAATTCGATTTCTTCTTACCAAGCATACCCCGAAAGAAACGGACAGACATCTGAAAAATATTCCGCGAGAAAAGAGAAAAAGAAGGAGGAAGTGGCGAAAAATAAACAGAATCACAGTACAGTATGCCACAACCGAAAAAAGTGCCTGACCAATCTTACTCTTCACGAAGATAGCTGATCTAATTGCACTAATCATCATAATTTGAATCTGAGCGAAACCATAGGCAAAATTTTGTAAAATTTGTAAGGACTTGATTCTATTATGTAGTAAATCTGGCATGCATATTCTATCCATGCGAGGCATACCTACGCCTATATTCGTAGCAGGCCTCAGTGCCATTTGCTTTTGTGCCTGGCTTAGAGCTAATTGGCGCATGATGCACGCACATACCTGAATAATGGACCGACCTTGTTCCGTGACATATCCACGCTATAGTGCAATTGATATACCTGAAGTGTCCAGTCGTGAGCGTGTAATGGAGAGTAGACTCGCGACTACCGAGCATCTGTACATAGAAAGCGCTTAATATGCCAAAGGGATCGGTAAGGTACTCAGATAACTTATGTTTCACAGAGCTGCAAAAACTATGAGTCACGGTTCCATTGAAATCATGAGAAGTATCCGACTTATTTGTCGAAAAACGTTCACTGCCGGATACAGGCAAGCTTCCCCCAAAGAACGCCACCATGGCCGGGCCTTGCTAGGGCTTTCAATCCCGGGATTTTTGGTGAGGCCAATCCCGGGATTGGAAGCCTTAGCATGTAGCGTATACGTATTATATAAGGTGCTAATAAATTAGGTACCAATATTTTTTTATTTAAAACATTATACACTAACACTATAATAACTTGTATAGTCGGTGACTGTACAAGTTTTCCGGTCTAGCCCGAACTTTGATTTGTTTTTGAGACTTTAGACCAGCGGTCGGCAACCAGCGGCCCGCGGGCCGCATTCGGCCCTTGAACCGCTCACTTGCGGCCCTATATTCCGGTCTGTATTGCCGTCGCTTTATTCCGAATAGTATAAAATCACGAATGGTTAACAAAATGCGGCCCGCGTCAATTCCTTAGCTACTATATGGCCCTTGGTTGCTAAGCGGTTGCCGACCGCTGCTTTAGACTAAGCCAACTGCAACTCCCTACGATTTGTATGGGAACTGCATCGCAATCGGCGTGAAGTTGTGATGCAGTTCCCATACAAATCGTAGGGAGTTGCAGTTGGGTTGCAGTCCGTCTGTATCGGCCTTAACATCTGTTTTCCACCGGTGTACCACGTTATGTAACCGGAAGTCAGAACCTAGTAAATTGGTGTTATTAATCTTGTTTAAATTTTGTCGACGGATCAGTTGATTTAGTCCAGAGGAAGCTACGACTATCTTCGATTATTTAATCTTTGCTGGCCGAATCAACTCACAGGAGCGTGCAACGCCTAATTACATTGAACGTGTACAGCATCTACATAGTAGGTATACTTCTACATGTTTATTTGTTCAAGCCTAGTCAACCGTTCTGTAACATCACCATCAAATCAACTCAACATTTTATTAACCGATACGTAATAGTACATTATATAACTAGGGTGGTAATACAAAGAAAGGCCGAGATCGCAGAAGTTTGCGGCCCGAGCTGCAAGCGAGGGACGTAAATATGCGATCGAGGGCTTTCTTTATTACCTCCCGTGTTGTGTACATCATTTTATGCCTTCATTTGGCCAGAAAGCAGCTTTTTCCGTACGCGCTGCGTGCGGAAACAGTCACTTATGGCCAGGTGTGGCATAAATATCTTTAAACATTGAATCACTACACCATTAGCAAATGACATTAGTACTATGAAATTTGGTACTTGACTATAACCGAAATTTATCAAAATTATATAAGATCGTGTCGCTCAAATAAGCAAAATAAAGAAATATGTTAAAGTTTTGAGTTTGATACCTGGCGCGTAACTTTTTATGAGCCGGCAAAGCTGAGAGGGAGAGTCCATTTTAAAAGATTGAAAATTAAAAAAACTATTAATACCATTGAATAAGCCATAAGATTTATGGTAACTTTTGTTATGAAACCGTTACGATAAACGCAAGTTTTAACATAATTGCAGAACAAACTTCATCATTTTTTCAAACAAAAGTTCGATCGTGACGTCACGTTCTAAGAGACTGCAGTATGAAGCGTTTTTAGCACGTTTTTGGGAAAGTCTAAAAAAGTGATTTTAACATTGTTGTATCTCGGTGAGTTTTTATGATATTGGAGTAGTGTTTTCACTAATATCTTTATTATTGAGAGATTTTTCTATAACATATCACAGGAAAACGTTGTCAAGTAGCCAATTGTAATACATGTGTCCTACTTAGGGTTACTCAATCCCTCATAGACTACAAATCACCAGGACTGAACTATTAGATTTTTTAATCCGTAATATATATTACAAAAAAAAACAACCAAATTGAGATCTTAATCCTATTTGTGAAGTCGGTCAACCCCCTACAAAACCCTAACCCCCTACCCAACCCAACCCTAATATCCTTAATTACAAATAGGGATGTAACGATACCGATACCGATATATCGGTGTCGCCGATATATCGGTATCGCCGATTATATACTACCGATATTTGAAGACAGCGAAGAGAATTTGCTGTATGAAAAAAAATCTGCAAAAAGTAATTTCAATTACTGACTTAATTTATGTGTTAGTCTATTACATTGTGCAATGATAATTACTATGTTAATTAAATTTTTGGTTCTTAATAAAAAAAATAGAATTTTGAGTTGAAATTTTATTTATTTTTACTTTACACTCTCAAGGTTGACTCTCTGTTAAATATAGCAGGGTGGCCACTTTCTGGAAAACCGGGAAAACCGGGAAATGTCAGGGAATTTCACTAGTCATATAAAAGTCAGGGAATTGTCAGGGAAATTTATTGAAGGTCAGGGAATTTACATCTTCACAACCTGCAAGCCTGGTCGCCGAAAAATGAAAACCCGCAAAGATACAGCGTCAATGTTTGGGCATCGTTAATTTGCCTGTTGCGTCCGTTACAAAAAATCGGGAAAAAATAAAGTTCATGAAAGGTTCTTTGGGGTTATTGTACATCATTAGAAAGAGGATAGAGCACAGAATTTTTTAAAACAATTTTAAGAACGTGGGTCTCATTTCGTTTTTTTTATTGCAAATCAAAATTCATGTTTGACTAAATTTTTACATGTTGTAAAACATTTGAAGGTCAATAAAAAAAAAACTAGCAGTAACATGTCAGTAATTTGAACTCTGATACAACCGTGAAACGTTACACATCACGATGCAATAAACATTTCATCTCTTTTGCACTTACTTTTTTTTAATTCAAATTTAAACGCGTCGGCCCTGTAAATTCTTTAAAAACAACAAAAGAAAGAAAAAAAAATATACGTGGGTTAAAAAATTTTTTAGAGAGCGTAGAGGGAATCCCTCTATCCCTCTATCCCTCTGAGGTATAGAAAATACCATTTTAATTTGGCAAACGATGGACCAAACAACCTGTATATTTCATCCTTATTACATTTAACCCTTAAATGCATAATGATGTACAGGGTGATTGGAAATTCGACCTATCCCTTGAAAGGGGTTATTCTAGAGCTTATTTGCAATGATTTAAGTCCAATCAACCGGGGGTCAAAACTCAATGGTTATCAAGTTATTTGACTTTTAACTTATTTTTTTTAAAACCTGCCTTTCGATATAAAACTGCTTATTGTGAAAAAACTACTTAAATTAGTAATGAAAAAGAGCCATCATCTAATAGCCAATAAATGGTTGATTACGAAAAATCCAAAAAACACGCCAAAACCTTTGAAAATGTTACCAATAAAAGAATTTAAAGTCAAGTTTTTGGATTTTGTTCAAAATTTTGTAATTCTTTGAGGCATTACTTAAAAAAAAATTACGACACTTCGCGTAAAAATTACTAAAATTAGTTCCTCAGTTCATAAGCTTTCTAAAAAGGTAGAATTGTTGACATTTTTTGCATAACTTTTTAAAATAACATTAATAATAAGAGAGGTGGTAGAGAATTTCGCCTAGCGTACCGGACCCTTAATCAGTTTGTTTGTGTCACTTTAGTTTCTCCGTGGGCTTTGTTTGTCTTCGGTTTCTTATTTTATCTCATCTTAGGTTAGAAGTCACTAAACGTAACCTTCCGTGATATTTCGGTTAGTAATTTATCTGTAAGTTCCCGGTTGCCTTAAGTTTGCACCTGGTTTCCTTGGTGTAACTTACAAATTAGGTGCAAACTTAACGCAACCGGGAACTGATTGATAAATTACTTATTGAAATATCACCGCAGGCAACTTTTAGTGATTCCAATCCAAATATTGAACAAAATCCAAAAACTTTTGACTTTAAATTCTTTTATTTCAACATTTTCAAAGGTTTTGGCATGTTTTTTGGATTTTTCGTAATCAACCATTTATTGGCTATTAGATGATGGCTCTTTTTCATTACTAATTTAAGTAGTTTTTTCACAATAAGCAGTTTTATATCGAAAGGCGGGTTTTAAAAAAAATAAGTTAAAAGTCAAATAACTTGATAACTATTGAGTTTTGACCCCCGATTGATTGGACTTAAATCATTGCAAATAAGCTCTAGAATAACCCCTTTCAAGGGATAGGTCGAATTTCCAATCACCCTGTATATCTGCATCGTATATTTGATGGCCAGTGCAGCAATATGCAGCTATCCAAAATCACATTTATTACTTTTTTTAATAAATGTGACATTTACGTGTTAGATTCCGAATACATCCATAAATATTTTTGGCAAAATTGTATTTAAAAAAAAGTTATTAGATTTTTTGAGCAAAATGGCGGCAATTTTGAAAAAGTTAAATATTTAAGGTTTTCGTTGAGTGTGTTTATAACGGTTTTTAACAAAATAAGTAATTATTTTTTAGTATAATGTTACATACATTACAAGTTTACTAAAATTTTTTTTTATATTTTTCTAGTGTTTATTACGCCATTAGGTATCCACATATTTTTTTAGTAACGATAAAAAAATCATGCCTTTAAGGGTTAAGATTATAGTCAGGGAAAAACTAGAAAAAACGGCTGGAAAACCGGGAAAAGTCAGGGAATTTTGATTGTTGTAAATAGTGGTCACCCTGTATAGCCAAGTTTTAGTTATAATAAGGACATACAAATATCTGATGTTCATACTTCATTATTTAGCTAAGATATCGGTATCGGTATCGCCGATTATTGACTACAATATATCGGTATCGGTATCGTATCGGCAAAACTATGTATCGTTACATCCCTAATTATAAAGTTAAAAGTTAACCTAGCAGTGGCGTGGCGTAAAAGATATCCTTGGGCAAGCCGGTGCAGATATGGCGTACATTTTCCTTGTGAGCTGTAGAATAAGGTGCTCAAATGCCTCATAATAGGCAAGCCGGTAGGAATCGTGTTGTTTGGACGCCACGCCATTATAACCTAGTCACAAGTAAAAGACAAGTTTTTACTTTACAACGTTTGATAATCTTTACTTCATTATGTTACTTGCGTTTATGACGCCAACTTTAATTGCATTGACGTGCATTGTCTAATTAACGAAGCGGTTATCGCGTTTCCGTGCAAACTCAAAAGGTCTTAAAGCCTACGATTTTAAACGTACATACGTCTTGGTTGCCTGGTGGTTGCAGCTTGGTTGCACCGAGTGTTGCCACCGGTTGCCCTTGTGCCAGTCACCCGCTTTAGATTACTGCGATAAGGTCCTTTCGAGGCGGACTCTTATATCTTATGTAATAGTTGCAGGCAGATCATCCTCGATACTCGTATTTAGCAACGCATTGGCAAATCGAGGCATAATACATTTGGCACCCGTTTTCATATTACGTCGAACATCTGCAAATTATTTTATTTACTAAATAAACCCGTCATCGTATAAATGTGCGCGGACAACCACCTACGATTCGTATCTTCGTATTTTTAGTTAAGGGGTTTTTTATTTTAAAATGTCCTCTTAACTAGCAGTTAACAGGTCGTCACAAAACTGACGATTAGTGTCAAACTCCATTCATTTCGTCACCAACTGACAGGTTAGACAATATTTGAACATAGGTTAAGTTTCGCCTAACCGTGCATTTTAAAATAAAAATGCCCTTAAGTGTCAGTGATGTTCAGTACGTTACGTTACAAACTATTAAAAGTGGACTCGTGATTGGTCTCCATTCTCAAACGGGCTAAGATTGTTAGTGCAAGTTTATAGCCTTGTTAAACCATTGCGAGTCCAACAACCGTGTTTAAGTGCTAGTTTACGTCACAATCGCAACACTAAACATGTGGAATAAATTACGTGACCAAATTCTTAAATTGGCCTCAGCAATTTCTTCGAGCGTCTTCACTCGTAATTTTCTTTGAAAGTGAAAGGATGGAGGCGATGGAATCTTAAGTGAAATGCTTTTATTCGGCCCATCGTATTTGAGCTTGCAACAAAAAAGTTCGTGATCGCTTTTAAATTACTTAGCAATTATTTTGTCGTTCGTGGTTTTCGGTTTTCATTTCTAAATTATTTACGGTTGATTTCTTGCGCTTATTGTCGGAGCGCGGTGTTGTTTCCGGCATTTATCGTTGTTTTACTGTGGTTTGCTAATTAGCGAAAAATTGCTCCATCTCTAATGCGTAAATAACACTAAGTTAATGCATTTTATTACAAATTACAAGCTGTTTGCCCGGTTAGTAACACGGATTCAGGCGTAACGAAATCGTCCACTGTACGCCGAAAACAATTTCACGGTTACCGGTTAAACAGTTATAGTATTGAGATACATAGGTACTTAACAATTTTTTTTACTTCAAATATTTGCAAATCTTACGAGTTACGAATGTTTTATAGGGCAGAATCGTGTACACTTTATACTACTGAACATTAATACACCTTTCCAAATAGGTTTTCATTGTAACAGGCCGCAGTAAGTAGGTACTAATCTATCCAGCTACTTTTGAAGCTGACTGTATCTATTTTATACTGTTGTAAAAGCAATAGCTAAACTTGTAGTTAGTGTCATAATAGTATGGTTCAGTCCCTTGTCAAATAGTCTGGATTAGAACAATGTTAAGTATTTTTCTTAAGTACATGGCTCCTTTCTAATTTAAATTAAAACTCATTTGAAGATGCGACTTGGCTCGCTTGTCACTTAGGCTGCGTCCTAAGCCCAGATAACGGCACACGCCATTAGTTGAATCCACTTCGGAGGAGCTTTATAAATTGACCGCTATTGAGTTTCTTCTGGATTTCAGATGATTTTCTTCTTAGAACTAATGTCCATTTGGAGCTTACTGTCTACGTCCAACTTAGCGACGTGTGGAAAGTTTATTACCGGTGTGTTTACTTCAACTTCAACGTGGACGATTGGAAAAGGGATTGTAAAATGTACTACATCTCTCTCTATCTCTCGCTCTATACCTTTCGCCTTTGTACATAACCATTGTATTGTTTATGCATGATTTTATGTGCAGTAAATTGTTTACATTACATACATACGCACTAATGACACTAGATGGCGCTAGTCTTTAATAGTTTGTTCAATACTGAGTCAAAGTAAAAAGACAGACAAGTACCCAAAATTCGGCCGTTTAGGAGCGCACGATACGTATTCAAGGTCGAGGCGCAGTCGGTGCGTTTCGTACGTAATTCTTGCGCATGCGTAAAACTTTGCTTGTAGTGCGTTCGTTCACGGCACGCACACATACAAGCCGCGCGATGTTCCTTTTGTAGGAAGAAAAAATACTGCTATTGACTGAGTCTCCAAGCCTCACTCTCTAAAAGCATATCTAATGTATAACTTTCACAAATCCCTCCCTACCTACGTTGTTAAAAAGTAATAAAACCATGTTTATTGGAAAAGCTTTTAACTTCATATTACTTTTGTAATAAAATATTTTGTATGGTGACTCCGAGCAAGGGTTGATTTAGGAAGGGAAGAACTTCATACATATTTTAAATGAAGGGACGGACACATAACACTGATGCGTCGCTCGGACTTTCTTTTAGTCAAATGAGGCAGAATAAAATAATGGTAGGAAAAAAGGTTCACCGAAAAAGTTATGAAAGGGATATCCAAAAGTTTGGCACCGGCCCTTTTACATTTCATACATTTCAGTCCGCTCTGGCCTTGTGTTATTATTTATGTTCATTTCCCCCCGACCGCAGGCTCGGACACGGCACTGTTTTTAATTAATGCTACCCGTACCCTAACCTTGCTACTGTTACAGTAATTATACTCTCAACCCCATTAAGAAGTTTATTGTTGAAAAGAAAAAGTCTTACCTTACTTGCGCAGTTTTAGCTTTTGTTCTGTTCAAAACTTCAGTAGTGCTTTTGCTTCCATCATTATTGTCTGATATCTAGCCTTCTTTCCGGGACGTTCTGTTTATATCATAGTAACCACCTACATTTCTTATGTAATTAACTTAGGCAAAAGTACTTACATTTACTGTCACAGATAGGGATAGTACAAAATATGAAATTCATTGGTTTATTTATGTATAGCGACCTTGTGTTCCCGATATTTTTATAATACTATAAATTAAAGCTATCACTTACGTAACGGCTCAATAAAATTCACAGTGTGATACATGCGAGGCTCGTATTGGGATCGTTAGTGGAGCAGTTAGGTCGTTATTTTTCGTCGATCGTTCATCATATTTTATCGGTTCGTTTTTGTTCGGCGCGTGTTGCCCGGCGCGGCGCGATCGTTGACACGTGTCCCGCGACGTTTTGCTTCTGCCGCCGCCGTCCGATGATGGATCGTAACCGACGCTGATTGGATCAACCGGCGTGAAATCTCGAGCGCTAAGCACGGGCTGGAACAACTGACAGGCCGCGTCAAAGTGCATATACAATCGATTTACTGTGCGTAAAGGAAATTTAACAGCGTGCATCTAGTTAATTTTGCATTTGCATGCGCTGCTGCGGGTATTTCCAAAGGCTACGATCTAGCGGCCATTATATTCTTCTTAGTAGAGGAGCCCCGTATAGAACGACCTTCACCGAACTGGTTAATGGATGAAATCGTACATTGTGCACCGAGGGTAGTAAGAAGGGGATTACTAACGAGAGTCTATTAGAAGCCCGACGCCGTAGGCGGAGGGCTTTTAATGACTCGAGTTTGTAATCTTCTTACTGCCCGTGATACACACAATGTTTTTCATCACATTTGCGAGGAAAAAAAATAAAACATAAAAATGAAATAAACTAAACGCACCCGCTAAGAAACAACTTCAACTGTCAACTTTTTCAATATAGTCTTCCACAGATAATGTTAAGAACTGCGTTTAGTTTTTAAACTTGACAGGCAATGTCGCCAGATTGTACCGATTTTCAAAATAAAATTTTAAACTAAATTAATTTAATTGCATTAAAATAATCGCAAAAACTACGGAAATAATAGTAAAATATACCATATAAGTTTTATTTACACTAAAATTGGTTTTGTAGCCAAGTTTTGAAGATGTGAAATAGCCTTGGCTGATTCGAAACCTCCTTAGTCTGAAATGACGTACGACTTTTAAAACTAAACTCATAACTCCCGAGGGAGTTATAGATTTTCATACAGTTTTTCCTCCCGTGGGAGTTATAGATATTTGTAACCCACGGGGGGTAAATCGGCTCGAGTTGGTCTATAAGCGCGCGTGTTATAACACCCTTTACGAGCAAGTGTGATGAAAAGTATTTTATATTAAATTTAATATGTTAATAAATATATTGCAAGTGGGCTGCCTACAAAAATTCAGTCCAGAATATGATTAATTAAACATTTAAGTTAAATTTGCACCTGGTTGGTATGTGATGCTAAGGAAACGAGGTGCAAACTTAGCTCAACCGGTTAGTATGAGATAGTTAGCATGAAGTCGGCACGGGTTCCCGTTCACAGAATGAGCAGATTTTTGGTTTAGGGGCATTTTAGCACATAACACTCTTCTATCGCATGAGATGGTTCGCTGGGATCTCTCTGTCGCACGTAGGTGAAGAACACACGGAGCGCGCGGCTTGCTATATGCTAAAATGCCCCTAAACCAAAAATCTGCTCATTCTGTGACTCGTGCCAACTTCATCCTAACTTTCTCATACTAACCGGTTGAGCTAAGTTTGCACCTCGTTTCCTTAGCATCACATACCAACCAGGTGCAATTTTAACTTAAATTTTTAATTAATCATATTCTGGACTGAAATTTTTTAGGCAACCCACTTGCAGTATATTTATTAACATATTTAATTTAATATAAAATACTTTTCATCCATTAACCAGTTCGGTGAAGGTCGTCCTATACTCGGATCTTAGACTATCTAAACACTTCAACTTATACCTAACTAGACACATACATATATGAATACATACCTCGATTTTTTAGATTAGAGTTCTAATGCTCATTTTCGCCCACGTTTCTTCGTTTCCCAAGCTAGGATATCAGAGGGTAATATTGTACTAATGTCATTTATTTTGAGATGTTGCCTGTGTCAGGAGTGGCTCACTGCGATTTCGCCGCGTGAGCCCCTCTCCGCTACGAGTTAGCACGCGCTATGCCATAGATAGAGTGAGACGGTTGTATCCGGTACGTTCCTTCCGGTCGTCAGATCCGAACGACAGTTTTGTTAGAGAGACTTCCGTATGCAGTTCTATTACTTATTCTGTACCTACGTCACGTTTCAAGATTGTTTTCCTTAAAATCCTGACGGATAACGCATGTTAAATTAAAAAAAAACCGGTCAAGTGCGAGTCGGACTCGCGCATCGAGGGTTTCGTACAAACTCGTCAGTAGATACGTGAATAATTCAAGATAAACTTAGTTTGTCTTACGATTTTTGCGAATTTCTAAAAAAACGCTGCAAGTTAGGAAAACCCTTTTATTTTTCCTGTAATAATATATAAAATGATATTAATAATCGGTAATTATTACAGATTTTTCTGTTCAGTAACTTCGGAGATAATAGGAGGAGAATGGTATTTCTTTTAATATTTTTTGTTTTTAATCAAATACTCAAAAACTACATGTCGAAGAAAAAAATTAAAACGGTTTTGGAATCTACAAATTAAGCCCTTTCATTTGATACCCCACTCAATATAATAGCTCTACTTTTGATTTTCAACATCCCATTTCGGTCTCCTTTAAAAAAAAGTAAAAAAGGTATAAGATTTTTTTCTGTACAATTTCGGGTTAGCAATTTTTAACACTATTCCAAATTTCAAGTCGATAGCATCAGTAGATCCTGAGATATCTTGCTGTGACAGACGGACTGACAGACGGACAGACAGACAGAGTCGCACCATAAGGGTTCCTTTTTTACCATTATGGTACGGAACCCTAAAAAGACTGTAGTCCGTCCCATTCCAATCATATATCGACTATCGTCAAGTAGGTATTGCATTGTTTCTATGTTTATGATACACGAGCGTATTAAATCTATTCCACGCTCTTTAATTTTTAATTACCTACCTGAATTAAACTGACTTCTGCATCCATAAAAAATGTCGTACTTAATAATGTTAGCAGTTACACGTATTTTCATTCTTGCATATCTTTGTGTTATTAAAGATTATTATTTAATAAAAAAGATTTTTATGCAATATAAGTAATAAAGAATTATATTACAGCAACGTCGACTTCACTCCAGTAAATTAAAAATCCAACGGTACGCACGAGTAAACTTTTAGAAATGTTATTACATTTCTTGTGAGATGAATGGGTATACCAACATACAACCTTAAAATGTTCGCGAAGCCTGATCCAGCCATCTAACGAGGCCTCTTTTGAATAATTACCAAAACATTTAGATGGGCGTTCGTCTGAATTCGCACAAATTGTAATTTGTTCTGTCATGACCTTTCATAAAGTGCCCTTATTATTTGACTTTATTACATTGGGAACTCAACCTAATTACCATTCGGGTTATTTAATTTTCCAGAGAAGTCTGTGAGAAGAGATGTATTCGTCGAATAAGTTCAGAATGTATGAAAATCCAAAATATGTGATCAAATCAAACTATCTGTAAAGTCACATCGACGAGTGAAACGCTATTAGGATTAAACGCCAAGGCGTTCCATAGGCGCTTAAACCAGATAGCATTTTACCAGGCGATAGTGTACCGCACAGACGAACCTAATTAACACCAATCACGTAGTCGAATTAGTGCAAATTATATTTGGCGAACCATAATTTCGTATTATACCTTTTCGCATGTTTGCCGTCTTTTTCATTACGACGAACAGCTTGGGGTGTCTTTATTGGTTCGTATTAGAGATATCAATACTGAACGAGATTTTCATACCGCCGCCGTCACGTTTTCAATTAGTGTCTTCGAGGAACGTCGGCTTATATCTTTTCTATGAAGCAAGACGCCTTTCATCCAGCGAGTACTGATAATCGATATTATTTGTGTCCACTTCGGATATCTGTGAAAGGGAAGCTGTGAACGTACCTGCTTTGATGCTGACTGATAGAGCGTTTACTATTTTCCTCGCTTCCAGGCCTTTACCTACGTATTAAGGGTGTTGTCGGGTTGTTTTTCGTCATATAGTATTGCCAGTAGAGATGCGCCATTCTCGGGAATTCTCGGAAACGTTCTCAATATTCTATGGGAAATGTTCTCGAGAACGTTCTCGCTCCATACAAAACAGAGAACGTTTCCGAGAATGGCACATCTCTAATTGCCAGTGACTGTACCTACGGGGAAAAGGCTGATGGAATTCCAAATTTCTTCTAGAATTATTTTATTATTCTTGGGTGTATGCCAGGTGTTGCCTGTACCAGGAGCAAATAATTAAAACGTAGATTGTACTCCTTAAACTGAACAACATTTGTTCAGTGACGTTTATAAATATTTGAAACCGCATTATATTGCGATGTTTTTTATGTTTGTAACGTGACAAGCGACGTCAATAAGACTGATGTTAACGTACATTGAAAATACTATTTAATTTGTATGAAAAGAATAAAATCTAAAGATTACATAATTTTTAAAAGTTGTTGAACGAAAGTTTTATTGTTTGATGAGTAGAATCTACGTTTTAATTATTTGCTCCTGTTATAGGCAACACCCGGTATATGGGAAGGATAAAGAAGAACGTAATAATTAGCTACTTAGTTTCAGTCCCAGAGGCTCGGACTATATACCTTTTCTAATAAACAACGGTCGCACGTTAAATGTAATTGATTAGACTAACATCGTCTCAAGGTTTCTGTCAAAGTTCTTGTCTAGATCTAGAACAATCAGTGCTTCTGTTTGTCAGGGCAGGTCCTAAGTAGTTTATTAATTATGCAGACTCGTGACCAGAATGAAGTGAAATCAAGAATGTTTATTGTTTCCATTAGACTTAAAATAGAATATACCTAATTTGTCTTTACCAATGATGTTGTACTTAGGTGAAGTTAGCTATTTAATGCTTGTGTTTTCTAACGTATGTGAAAAGTATAGTACATCGAAGGGTTTAATGAAAAGGGGTACAGTCACCGGCAATAAAATATGACGAAACGAGGGATGCATAAATATCTTACACGACCTTATTGCTATAGGAATAGAGCGGTGTCAGATATTTTTGCACACCCCAATTCGTCATAATGTCATTGCCGGTGACTGTACAAGTAACTACGAGTAAAAGAGCTCAAGTCTTACAGTAGAGTCGTGACCTACTGTCTAGTTTATATGTGACTGGTATCCCTTTTCAAGATGTATAAATGGAATAAAACCTTGTTTGCTGTATGTATCTCATATTGAGGTATCAACCTCTGCACTTGCAATTAACTGGCATTTCCTGATTTTCGTAATAAGGAGGCTTTATGAACCTTGAGTGGGTTCAACCTATTATGCTGCTAATGATGGCGGTATACTTATAACAGCTGTAAGACTCACAATATGTTTTTGAAGAAATACTTTTATAAGAAAAGAAAACCTTTGCCTTTCAAGAATATCTTTAAGCTCGTTGTTGAAGTTTATGAATACGCCAATAAACTTGTTAAAGAGCTTATATTGTTGGAAAAGTATCTTGGAAATGTTAATATGGGAGATATTAGTGACAACAAAGCAGGAATATACATAAGTACTAAAGTACCTAAACAATAAAGTTTTCTTAGAACAACGTAAATGCATCAAAAATTAATTTCGGTTGGCCCGTATCAAAAGTCGCTAAGGGTGATTTTATGGATATACATATTTTTTTAACTGTGGATGAAGACTTACTAAGTGGGTATTAATAAGTTAAGAACCTATGTTAAAAAAAAAACATCTTGCTAAGTTTTGATTTTTTTTAACAGCACCTAGAAAGTATTTTGAACATTTTATTGACACAAATATTAAACACAATGACAGTTTTGATTTGGGGCAGAAGATTTTTTACAACTATTTTATAAAGTTATTGTATTATTCCAACCAAATATTGTGTTGGTCTTGTAATTGATCAGCAGAATTTTATGGAAACCATATTTTTAGTAATTTTATCTACACCCATATCGTAAATCTTCTATTATGCGTTCGGAAACCGTAGATAATAATCACCATTATTGTAACCAGTAATGTAACATCAGTGTGTTATCTATGCCAGTGTTATTATAATATAATGTATGAAAAATCATATTAACATCGAAAGCAATACGATTACGAAAATCTAGTTGGTCATGATTTGAAATCTAGTCGGCCATGGCGGTGCAATGGCGGTCATTCTTACAGTTCCCGAACACATCATTGAGCATTTATAAATGTGTGTAGATAAGGTAACATATGCAACCGTACATAATTAAGCCTTAAAACAATCGTGTGATCTTATAATGAATAAATAAATACTGTGGGGACAATCTTACACAAATCGACCTAGAATAAAACCACACTTGTAACGCCACCAACGATTTCCACGCTCTATATTTATAACCAGTCTTCACACTTGTAAGGTTTGCCTTTGAACTGTTCATAGCCGCTCAGCCAAATGAGCTGTTTAATAATGAACGCGGAACCAATTACACAGCCGGCGTTGTCTAAGGAGTGGTTAAATGGGTCGTATTGAGGATGGAGAGACGAGGGTTGACGTTCTGTCCACCTGTACCGTTACGCTCTCTCGCCCCTGCTTATTTATTCCGAATTTAATCTTGTACTCGGTTTGTACCGTGATTCCAGTTGCATATATCAGGATTTGTTTATAGCGATTTGATGACAACGATATGTTCTATCTAATGACTTGTCTGTGTATTCAGGCTTAAAACCTACAAGTTGTCATTGTCTTAATCAACGGTGTGCGCAGGCCCAAAACATTAGTTGGGCCATTTTACTCTGCCAACCTGCAAGTTGTGTGCCACGTCACTATAAATACAAGCACCATATATATCGTAACACAGCTTAAAGATGTGTGACAATATATATTGACGCTTTGAATGTTACGTTACAGACTAATGATGTAAATTGCACATGCACACACATATGCACTTCAACTTGTGATCTTCAATAACACTATATGTATATTCCGAGTTCTCTAATTCAATGTTGTTTCAATAAATAAAGCAATATAACGTTTTGTTTGCAGGTAAGCGGCCTCGTCGTTAGCGCAATATCATTCCTCCGAAGGCTTCTATGTAGTAAGTTTACGGCAAACGGTTCCTATTTGTCAATACTAATTGCTATCGAAATGCTGACTCGTTACAATTTTACACTAATTATCGTCGAGGGAAAATATGAAGTTATCTTTTGCTAAGAAAATACTAACGTTTTCAGTTCAACTGTGGATGTTTCCACAAGAGTTGGTATGGCGCGGAGAGCTGATATGCCAATTCATTGATGACACGATTATGAATGGTTGATGTAAAAGAATACGAAGAATTAAGTTCTAAAGTCTTAAGGTAAAATAAGTAAATGTTAGGTAAACGGGATGTCTTCCAGGATATAATTTGTACAGGGTGTCTGGGCCACGATGTCGGAGCTTTTAAGGGCGTATAGTACTATCGATCTTATCGATAAATCTCCAAGCGGATTTATTTTTGAGTAGATGGTAATTAAATGGCGGCAATTTGAACATTTAAAATAACTGAGCACGGGTGCACGTGGTAATTTTGCCATTATGCGTCCATTATCCGTCCTACAAAAATGCAAAAAGAGTGTTATTGAATAGCTAAATGTGTAAGCAATCAATTTAAACTAATAATTTTATTCAAATATTCCAATAACAGGGCAAAAAAATGAATAAAAGTAAATAATCATGACAAAAACGCATTACTTTTACAGTTTTTAATTTTTTTTACCATCGACTAAAAAAAACCACGTGGTGATTTATCCATAAAATCGATTGTACTATACGCCCTTAAAAGCTCCGACATCGTTGTCCAGACACCCTGTATAAAGAACCTGTCTTAGTACTCAATTCTAAGTATGAGTGAATACGTATTCGCACATAGTTAATACTTGCTTTAAAGAATCACATGTGTAATACAGCTAACGTACACTTAAATTACAGTCATAAAAAACGATAACGAGTTTCTTACTTGATTATTCGTATGCAAAATGCGTGTCTGACTCAAATTAGGGTTTTTTTAGCCTAGAAAAAGCAGATTAGAATGATTTGCCCAAATTACGCGGAACTCTAGGCACGGGCGCCGTCATATGATATGAGTCACGGTAATGGACCTATATGTCTCTTTTTCTTTGTTTTGTTGTTATGAAAATGTTAACATCTTTTGTGCTCCGTCCGCTAAGCCGTAATTTTGGTTTAGGTACAAAATTCGGTGAATTTTAGATGTTTAATTAGAGGTTGATGTTTGCTGTATTCTTTTGTAATGTACGAGTAATTGGCGATACAATAACCAATGCGTCTTTTTTGTGCTTTCTTATATCTAATATTCTTACATTTTATCGCTAATACTAACGTGTATCAATAAATAAATGCGGGATCACCTTTACAGCACTTAGAGATTAATTTAAAAAAAGTTAAAGCTAATTTCAGGAATAGTTGACTTTTTTTTTTGATGAGCTTTGAGTAGTTTGTTAGCGCTGAAGCAACTTTTCCAAAATTAGCATGCGCTTTCGAGATAAAAGCAATAATCTACAAAAAGTGACATTTAAATGACAATCCTGACGTTAGCTCACCCCCCAGATGCGGGGATTTTTGGTGCCCTTATCTTGACATCTACACGAATTATTTCGTCTGCTTACCTTAATTGGTGGTTACTTTATCATGCTAATTCTAATTATTCGGTCGATCCCCGCACGAAAGTATTTGTCTGATTATTTTGGCAACAAAATGAAAATATCGCGTTCAAAGATCCTAATTAGCTTACGGGTGACGTACTTCCGAAGCCATAATATAGCTTAAGGGTAAAATTAAGGTTTTTAATCTTGGGAAGCCACCAGCGAAGGGACCTTTTGAATGAGCCTTTTCAAATCTACTGTAATTATTCTGCCCAAGTTCAGTATTACGAAGATTCACGGTAGAGCGTCACTTTTTAACCGATTTCACAAACAGGAGGTGCTCTACAGGGTGAATTTTAAATCGTGAATCGTAACCACGTTTACCGGTAAAGCTACTTAAGACTAATACAGAGCACTAGTGTTAATTACAATTAAAGACCCGCTTAATTAATTATGAACAAAATGGTGGAGGCGCTTATACCATTAATCGTAATAAAACTGAATTATTTTATGAGTAAATACGATTTAAATAGGTACTTATGTTGACAATGTCGACGATGTTGACATTATTGACAATACGTGCCAATTCTATCCAGCCAACTTCAATATTAGGCGGTTGGATATCTAATGTTGAAATTTTCATGACAAGTACGAAACATGAATGTAGGGTGACCACGAGATTTTAAAAATTAGGATAAATCAAATTAAAAGTGGGCAAAACAAAAACATACTTAATTTAGGTTTAAAAGCATTGTAAGTTATTGTTAACTATGTATAGACTACAAAAAAATTATTACGATTCACGATTTAAAATTCCCCCTGTATAGTCGGTTGCTTTTTTAAACGTTTATCTCAGAACTAGCATTTATACACCTATACCTACCTACCTACATGATGTAACCGCTAAGGTTTCAGCTTTCTATTCTCTAAGTTTTAGACTGGGTGATGATTAGTGAGCAATCACGATATACTACTGAATTTATACTACTAATTTATACTACTGAACACACCTTTTTCATTGTAACAGGCCGCAGTAAGTAGGTACTAATGTATCCAGCTACTTTTGAAGCTGACTGTATCTATTTTATACTGTTGTAAAAGCAATAGCTAAACTTGTAGTTAGTGTCATAATAGTATGGTTCAGTCCCTTGTCAAATAGTCTGGATTAGAACAATGTTAAGTATTTTTCTTAAGTACATGGCTCATTTCTAATTTAAATTAAAACTCATTTGAAGATGCGACTTGGCTCGCTTGTCACTTAGGCTGCGTCCTAAGCCCAGATAACGGCACACGCCATTAGTTGAATCCACTTCGGAGGAGCTTTATAAATTGACCGCTATTGAGTTTCTTCTGGATTTCAGATGATTTTCTTCTTAGAACTAATGTCCATTTGGAGCTTACTGTCTACGTCCAACTTAGCGACGTGTGGAAAGTTTATTACCGGTGTGTTTACTTCAACTTCAACGTGGACGATTGGAAAAGGGATTGTAAAATGCACTACATCTCTCTTTCTCTCTATCTCTCGCTCTATACCTTTCGCCTTTGTACATAACCATTGTATTGTTTATGTATGATTTTATGTGCAGTAAATTGTTTACATTACATACATACGCACTAATGACACTAGATGGCGCTAGTCTTTAATAGTTTGTTCAATACTGAGTCAAAGTATAAAGACAGACAAGTAGCCAAAATTCGGCCGTTTAGGAGCGCACGATACGTATTCAAGGTCGAGGCGCAGTCGGTGCGTTTCGTACCTACGTAATTCTTGCGCATGCGTAAAACTTTGCTTGTAGTGTGTTCGTTCACGGCGCGCACACATACAAGCCGCGCGATGTTCCTTTTGTAGGAAGAAAAAATACTGTTATTATACTGTGACTGAGTCTCCACGCCTCACTCTCTAAAAGCATATCTAATGTATAACTTTCACAAATCCCTCCCTACCTACGTTGTTAAAAAGTAATAAAACCATGTTTATTGGAAAAGCTTTTAACCTCATATTACTTTTGTAATAAAATATTTTGTATGGTGACTCCGAGCAAGGGTTGATTTAGGAAGGGAAGAACTTCATACATATTTTAAATGAAGGGACGGACACATAACACTGATGCGTCGCTCGGACTTTCTTTTAGTCAAATGAGGCAGAATAAAATAATGGTAGGAAAAAAGGTTCACCGAAAAAGTTATGAAAGGGATATCCAAAAGTTTGGCACCGGCCCTTTTACATTTCATACATTTCAGTCCGCTCTGGCCTTGTGTTATTATTTATGTTCATTTCCCCCCAACCGCAGGCTCGGACACGGCACTGTTTTTAATTAATGCTACCCGTACCCTAACCTTGCTACTGTTACAGTAATTATACTCTCAACCCCATTAAGAAGTTTATTGTTGAAAAGAAAAAGTCTTACTTGCGCAGTTTTAGCTTTTGTTCTGTTCAAAACTTCAGTAGTGCTTTTGCTTCCATCATTATTGTCTGATATCTAGCCTTCTTTCCGGGACGTTCTGTTTATATCATAGTAACCACCTACATTTCTTATGTAATTAACTTAGGCAAAAGTACTTACATTTACTGTCACAGATAGGGATAGTGCAAAATATGAAATTCATTGGTTTATTTATGTATAGCGACCTTGTGTTCCCGATATTTTTATAATACTATAAATTAAAGCTATCACTTACGTAACGGCTCAATAAAATTCACAGTGTGATACATGCGAGGCTCGTATTGGGATCGTTAGTGGAGCAGTTAGGTCGTTATTTTTCGTCGATCGTTCATCATATTTTATCGGTTCGTTTTTGTTCGGCGCGTGTTGCCCGGCGCGGCGCACAGTGGCAGCGGCCTATACAAACTGCGTGACATGCGTTTTGGCGCTTAGTATTTTTGCTATAATTTCAAAACTACAAGCCGTATAGCTTTGATATTTTTAACGGATATTTAAAAAACCATTGTCCTTGTGATTTATTGCTTAAAATATAAATGGTGACACATTTTCTGCATACAAAAAAAATATAAAAAAAAAATTCGTTAAATCAATGATATCGAAATTACGCAATGTTTATGAGGTGTTGGACAAAATAAACTAATTATTGTTAAAAAATATATGGATATATCGTGATTTTTATCTACACCAAATGTAACGCCTCAAGCAATGTTACTTTTAAGTTGTACATTGATTGCTATTTTATTTGTGCTGGCGCACTCACACATCACGGCGGCCATTAAACAAACAAATAAAATAAATGAACAATGCGTTGTCAATTTTCATATGCTGTAAAATTAATAAAAAATATTGCACTTGTCTTTTAATATTTAATCGGTATAAAAAACTTCAACATTTTCCATCTCATCAATCAATATTTTCGCATCAACGTTTAAAGTTTTTTTTTGTTTTTCTTACAATATTGGTTGATATTACGGGATCTGATAACAAAATCATCGTATTTGACGCAACTCGACTGCATTTACGGGTATGGTGTAGTCTAACGTTACGAAACATTTTGTGGCTCGCTTCCTGTGCATCTTCTGACAGGTGACCAATTCGTAAAATAAAATTATGACTAATTATGCCCATTAAAATTTTATGCACTGTAACGGGTATGTAGTACCACCTATATAATGTTACGTACAAGTAACCTGTTTCTTGGGTGTATTTTCTACGTATGTGCGACGTACATTGTACGTACGATTTTAGTACCTATTAATAACTGTAAAAGAAACATTTTTTAAATGGATGATACATACGAGTAGCGTCCTTTCCTATTCCTATTACATTATTTAAATAGGACACAAGACATTTGCTGAAATCTTCTATGGCTTTCCGAGGTGGATAGATGTAAGTATTCGACAAAGTCTTTGCTCGATGCATTTTCACCAAAACAGTCATTACAATCCATTGACATTGTTTTTTTTAACATGTCCAAAAAATATAGTTTAAGTTATATATGTGTTACCATATTTACTTACAGTTCTTTCTCAGAATTGTGTCTACAAATTACTCGTGGTGCGATTTATTGCTTTGAAATTATTTCCAGGCGTATCGGTTTTATGTCAAAAAAACCATTTTATTCGAAAGAGCTCGGTTAGGCTAAGCCAATATTTTGCAAAACATTTTGTTTTATCCGCGAACTTAATAATTATTCCGGTGCCGACTTAAAGCCAGCTCTAGAACTTAATCAAAACTCAAAGTATAGTCATTTCAATACACGCGTTTAAAAAGAGATGAGTATAAGACTTAGGAATTGATTAATTACATTCAAAACTATGAAAACTAATTCTGTAGTATACCTTCTTTAAGAAAAAATAAATACAATGGCTTGATACTGAGCCATTCATCTGAGATAATGACTATAACAGACACACAATTTTTACCCAGTTGTGAATCGAGCAAGTTTAAAGGTCTCTTACATCGCAGTGAGTCCAAATTTTGAAAAAATATCGCTTGATTCCAGTGAACCAATTATTGAACTTTCATATTATGTAACTTTTAACCCCTAAATCATACTTTGATTATGACTCAAATGTCCGGACTCTTGTATAGGCCGCTGCCACAGTGCGGCGCGATCGTTGACACGTGTCCCGCGACGTTTTGCTTCTGCCGCCGCCGTCCGATGATGGATCGTAACCGACGCTGATTGGATCAACCGGCGTGAAATCTCGAGCGCTAAGCACGGGCTGGAACAACTGACAGGCCGCGTCAAAGTGCATATACAATCGATTTACTGTGCGTAATAGTACATTGTGCACCGAGGGTAGTAAGAAGGGGATTACTGACGAGAGTCTATTAGAAGCCCGACGCCGTAGGCGGAGGGCTTTTAATGACTCGAGTTTGTAATCTTCTTACTGCCCGTGATACACACAATGTTTTTCATCACATTTGCGAGGAAAAATAAAATAAAACATAAAAATGAAATAAACTAAACGCACCCGCTAAGAGACAACTTCAACTGTCAACTTTTTCAATATAGTCTTCCACAGATAATGCTAAGAACTGCGTTTAGTTTTTAAACTTGACAGGCAATGTCGCCAGATTGTACCGATTTTCAAAATAAAATTTTAAACTAAATTAATTTAATTGCATTAAAATAATCGCAAAAACTACGGAAATAATAGTAAAATATACCATATAAGTTTTATTTACACTAAAATTGGTTTTGTAGCCAAGTTTTGAAGATGTGAAATAGCCTTGGCTGATTCGAAACCTCCTTAGTCTGAAATGACGTACGACTTTTAAAACTAAACTCATAACCCCCGTGGGAGTTATAGATTTTCATACACTTTTTCCTCCCGTGGGAGTTATAGATTTTTGTAACCCACGGGGAGTAAATCGGCTCGAGCTGCGCTATAAGCGCGCGTGTTATAACACCCTTTACGAGCAAGTGTGATGAAAAGGAAATTTAACAGCGTGCATCTAGTTAATTTTGCATTTGCATGCGCTGCTGCGGGTATTTCCAAAGGCTACGATCTAACGGCCATTATATTCTTCTTAGTAGAGGAGCCCCGTATAGAACGACCTTCACCGAACTGGTTAATGGATGAAAAGTATTTTATATTAAATTTGTTATGTTAATAAATATATTGCAAGTGGGTTGCCTAAAAAAATTCAGTCCAGAATATGATTAATTAAACATTTAAGTTAAATTTGCACCTGGTTGGTATGTGATGCTAAGGAAACGAGGTGCAAACTTAGCTCAACCGGTTAGTATGAGATAGTTAGCATGAAGTCGGCACGGGTTCCCGTTCACAAAATGAGCAGATTTTTGGTTTAGGGGCATTTTAGCACATAACACTCTTCTATCGCATGAGATGGTTCGCTGGGATCTCTCTGTCGCACGTAGGTGAAGAACACACGGAGCGCGCGGCTTGCTATATGCTAAAATGCCCCTAAACCAAAAATCTGCTCATGCTGTGAACCCCCCGACCCGACTCGTGCCAACTTCATCCTAACTTTCTCATACTAACCGGTTGAGCTAAGTTTGCACCTCGTTTCCTTAGCATCACATACCAACCAGGTGCAAATTTAACTTAAATTTTTAATTAATCATATTCTGGACTGAATTTTTTTAGGCAACCCACTTGCAGTATATTTATTAACATATTTAATTTAATATAAAATACTTTTCATCCATTAACCAGTTCGGTGAAGGTCGTCCTATACTCGGATCTTAGACTATCTAAACACTTCAACTTATACCTAACTAGACACATACATATATGAATACATACCTCGATTTTTTAGATTAGCGTTCTAATGCTCATTTTCGCCCACGTTTCTTCGTTTCCCAAGCTAGGATATCAGAGGGTAATATTGTACTAATGTCATTTATTTTGAGATGTTGCCTGTGTCAGGAGTGGCTCACTGCGATTTCGCCGCGTGAGCCCCTCTCCGCTACGAGTTAGCACGCGCTATGCCATAGATAGAGTGAGACGGTTGTATCCGGTACGTTCCTTCCGGTCGTCAGATCCGAACGACAGTTTTGTTAGAGAGACTTCCGTATGCAGTTCTATTACTTATTCTGTACCTACGTCACGTTTCAAGATTGTTTTCCTTAAAATCCTGACGGATAACGCACGTCAAATTAAAAAAAAAACCGGTCAAGTGCGAGTCGGACTCGCGCACCGAGGGTTCCGTACAAACTCGTCAGTAGATACGTGAATAATTCAAGATAAACTTAGTTTGTCTTACGATTTTTGCGAATTTCTAAAAAAACGCTGCAAGTTAGGAAAACCCTTTTATTTTTCCTGTAATATATAAAATGATATTAATAATCGGTAATTATTACAGATTTTTCTGTTCAGTAACTTCGGAGATAATAGGAGGAGAATGGTATTACTTTTAATATTTTTTGTTTTTAATCAAAAACTACATGTCGAAGAAAAAAATTAAAACGGTTTTGGAATCTACAAATTAAGCCCTTTCATTTGATACCCCACTCAATAAATAGCTCTACTTTTGATTTTCAACATCCCATTTCGGTCTCCTTTAAAAAAAAGTAAAAAAGGTATAAGATTTTTTTCTGTACAATATTCTGTACAATTTCGGGTTAGCAGTTTTTAACACTATTCCAAATTTCAAGTCGATAGCATCAGTAGATCCTGAGATATCTTGCTGTGACAGACGGACAGACAGACAGAGTCGCACCATAAGGGTTCCTTTTTTACCATTTTGGTACGGATCCCTAAAAAGACTGTAGTCCGTCCCATTCCAATCATATATCGACTATCGTCAAGTAGGTATTGCATTGTTTCTATGTTTATAATACACGAGCGTATTAAATCTATTCCACGCTCTTTAATTTTTAATTACCTACCTGAATTAAACTGACTTCTGCATCCATAAAAAATATCGTACTCAATAATGTTAGCAGTTACACGTGTTTTCATTCTTGCATATCTTTGTGTTATTAAAGATTATTATTTAATAAAAAAAGATTTTTATGCAATATGAGTAATAAAGAATTATATTACAGCAATGTCGACTTCACTCCAGTAAATTAAAAATCCAACGGTACGCACGAGTAAACTTTTAGAAATGTTATTACATTTCTTGTGAGATGAATGGGTATACCAACATACAACCTTAAAATGTTCGCGAAGCCTGATCCAGCCATCTAACGAGGCCTCTTTTGAATAATTACCAAAACATTTAGATGGGCGTTCGTCTGAATTCGCACAAATTGTAATTTGTTCTGTCATGACCTTTCATAAAGTGCCCTTATTATTTGACTTTATTACATTGGGAACTCAACCTAATTACCATTCGGGTTGTTTAATTTTCCAGAGAAGTCTGTGAGAAGAGATGTATTCGTTGAATAAGTTCAGAATGTATGAAAATCCAAAATATGTGATCAAATCAAACTATCTGTAAAGTCACATCGACGAGTGAAACGCTATTAGGATTAAACGCCAAGGCGTTCCATAGGCGCTTTTAAACCAAATGGCATTTTACCAGGCGATAGTGTACCGCACAGACGAACCTAATTAACACCAATCACGTAGTCGAATTATGGTCTAGGAGGCAAGGGTGAAATTTCCAACTTATTTCCTCATGAAAATGCTCTGTTTCTCCCTTATTTCGATCTACTTCCAGTCACAAATCTCAAAGTCTGGCACCTCGGAGCGGTTGCGTTTGCCCAGGGGAGACCCGTAAACTTGCAAAAAAATCTGGAAAAATATCTTATCGCCTCAAGGATAGTTTTGGGTTTAATCTATAGTTTTTTATGCTGGTAATCTCGAGGTAACATTGCCAGACCAGTAGGGCGTTGCTAAATACCTGCCAGACTGTCCTGAAGTTGCAAGATTGGGGTCAAAATTTATCTTATAGCCTCAAGGCTGATTCTTGCATATGTTGTTGTATACTCCCAAAAACATACCCTATCCAAAATGACAGACCATTAGGACGTTGCGTTCAGCCCCCAGACGAGGTCAAAGTTGTAGGTCTCAGGTACTAAACATATGAAAAATGCTAGATTTATACGTGTTATCTGTAAGTACTCTATTTCTCCATTCTTTACGTGTACTCTGAGACACAAATATCAACGTCTGGCACCCCGGACCGGTTGCGTTCACCCAGGGGAGGATGATAAACTTGCAAAGATGCACGGAAAAATATCTGATCGCCACAAGGGTAGTTTTTGGTTTAATCTATATTTTTTTGTGCTGGTAATCTCGAGGTAATATTGCCAGACCAGTAGGGCGTTGCTAAATACCTGCCAGACTGTCCTGAAGTTGCAAGATTAGGGCCAAAATTTATCTTATAGCCTCAAGGCTGATTCTTGCATATGTTATTGTATACTCCCAAAAACATACCCTATCCAAAATGACAGGCCATTAGGACGTTGCGTTCATGCCGCCAGACGAGGTGAAACTTGTAGGTTTCAGTTACTAAGCGAGTAAGAAAGTAGATAGGATTAGTGCGTTCTGGCTCAACCCGGGGGCAAGCAGGAGCGCATTTTTCAGAAAATTTGGCTGCTGACCTTTTTTTACAAAGCGACGCCTTCATTAAGAGGTCAAGAGGTTAAGAGGTCGCCCCCCCTAATTAGGCACAAACCCCTCCCACACCCCCTTCATGGGCTGTTATTGGTCAAGTCAGGATCAAGATGGTGGCTTATTTACCTATTTTTACCTATACCTGAAATGGGCTTTGCTATCTGCTTTGTATCCGACAACTAAAAACGTCAACAGGACAGCAGCGTATTTACAACATCAAAATAAGTTAAAAGTTCTGTAATATTAGCTTTCCCGTAAAACTCAATGATATTAAAAAAGTGGTATCCTTAAACAACATTAACGTTTTTGGATTAGAGTATAATACTACTAAAACCGATAGTGTAATAGGTCCTTTATACTTTACCAAATCACGAAAAGAACAGCATATTAACCTTTTGTACTTAAACAATGGTTATACGGGGCATTACTCTTTTATTAAAAACTTATCGCGTCTAGTAAACAAACAAATAACTGGACGACATGATACAATTTACATTTGTGATGGTTGTCTTTTGTATTTTGCGACTGAACAAAAATTAAAGGCCATAAAAAATATGACTGCGCTCACGTGGTGACAGAATTTCCAAGCAGTGAAAAAAAAACAAAAAATTGGTACAATGAGCTTCAAGCAAACGATATAATAACTATTTAATCAATTCCAACGTAAATTAAAACTACCATTGGTCATTTGCGTGCATTTGCGGATTTTGAATCGTTTCTTAAATCCGTTCAAACTTGTGAACAAAACCCCACAAAATCATCTACTAATAATTTGCGTTCTGTAATATCCTATACTGTGCTCCACCAGACATTAACGTGGCAGTAAGTATAATGTTTGAGTAACAGAATTTTTAGCATTTAGACTTGTAATCGGTTGTCTTTTTGATAATTCAAACTGCATTTCAACAATGTATAGGTTTAGATCAATAAAACATATAATTTAACTTATTTTGATGTTGTAAATACGCTGCTGTCCTGTTGACGGTTTTAATTATCGGATACAAAGCAGATAGCAAAGCCCATTTCAAGCATAGGTAAAAATAGGCGCCGTTATAAAGAGCGTCGGTCGTAATGGCAACGTCGCTGATCCGTAGATCAAAAGCAAACCACGTATACTTACATTAAAAAACCATTACACAATTACAAATATTACCAACTATTAGCAACTGGATAAACTACATGATTTACTAGAAAAATCTCTGATTCTTTAAAAGAACATTTATAGCATTACAAAATTCGAAATATTACAAAACTTGCCTTCAAAACTAGTATTCTAAACATGAAACAAGTGAAATTATTTCATATGTAACTTTATGTAACTTAGACAGTTTAATTAGTGTATGTACCAAGCTACATATGTACTTAATTAGGGCGGGGCTTAGGTAAATAAGCCACCATCTTGATCCTGACTTGACCAATAACAGCCCATGAAGCGGGTGTGGGAGCGGTTTGTGCCTAATTAGGGGGGCGCCTAATTAATAAAGGCGTCGTTTTCACTAACGAGGGCGTCGCTTTGTAAAAAAAGGGGTCGGCAGCCAAATTTTCTGAAAAATGCGCTCCAGCTCACCCCCAGGTTTGAGCCAGAACGCACTACTCCTATCTACTTTCTTACACGCTTAGTAACTGAAACCTACAAGTTTCACCTCGTCTGGCGGCATGAACGCAACGTCCTAATGGTCTGTCATTTTGGATAGGGTATGTTTTTGGGAGTATACAATAACATATGCAAGAATCAGCCTTGAGGCTATAAGATAAATTTTGACCCCAATCTTGCAACTTCAGGACAGTCTGGCAGGTATGTAGCAACGCCCTACTGGTCTGGCAATGTTACCTCGAGATTACCAGCACAAAAAACTATAGATTAAACCAAAAACTACCCTTGTGGCGATCAGATATTTTTCCGTGCATCTTTGCAATTTTATCATCCTCCCCTGGGTGAACGCAACCGGTCCGGGGTGCCAGACGTTGATATTTGTGTCTCGGAGTACACGTAAAGAATGGAGAAATAGAGTACTTACAGATAACACGTATAAATCTACCATTTTTCATATGTTTAGTACCTGAGACCTACAACTTTGACCTCGTCTGGGGGCTGAACGCAACGTCCTAATGGTCTGTCATTTTGGATAGGGTATGTTTTTGGGAGTATACAACAACATATGCAAGAATCAGCCTTGAGGCTATAAGATAAATTTTGACCCCAATCTTGCAACTTCAGGACAGTCTGGCAGGTATTTAGCAACGCCCTACTGGTCTGGCAATGTTACCTCGAGATTACCAGCATAAAAAACTATAGATTAAACCCAAAACTATCCTTGAGGCGATAAGATATTTTTCCAGATTTTTTTGCAAGTTTACGGGTCTCCCCTGGGCAAACGCAACCGCTCCGAGGTGCCAGACTTTGAGATTTGTGACTGGAAGTAGACCGAAATAAGGGAGAAACAGAGCATTTTCATGAGGAAATAAGTTGGAAATTTCACCCTTGCCTCCCATACTATTAGTGCAAATTATATTTGGCGAACCATAATTTCGTATTATACCTTTTCGCATGTTTGCCGTCTTTTTCATTACGACGAACAGCTTGGGGTGTCTTTATTGGTTCGTATTAGAGATATCAATACTGAACGAGATTTTCATACCGCCGCCGTCACGTTTTCAATTAGTGTCTTCGAGGAACGTCGGCTTATATCTTTTCTATGAAGCAAGACGCCTTTCATCCAGCGAGTACTGATAATCGATATTATTTGTGTCCACTTCGGATATCTGTGAAAGGGAAGCTGTGAACGTACCTGCTTTGATGCTGACTGATAGAGCGTTTACTATTTTCCTCGCTTCCAGGCCTTTACCTACGTATTAAGGGTGTTGTCGGGTTGTTTTTCGTCATATAGTATTGCCAGTAGAGATGCGCCATTCTCGGGAATTCTATTCTATGGGAAATGTTCTCGAGAACGTTCTCGCTCCATACAAAACAGAGAACGTTTCCGAGAATGGCACATCTCTAATTGCCAGTGACTGTACCTAAGGGGAAAAGGCTGATGGAATTCCAAATTTCTTCTAGAATTATTTTATTATTCTTGGGTGTATGCCAGGTGTTGCCTGTACCAGGACCAAATAATTAAAACGTAGATTGTACTCCTTAAACTGAACAACATTTGTTCAGTGACATTTATAAATATTTGAAACCGCATTATATTGCGATGTTTTTTATGTTTGTAACGTGACAAGCGACGTCAATTAGACTGATGTTAACGTAGATTGAAAGTACTATTTAATTTGTATGAAAAGGATAAAATCTAAACATTACATAATTTTTAAAAGTTGTTGAACGAAAGTTTTATTGTTTGATGACTAGAATCTACGTTTTAATTATTTTCTCCTGTTATAGGCAACACCCGGTATATGGGAAGGATAAAGAAGAACGTAATAATTAGCTACTTAGTTTCAGTCCCAGAGGCTCGGACTATATACCTTTTCTAATAAACAACGGTCGCACGTTAAATGTAATTGATTAGACTAACATCGTCTCAAGGTTTCTGTCAAAGTTCTTGTCTAGATCTAGAACAATCAGTGCTTCTGTTTGTCAGGGCAGGTCCTAAGTAGTTTATTAATTATGCAGACTCGTGACCAGAATGAAGTGAAATCAAGAATGTTTATTGTTTCCATTAGACTTAAAATAGAATATACCTAATTTGTCTTTACCAATGATGTTGTACTTAGGTGAAGTTAGCTATTGAATGCTTGTGTTTTCTAACGTATGTGAAAAGTAGATATAGTATATCGAAGGGTTTAATGAAAAGGGGTACAGTCACCGGCAATAATATATGATGAAACGAGGGATGCATAAATATCTTACACGACCTTATAGCTATAGGAATAGAGCGGTGTCAGATATTTTTGCACGCCCCAATTCGTCATAATGTTATTGCCGGTGACTGTACAAGTCACGTATGACCTACGAGCAAAAGAGCTCAAGTCTTACAGTAGAGTCGTGACCTACTGTCTAGTTTATAGACTATGGTATCCCTTTTCAAGATGTATAAATGGAATAAAACCTTGTTTGCTGTATGTATCTCATATTGAGGTATCAACCTCTGCACTTGCAATTAACTGGCATTTCCTGATTTTCGTAATAAGGAGGCTTTATGAACCTTGAGTGGGTTCAACCTATTATGCTGCTAATGATGGCGGTATACTTATAACAGCTGTAAGACTCACAATATGTTTTTGAAGAAATACTTTTATAAGAAAAGAAAACCTTTGCCTTTCAAGAATATCTTTAAGCTCGTTGTTGAAGTTTATGAATACGCCAATAAACTTGTTAAAGAGCTTATATTGTTGGTAAAGTATCTTGGGAATGTTAATATGGGAGATATTAGTGACAACAAAGCAGGAATATACATAAGTACTAAAGTACCTAAACAATAAAGTTTTCTTAGAACAACGTTAATGCATCAAAAATTAATTTCGGGTGGCCCGTATCAAAAGTCGGGAAGGTTGATTTTATGGATATATATATGACGAGGAAGGCCTACAACCATACCTTTGGGTTCCGGATCACCTTTGGCCACCCTAGTGGTATGGTCCAATAATCATCCAATAATCCAGTATCCGCACCAGTTTGAGTACTGGTGTATTGCTCTTCATGTCTTTCTTTACACAATCTAAATGTCGCAGTGATAATAAACGAAGTTACACGATAAATTCCCAAAGAGCCACGTAATTCCGTACATTCTCTAAAGATGACTGACAATTCATCCATCAACGTCATATTTCCTCCTTTTAATCTAAACTGCCTGCATTACTCAAAAAGGACCTAATACTAAATGGTCAGTCATAACTAGCGCCCTCTCTGCGATTTTATCCAAGCCAATAATCAGATATACATAGCCAATAATCAGATACGACATATACATATTTTTTTAACTGTGGGTGAAGACTTTCATGCTAAGTTTTGATTTTTTTTTAACAGCACCTAGAAAGCATTTTGAACATTTTATTGACACAAATATTAATTAAACACAATGACAGTTTTGATTTGGGGCAGAAGAATTTTTACAACTACTTTATAAAGTTATTGTATTATTCCAACCAAATATTGTGTTGGTCTTGTAATTGATCAGCAGAATTTTATGGAAACCATATTTTTAGTAATTTTATCTACACCCATATCGTAAATCTTTTATTATGCGTTCGGAAACCGTAGATAATAATCACCATTATTGTAACCAGTAATGTAACATCAGTGTGTTATCTATGCCAGTGTTATTATAATATAATGTATGAAAAATCATATTAACATCGAAAGCAATACGATTACGAAAATCTAGTTGGTCATGATTTGAAATCTAGTCGGCCATGGCGGTGCAATGGCGGTCATTCTTACAGTTCCCGAACACATCATTGAGCATTTATAAATGTGTGTAGATAAGGTAACATATGCAACCGTACATAATTAAGCCTTAAAACAATCGTGTGATCTTATAATGAATAAATAAATACTGTGGGGACAATCTTACACAAATCGACCTAGAATAAAACCACACTTGTAACGCCACCAACGATTTCCACGCTCTATATTTATAACCAGTCTTCACACTTGTAAGGTTTGCCTTTGAACTGTTCATAGCCGCTCAGCCAAATGAGCTGTTTAATAATGAACGCGGAACCAATTACACAGCCGGCGTTGTCTAAGGAGTGGTTAAATGGGTCGTATTGAGGATGGAGAGACGAGGGTTGACGTTCTGTCCACCTGTACCGTTACGCTCTCTCGCCCCTGCTTATTTATTCCGAATTTAATCTTGTACTCGGTTTGTACCGTGATTCCAGTTGCATATATCAGGATTTGTTTATAGCGATTTGAAGACAACGATATGTTCTATCTAATGATTTGTCTGTGTATTCAGGCTTAAAACCTACAAGTTGTCATTGTCTTAATCAACGGTGTGCGCAGGCCCAAAACATTAGTTGGGCCCTTTTACTCTGCCAACCTGCAAGTTGTGTGCCACGTCACTATAAATACAAGCACTGTTGGTTAGACTGTAGCACTAGTTGTGTCGGTGGAAGATGGGTTGCAGCAGCAGTGAAAGACTGGAGTAAATTTTAAACCGTGTAATCGCGACCGTGGTGGAATGTACAAGAAGACCGTTGCAATTAAGTAATTATTTTCCATAGATAAGAAATATAGCTTAAACAAATCAGTAGTGCCAACGCACGCATAAACTAAATTATTGTTGGTCTTGCCAACATGCTGGGGCCACAGCAACAAACTGTGCTCAGACTATACTTATTAAACCGAATAGTACAGACTTAAAAATGGCTATTTTTACTATTATTTTTTAAATAACGACCAGCATAGTGGTTTCACCAACAATACAAGTTAATTTGTTTATTTCAAAGATTAAAACTAAATTTTTATGTTTATTATACAAACCGAAAACTAACGTTAACTTTAGCTTAACAATTTTTGCAAGAGATCAGTTTGTACTAAATTATAATTATCAATTAAGAATAAATCTTTTAAACAAACTTTGTTTTATTTTTATAATATTATAGGTATGTCCATATTGACAATAAAGAACTTAGTTAATTAACAGTCTTAAACAGGAATTCAAGCATTTAGTTATTTAAATCATTTGGCTTGTCTTTTTTAAACATTATTAATTAAACAACTTAGTAAGTATTTATGCTTACAATCTTAATTAAACATACTTTTATAACTTTTAAGCTTAATATTATTATCAAATACTTTCTAGGTTTATAACAAACATTTTATGCACTTGAAAGACTATTTGACAGCGTTTTGTTTAAACATAAGAATATCTTAAATAATTACTTTCATTAAAGTTTACAATTAAATGCAGCAAGCTTTATTTTTTATTGCTACAGTTAAAAGGTAGTTTTTTAACGAACATTTATTTTAAGTAACTTATCACTCTACTATAAAAAATACTATTCTATAGGTAATACAGAAAAGCCACTCAATGAGCGCTTATATATCTTTTTATTTGGTGTCATGAGGTCAACTACCCTTATCTTATTATCTACGCCGGGATATACTTTCACAATTCTGGCCATGGGCCATGTTAGGGGCGGGGAGTTTGGCTCTCTCATGATGACCAAGGCACCAACTTTTACATTTGGTTGACTATCGCGCCACTTAGGGCGGCATTGCAAAGCATTTAAATAGTATTTGTGCCACACATTCCAAAAGTGACTCTTAATTTTATTACAAATCTCCCAGAACTTCAATCTATTATTTGGCATATCTACTGTGTCACCTTCGGGGAAGGATGTTAATGAGGTGCCTATTATGAAATGTCCTGGCGATAAATAAGTGAAATCGTTAACATCTTCGGCCGTTACAGGCAGTAAGGGCCGGGAGTTCAGTACGGCTTCAATTTGACATATAATTGTATTCAGTTGTTCATAAGTTAACACATAATTTTGTAATATACGTTTTAAATGGAACTTTGTGCTCTTCACACCGGCTTCGGCGAGACCAGCAAACACGGGCGAATAACTTGGCACAAAATGAAAGTTAATCTGTTTTTGTTCTGCAAACGTTTGCACCCTTGTTTGGTGGTCTTTAGAGCTATTTAATTTGTACAATTGAGCTAATTCGTTCTTTGCTCCCTTAAAGCAACCTGCATTGTCACAAAAAATATCAGTTGGATATCCTCGTCGCGCTATAAATCGTTTTAGACATGCTAGGTAGCTATCTGTTGTCAAATCAGATGAAAGCTCTAAATGAATAGCCTTCGTTACAAAGCAGACAAACACACATATGTATCCTTTGGTCTGCAAGGCTCTCCTAACGCGTGAGTTTTTAATTGGAAAAGGGCCACAGAAATCGCAGCCTACCTTTTGATATGCGCGGCAAGCTGTAACTCTTTCAGGCGGCAAAGAACCCATCAATTGCTTTGCGCATTTGGCCTTCATTCTAAAACAAGGTAAGCACCTGTTGACAAACTTTTTTACATGATTGAGACCATCGGTAATCCAAAACCTATGGTTTAAACTAGACAATAATAGCTTAGGTGGTGCATGTAACAATCTAATATGTTCATGATATATAATCAGGTCAGAGATGCGTGATTGCTTAGGTAGGATGGCAGGGTGTTTTTGCGAAAACGAGACACTGGAATTGTTTATTCTACCACCTACTCTTAAGACGCCTTCGTTATCCAGAAAGGGATGAAGAGGTTGCAATGGACCTTTAACGTTTTCTTTATTAGTTTTTAAATCGTTTATTTCGTGATTGAAATAAATGCTCTGTTCGTGTCGTAATATTAACAGCAAGGCTCTACGTAGTTCGGCAACCGATAGCGGACCGGACTTTCGCGCATTTTTATTTTTCAAATTGTAACAAAATCTGTTTATATAAGCCATTACACGTACCATTTTATTGAGATCTGAAAACCTATCGCAGAACTTAAAAAAGGATTGCTCCTTCTGCGCTACGAGGGAGACCTTGGCATTAGAAATTTGCTTTTTCGTTTCAGGTAAGTCTTCAGTCTGAGGTAGAGATAAATTATTATTGAACTCATATTTACCATCTTGTAGAAATTGTGGACCCTGCCAATACAAGGTCATGTGACGTAACTCGTCTGGATCTGCGCCTCTGCTTACACAGTCAGCTGGATTCTCTTCGCTAGTGACGTACAGCCAGCGCCATCTAGAGGTGAGGTCTCTAATCAACCGTACCCTGTTTGCCACATAGGCTTGCAGCTTCATCGGTTCTGTTTTAATCCATGCCAATGCAATTTGCGAGTCTGAATATAAGATAACATCTTGTATGTCGAGCTTTAGCTTTAGCGTATCATAAACTCGGTTTATTAGCTTGGTTAGTAAAAGCATGGCGTTCAGCTCCAAACGCGGTATGCTCAGAGCATCTTTGTTGCGGGGGTTGATTCGAGACTTCGAGCATAGTAAGGAAAGCGAAGTGTTACCTGTTTCGTCGATCACCCGAAGATAAACAGAGCACCCATAAGCAGTGGAGCTTGAAGCATCAGCGAACCCAATAATCTGTACTGCAGCGGCAGTAGCGGGGACGTGTATATTTCTATCTATCGTGAATGGTTTCATCTGAGATATCTTTTTTGCAAATGATAACCACTCTAAACGCAAAGTTTCTGAGGGAACGTCGTCCCATCCTATATTTTCAGACCAAATTTTTTGCATGAAAGCTTTAGCTTTCACGATGAGAGGGGCCATATACCCGAGCGGATCATAAAACTTAGATATATAACTTAATATGTCTCGTTTGGTCGGATATTCCTTTTGGAAAGGTTCTGGGCACGAAAAAACAAAACAATCTTTTCGTACATTAAGTGTCAAACCTAATGTTTTCAAATTTAAATTATTTTTTTGCAACTCAAAGTCGTCAAACTGTTGTCTTTCTGGCGGAATGCCCCTTAAAATCTGTTGTTCGTTGGATGCCCACTTATGTGTATAGAAACTACCCCTACTTAATAACTTGCATAGTTGCTCTTTTGCCTCCATAATTACATTTAAATCAGAGTGTGAGTAGCAAGCGTCATCAACATAGGTACAATTCTTTATAATATAAGAAGCTAGTGGGAGTTCCTTTTCGTATTTATTTGCAAGTTCGAACAGACAACGTGTCGCTAAGAAACTACTACTTTTTTGACCATATGTGACTGTATCTAATCGTATGCATTTTATGGGTTGCTCAGGATCGTTTCTCCACAATATGTTTTGCAAGCAAGCATGTTCTGGATTAATATTAACGCAACGAAACATATGACGTATATCGGTAGAGAAGGTGTATTGTCCCAAGCGAAATAAAAGCATTATATCGAATAACTCTTTTTGCACCATTGACCCATTAAGCAAAATATCATTAAGCGACACTCCTCCAGAACCAGACATCGAACAATCGAACACAGCCCTTGTCTTCGTGCTCTTGCTATTTTCATTAATGACAGCATGGTGCGGCATGAAATACAGAGGCTGTGTTTCAAAATCTAATGAGTTGACATCTATATAATGACCGTGCCCTAAGTTCACATATTCATTCATGAATTTATCGTACTCTGTGAGTAAGTTTATATTTTTGTGCAGTTTTTTCTCAAGGTTAAGAAACCTATAATATGCAAATTCAAATGAATTACCAAGCGCGTCATTGATCTCGGCTAGTGGTAATTTCAGTGGTAAGTCGACCTGAAACTTGTTGTTCTCATGCACAGTGGTGCTTTGAAATATAGATTCACACAAATCATGCTCTGACATGCTTTCAGTATAAGTTTCAGGTACACTTTCCACCTTCCAAAATTGCTTTATATTCTCATTGAGATTTGAATCGCATTCGAGGCATAATAAAGAGACCTTACTTGTATCAGCCTTTGCATCGCGAGGCAATGCCCCAGCAATGACATGCCCGAAACTGGTATTTATAAATTGTGGCTGCGGATGAGCTGGTTGCTCTGCTCGCTGCGGTGCCGGTTGCTCAGCAAGCTGCGAAGCCGGTTGCTGCATTGTAGCTCGTGGCTCCGGAAGCAGGGCCTGGAAAAATACATCCGCACCAAGAAGCATATTGATTTCTGATGGTTTGTAAAATTCAGCATCAGCTAAATTGACATCTGCTGGAATGTTGAGCAGAGTCGTGTCAATTTTATATTGTGGAATTTTGCATGTGATTTTTTCTAAGACATGGCAATTCGTGGTCACTTTATATGGTGTTGCGAGTGAGAAAATCTCTAACGGAATAGAGTATTTTGTTGCATTATTGCTATTGCTCACTCCAACTATGTTTGTGTTGTCTTTGTTTGGGGCCACACCCAGAATGTCAATAACTTTACTTGTGACCAAAGACACCTGAGAGGCTGAATCCAAAATCGCTTTGACATGCACAATAGTCCCTGTTTTCGAGTAAAGTTTTACCTTAACTGTGGGTAATAGTACTTTGTCACCAGTTGTAGACATTAAAGACACTGGTGATTGTTCCTGTGCATTGCTTCGCTGTGTCGGTTCCTGGTGAAGTAAGGTATTATGCGATTGCTTACATATGTTGCACCGGAAATGAAAGCGACACTTGCCTTGATGGGCATTTAGACAGACATTGCATAAACTTTTATTTTTGCAAAAGTTTACTCTGTCTTTGGGTGCTGTTAATTTAAATTGATTGCATTCAAATAATCTATGATTGGCAGACTTACAGAATATGCAGTTGTTGACTCCCGTAGCTGCAGCAATGTTTACCACCGCCTTGTAACTCCTTGCAGGCATGATCGCTTCAGCATTTTCTAATGCCAAGGCCCGCTTCTCCATGTACAGTAGGAAATCGGCCACTGTTGGGTCAGTGGCATCGCTGCGCTCCAGCTGGTAGGCCCGGTTCGTGTAGCTGTCTAGTTTGCGATACAAAATAGCTAATATAATAGGATCCCATGACTCGGTATTAACATTAAGATTCTTTAATGATGCCAAACACTGTTTAATATTAGACACAAATTCCCTAATGCTGCTTGGAGTGGATTTGAACAGAGCATTTAAATCAAGCAGTGAATTAATGTGCTCATTAATTATTTTTGATGCATGATTATACCTATCATTCAGAAGTTTTAAAGCCTCGTCATAACTAGTCATCGTCAGTGGTAAATTCTTAATTAAGTCCAGTGGCTCTTTTTGCAAGAATGATCTTAAATAATACAATTTTTGTACATTGTCAATAGATTTGTCGTTGTGAACAATGGCGCGAAACAGATTCATAAACGGCGTATACTCACTATATTTGCCCGTAAAGGTTGTGATTTGTACTGTCGGCAGTTTTGCCTTAAAGGCAACGCCTGCGGGATCGCCTACTGGTGTGGATTTCGCTTTGATGGCCTCGTTGATGGTGGTCAATATCGTGTAGTATTTGGACTCCACGTCGGCGACATCCTCATTGTCGGTTTCGTCGCACGCCAAAATTTGCTTACAATAGGCTTCGTACTCGCTGAACAACTCGACAATTCGAGCCCTTTTTGCTTGCAGACTCGAAAGGACGCTCAGCTCGACGTCCTGAGAGTTCGTTGTAAAGTTGTACAAACGCGTTATTGAAGACTTTGTATAGCCCCGCGAAGCTTTTAGTTGCTTGATATCGGCCGCCATCGTGATTGTTCGCACCAGAAACCTATATAATACCTAATTACTATTCGCACACACAATATTTATGATATGAAATTACTTTTCTTTTACAACGCAAACAACAGTAAAATTTTCAATGTAATGGCCGCCACGCCGACGCACCGCGTTTCGTTCACAAGCCTAATATCGCCATTCACTCGTTCACTCAACAAGCATTGTCTATGCGCTCGTAGTACCACGTTCTGCCGCACCGCACCACAGCGCCAAGCCGTCGCCGGCGCAAGTTCGCGAGCGAGAGCGAGAGGCAAGATCTTCCGCCCGTTGCTTGTCCTTGTTACCTTGACTCGTAGACGTAGAAATGTTGGATGACTTGCAAAATTATTGACGATGATTTTGATGAATTTATACACTAAACTGGAGCACTTCTTAACGATTGAGGATTGTTGAATGCAATTTTCTTTCTTGAACAGCACAATATTTTCTTGAGCAGCACAATGAAACAGTTTGTGACGAAATTTTCGCGTCACCACACGTAGTTTTTTAATCGCACTGCGCCTGTTTTGCTTCAATTTTCTTATACTCGTGAAGAATCGCACGATTAATAAAATTGTTTTGCTTTCTGTGACGAAGTTTCGTTTCGCGTCACACGTTCTCACTTCGTGGTCGTTGGTTTGCAGTTTGAGTTCGCACTGCCCTGCTTGCTTCCACTTTCTGTTTTCTTACGAAGGACCATTTGTTGGTTAGACTGTAGCACTAGTTGTGTCGGTGGAAGATGGGTTGCAGCAGCAGTGAAAGACTGGAGTAAATTTTAAACCGTGTAATCGCGACCGTGGTGGAATGTACAAGAAGACCGTTGCAATTAAGTAATTATTTTCCATAGATAAGAAATATAGCTTAAACAAATCAGTAGTGCCAACGCACGCATAAACTAAATTATTGTTGGTCTTGCCAACAAGCACCATATATATCGTAACACAGCTTAAAGACGTGTGACAATATATATTGACGCTTTGAATGTTACGTTACAGACTAATGATGTAAATTGCACATGCACACACATATGCACTTCAACTTGTGATCTTCAATAACACTATATGTATATTCCGAGTTCTCTAATTCAATGTTGTTTCAATAAATAAAGCAATATAACGTTTTGTTTACAGGTAAGCGGTCTCGTCGTTAGCGCAATATCGTTATATTCCTCCGAAGGCTTCTATGTAGTAAGTTTACGGCAAACGGTTCCTATTTGTCAATACTAATTGCTATCGAAATGCTGACTCGTTACAATTTTACACTAATTATCGTCGAGGGAAAATATGAAGTTATCTTTTGCTAAGAAAATACTAACGTTTTCAGTTCAACTGTGGATGTTTCCACAGGAAATTGGTACGGCGCGGAGAGCTGATATGCCAATTCATTGATGACACGATTATGAATGGTTGATGTAAAAGAATACGAAGAATTAAGTTCTAAAGTCTTAAGGTAAAATAAGTAAATGTTAGGTAAACGGGATGTCTTCCAGGATATAATTTGTCCCTTCGGCCGCCATCGCAACCATGTTTCGCAACCAGTTGCAAAGGAAGAATTTTCCTCCTTTGTTGACAACTAGTTGTGAATGAAGAACATTTTACATTAATACACAACCAGTTGTCAACTAAGAATATTTTTAATTTTTAACAATATAGTTGCGACAAAATGTTTTTCTTTCTTAATACGCAAACAGACAGAATAAAATACTTGAGCGGTAATAAATAATGCAAGGAACATCTCTCTTGCACATAAGATCATTGTCAGAAACTTAGGTAATCTTTTTGGACGTCACGATCCAACGATTTGGTTTGTCCTAATAGTGTCACAATAAAAAATAATATGTCAAACTAGTTCCGATAAACTTTCTAAAATAAAACATGGATTTCCCAAGGTTGAAAAAGTTTTTATACTTCATCTACTTTATATATCATATAACTTCTTCGTTGTGTAGCCAGAAAAGAAAAATATATTTGGCAACTGGTTGCGAAACATAGTTGCCATGATGGAAAATGGATAACATCTTCGCAACTGGTTGCGTATTAAGACAAAATATTCGGCTAACGCAACTAGTTGCCAACAAAGGAGGAAAATTCTTCCTTTGCAACTGGTTGTGAAACATGGTTGCGATGGCGGCCGAAGGGTAATTTGTACAGGGTGTCTGGGCCACGATGTCGGAGCTTTTAAGGGCGTATAGTACTATCGATCTTATCGATAAATCTCCAAGCGGATTTATTTTTGAGTAGATGGTAATTAAATGGCGGCAATTTGCACATTTTAAATAACTGAGCACGGGTGCACGTGGTAAATTTGCCATTATGTGTCCATTATCCGTCCTACAAATGGAAAAATAATGTTATTGGATAGCAAAATGTACGCCCTTAAAAGCTCCGACATCGTTGTCCAGACACCCTGTATAAAGAACCTATCTTAGTACTCAATTCTAAGTATGTGTGAATACGTATTCGCACATAGTTAATACTTGCTTTAAAGAATCACATGTGTAATACAGCTAACGTACACTTAAATTACAGTCATAAAAAACGATAACGAGTTTCTTGCTTGATTATTCGTATGCAAAATGCGTGTCTGACTCAAATTAGGGTTTTTTTAGCTTAGAAAAAGCAGATTAGAATGATTTGCCCAAATTACGCGAAACTCTAGGCACGGGCGCCGTCATATGATATGAGTCACGGTAATGGACCTATATGTCTCTTTTTCTTTGTTTTGTTGTTATGAAAATGTTAACATCTTTTGTGCTCCGTCCGCTAAGCCGTAATTTTGGTTTAGGTACAAAATTCGGTGAATTTTAGATGTTTAATTCTAATTAAACATCTAAATGGTTGATGTTTGCTGTATTCTTTTGTAATGTACGAGTAATTGGCGATACAATAACCAATGCGTCTTTTTTGTGCTTTCTTATATCTAATATTCTTACATTTTATCGCTAATACTAACGTGTATCAATAAATAAATGCGGGATCACCTTTACAGCACTTAGAGATTAATTTAAAAAAAGTTAAAGCTAATTTCAGGAATAGTTGACTTTTTTTTTTTGAGTAGTTTGTTAGCGCTGAAGCAACTTTTCCAAAATTAGCATGCGCTTTCGAGATAAAAGCAATAGGTAATCTACAAAAAGTGACATTTAAATGACAATCCTGACGTTAGCTCACCCCCCAGATGCGGGGATTTTTGGTGCTTTTATCTTGACATCTACACGAATTATTTCGTCTGCTTGCCTTAATTGGTGGTTATTTTATCATGCTAATTCTAATTATTCGGTCGATCCCCGCACGAAAGTATTTGTCTGATTATTTTGGCAACGAAATGAAAATATCGCGTTCAAAGATCCTAATTAGCTTACGGGTGACGTACTTCCGAAGCCATAATATAGCTTAAGGGTAAAATTAAGGTTTTTAATCTTGGGAAGCCACCAGCGAAGGGACCTTTTGAATGAGTCTTTTCAAATCTACTGTAATTATTCTGCCCAAGTTCAGTATTACGAAGATTCACGGTAGAGCGTCACTTTTTAACCGATTTCACAAACAGGAGGTGCTCTACAGGGTGAATTTTAAATCGTGAATCGTAACCACGTTTACCGGTAAAGCTACTTAAGACTAATACAGAGCACTAGTGTTAATTACAATTAAAGACCCGCTTAATTAATTATGAACAAAATGGTGGAGGCGCTTATACCATTAATCGTAATAAAACTGAATTATTTTATGAGTAAATACGATTTAAATAGGTACTTATGTTGACAATGTCGACGATGTTGACATTATTGACAATACGTGCCAATTCTATCCAGCCAACTTCAATATTAGGCGGTTGGATATCTAATGTTGAAATTTTCATGACAAGTACGAAACATGAATGTAGGGTGACCACGAGATTTTAAAAATTAGGATAAATCTAGACATGTGCGCCGATCAAAAAATTGTCGGCGGCGGCGTTTGACAAAAAATCGGCGGCGGCGGCGTATTTTCGGCGTGAAATCGGCGTGATTGAAACATGATTTCACACATCAAAAAACCGTAATTCAAGGACACAGTTATTTAAAATATCGCCGTACATCACCTTAAACTCTGATTTAATGCCATAAACATATATTTTTACAAAAAAATCGAAATAAAATGGTTAAAATTTGCGTTTTTTGCCTTTTTGGCACTAGCGATCATAACGTTACGATGCCAAAGCCATCCACTGAGGGAAGGTGACCCATGCTACATCTTGGTTCTACATGGTACATCTTCGGTCTATTCGAGAGGTTTTAGGCCTTATCAGACATTATTTATTCGAGCTATATGGTATGGCCACTTGGTTATTCGGAGCTACATCAATTAAATAGTGCTTCTACGGATTTCCTCATTTCTATGGAGATACTTAGGTTCACACAGGTCATCACTGCCTGTATGAGAGAAGTTCACTGGCCAAACGCCTATAGTTGCAGGATCTAAAGCGTCGCGAGGATGAACTTAAGTTTTTCCAACGTTACCCAAACGTGTTAGACTACGCAATAGACCAAAATTAGATTAGGTACCACAAAAAGGCTTGTTTTTTCGATCTCTGGGACTTAACTGTCATCTTTCGGAAGCTTCCATGTAATTCCATAAGAGCGCGTGGTCAAGGTACCTCAAGGCCGAATCTCTAATACGGTTCTGTACTGGAAAAACATATATAGGTAGCAGCAGACATAAGCAAACCACCGCTGTCACAAAAGTATAGTAAACCTGGTTAATAAACCAGCGAACAAAATGATTAAAAAGGGCAGAGTTCAAACTGGCTGGACTACTTACCAGCTACAAATAACTTGCCATTCACTTTGATGGACACTTTAGTTCCTCTGATGCCCAATATCTTCCTGGACTCAAATATTCCCAAAGGCTTAGAAATGGGCCGAACTAAGGCTACTGCTGTTATAACTCAAGTATTTGGTCCAGAATGTTTGGCAGAACTGATAGATTTATTAAAAACTATAAGGGTTCCGTTTTTGCTATTTTGGCTACGGAACCCTAAAAAAGAAAAAAACTACGTTTCTATGATATTAAATGAAACCACAGATACATCTTTATCAAAAAACAATGTGCATTCATTGTCATATATTGTGTTGAAGATTTCAATATCAAAACTTCGTTTCTTGATATGGTGGAGCCAGAGTCAACGCTCAGGGGTTAAATGCTCATGAAACCTACACAGCTGTGGTATATTCAATTCAATTCAAATCGTTTATTTCAGAACATGTCCATAGTGTTAATTATAAATGACTTATATGCTATGTTAGTAGAAATTGACACAGATAAAAAAAGAAAAAAAAATAAAACATTCTTAATAAATCTTAAAAAATCTTATATACACAGCCTCTTGAGCCCATGTGGATATCATCCCAATATCTCCAGAATGCGCTGGCAGGATATTCCGACACTAGGCGCACGAGGCTGTTGGGACTCCCACGCACGCGCTGCATGAGGGAGGCGGTCCGGTTGCGAATAATCGCCCCAAAACTGTCCGTACACGCCTCGACAAACATGCCAGACGCACTACAAAAGCGTGGCAATCCCAACAGCATCCTGAACCCATTATTGTACTGGACTCGCAGGGCATTGAGCGCCTTTTTAGTACAGCTGGTCCACAAGCTGCACGTGTAAAAGGTCTGACAAAATGCCCTAAAAAGGGTTATTTTGACATTCCTGTCACAGCGCGCAAACCTGCGGGCCAGCATATTACAGCGCACGGCCAATGCCCTGCGTTCCCGTTCCACATCCGCATCATCCCGGAGATGCTCGTCGACCCAATGCCCAAGGTACTTGAAGCGAGTCACTCTTTTAAGAGGAGCTCCATTCAAGAACACGGTAGGTATGGATTCGAGTGCCTTGTTACCGGCTTTAAAAACTAGCAACTCGCTCTTAGTGGTATTGTACCTCAGGCTGTGGGTCGCTGCATACTCCTCACATATTTTTAACAGTTTTACAAGCGCACTGATCGACGGACACAGCAGCACCATATCATCCGCATAACTAATATTGTTGGTTATAGTTCCACCTATGGAGCATCCGATACCTGTGCTGCTGAGTCCGGCAATCAGATCGTCCACGTACAGGTTGAATAACCTGGGTGAGCTGAGACCACCTTGTCTCACCCCACAATCCAACCTGTACACATCTGAGTGCGCACCTGCCCATCTCACCTGGTTGGTTTGGTTGGCGTACCAATAACGCAGCAGGCTGATCACCTCCCTCGGTGTGCTCGTGCCCGTTTCCAATTTGCGCCAAAGTACGTCATACGACACGGTATCGAATGCCTTCGACAAGTCCAAAAAACAGGCAAATACCGGCGTTTTACCCTCGGTGTAGTACCTGACGGTATGCTTGAAACACAGGATCGCACTCTCAGTTGATAAACCTGGCTTAAAGCCAAACTGTGCATCCTGTGTTTCTACATGCTTTGACAGCAAACTATCGAGCAATCCGTCAAGTACTTTAGCCGTTATGGTTGCCAGCGATATTGGCCTATAATTGGACTTATCGGAGGCATTGCCGGTTTTGTTTTTGGAAATGGGCACTACAATCGTCCTCATGAGGTCACCTGGAAGATAGCAGTGACTCAGGCACAGGTTAAAAAACATTTTTAACACTCGTGGTAAGTGACCACCCGCGTATACCAGGTGCTCTATACTGAGCCCATCGTGCCCCGGCGATATTGAACGCAGCTTAGGCGTTCACCTCTCTCTTTCCCGCCTTGATGATCTCTCTCTTTTATATTAGCCATTGTCACATGTGTTCAGCTCTGGTTCAAATAAATCCTAATTAATTAATTATAGGAGTTTAATTGAGATACCGCAATCTGTATTCATCTCATCATCATCTGTATTCTCTAATTTAAAAGATTATGAGTTTACAGATAAAGAACATGAACCAAAGTATGAGATAAATTCTACTCCAAGAACCTGTAAGACGTCTTTTCTTAGAAACTGATTACCACAGCTTTGGTTTTTTTTTTTTGGTTGGTTTGTGTCCCGTATGGTCAATATTGACCACTTTTGGTTGATCTGGAGTTGTGCCCCTCTCCGAAGGAAGGAGAGGGTTACAGGAGCACAGCTTTGGAGGATGTCTTGAAGCTTTTGAACTAGAACTGATTTAGAATCAACGTCGCTAACGACTACCTTCGATTAGCTAATGACATCGTCGTGATGGTATAGTCCCTACAGGGCGCGAAAAATATGCTCAACGACCGCTGTGTTTATAAGACGAAAGTTATGTCGAACTCCCTGATACCCCAGTCGCTCTTGGGGCAGTTAACCTTGAAGTTGTCTAGGACGAGAACTACGAATACACATATGTAGCTGAAACATACACTCCAGTTCTTCTCTGTCACCGTGTCTCAATGTCTCAAGAATAATTTTTGACTAGTGACGAGATATCCAGTAGACGTATAGTCTTTCACCTTCATAAATAGGGTCGAGTCGCTCAACGTTCCATAGAGAGAGCTAGACCAAATTAGTAATTAGTAAATCCGTTTCGTTCCGTTTCCAAAGAACCTACTTAGGTGACATAACTCTAGCAAGATGAGGTGGTAATGGGCTGGGCATATAGCTCGAGCAACAAAGACCGATGGGATAGAAAGGTTCCCAAATGAAGACCACGAATCTGAAGGAAGATGGAGCGTGGGTTGGCCTCCACAAAATGATCTGAGGACATGTTTAAGTTCGTCGGCATTCGATTAAGAGAAAACGTGTGCATTGCGACTGTTCGTTCGGAATTGTTTAGGGCAGACCTATGTTCATCAATGAATGTCTCCGGATTGAGATGATAATGATGATCTAGACCATTTTAACTAGCCTCTGCCGTCTTTTGAAATCCTACGAGAGGATAATAAGAAAAAACGTTATCCAAAAATGGGATGAACCTTGATTTCAACAGAGTATATGCTATGAACTGCTAGAACAAAGTATTAAGTAAGGTTAGTTTTAATATATGGTACGAAAATCTGCTTTTGCAATAAGTTTTTTATTCACGCCGATTTCACGCCGATCAGAAATCGGCGGCGGCGGCGTGTAGGGTTTGCTCCCGGGAAATACCGGAACCGAAAGTACCGGGATTTCCCGGTATTTTGATTCGAGCAAAGAACCGGGACGTCAAAATAAAAATCCCGGTACTTTCGGGATTTTCGGGAAATATATTGAAGCAGCATTTGTCATTTAATTTATTTTTTCTTGAGTACTATGTTGAGTTCTGAGTATCATGACTCAAACAAAAGACGTATGGAAATTCAAAATGAATAAGCGCGTAGTTAATATTTGATCAAACAGTCCGAACACGAAAGGCGACCGTGATACCTATATAATAGCGATCGGCGCACGTAAGTCAAAAGTAACGATTTATCGATTTCTCCAAGATCCCATCATCAGATCCTGATTTGGTTGCCATGGGACCACCTCTGAAACCCCCCTTACCCTTTCAAACAAAAAAAGAATTTTCAAAATCAGTTCAGGCGTCTTCGAGAACAAACAATTGTTCTTCAATTTGTACGATAATATCTACCAACGTCCTTGCGGGTTGGCCTAAATGACAGTAATAGTAACGCAGTAGTATTGTCCATCCTTTTACAAGATTACCTAAAACTCGCCAATGAGGGTATTTAGAAATCAGAAATCCACCAGCTGGCAGCAGGCTCTATTTGGCAGTAGATGTCAAAATCAGTCAAAATGGTGTGATTGGTGCATCTTGACACCAGTAGGTGTCAAGATGCACCAGTCAAAAAGACCTTTCGCCACCCTGCTGCCAGCTGGTGGGTTTATGATTTCCAAACACCCTCATTGCTTATCGGCTGCGTTCGCACCTCAGTCAGTATATCTTTCTGATTTAATTTTGATGTTAAACAAGTAAAATTTGATTTTTTTACTACTTTACGTGTAACATTATAACTTTAATTGTTTGATTTATTTATTTATAACATCTAAAATTAAAATAATAAAGTATACCCTAAAAGATAAAATAATTCCCCCATGTCTGTCGCGGTCGAACTTTAATTAATTAAAAAAAATCTATTGAATTAACTCGAAAACAGTGATTGCTTAGACGATAGTAAAAAGGTACCTCATAGTACCCACATTTACTTTCATAAATTATATTGTTGTTCGAGTTTTACAGGAAGTCCGTTCAAACATTTAGCTATCCTTATGATGCACTTTAGAAGTTACGGAACGGCGGATTTATCAAGTAATTTGGATGATCCTATGGCAACCTTACAGCTCCATCATCATATCAGCTCCATGTCATAGATTTAATATTACATTGTCATTCGATTTAAATATTATATCCATGCAAAATTTCAGCTCGGTCGGAAAGCGGGAAGTGGGTTAAATTTAGTTTTCAAGACATTTTGACACACACCGGGACAACTGAAACTAAATAAAATCATGTAAAAAGTTTGTAAAAATCAATATCATTAGTTACATATTTTTGTCCACCTAAATCATTACTTTTGACTTGTGTGGTGCGCTGCTGCGGTGACTCTGACCCCGCCTGTCCTGCTCGTTTGTAAAATTGTGATTATTTAATTAAATTATAGGTAATAAAAGTGGTTTAACTGCATAGTTTAGTTGTTTTCCTTAAAAAACTAACAGATTCCAACGAAATCTCATCGGACTGAAGTACAGAGTTTTTGTAGACTTGTCCCGAAAATCCCGAAAATACCGGGAAATCCCGGTTCTACTATCGGCCAGTACCGAAAATCCCGGTTCTCCAGAACGGCACCGGTACTGCATACCCTAGCGGCGTGGCCAAAAAAGCCGGCGGCGGCGGCGCGCCGGCGCGGCGCACACCTCTAGATAAATCAAATTAAAAGTGGGCAAAATAAAAACATACTTAATTTAGGTTTAAAAGCATTGTAAGTTATTGTTAACTATGTATAGACTACAAAAAAATTATTACGATTCACGATTTAAAATTCCCCCTGTATAGTCGGTTGCTTTTTTAAACGTTTATCTCAGAACTAGCATTTATACACCTATACCTACCTACCTACATGATGTAACCGCTAAGGTTTCAGCTTTCTATTCTCTAAGTTTTAGACTGGGCGATGATTAGTGAGCAATCAGGATGTTTTAACAGTTGAAAAAGTAGCTTAGTCAAAGTATAAAGGCAAACAAGTAGTCCAACTTCGGCCGTTTAGGAGCACGCGACACGTATTCACATTGACGCACGATTGCGCGTCTGTGTGAGTGCGATCCATACTGGAGCATTCTTACGCATTCTTAAATCTTTGCTTGTAGTACCTTCGTACACAGCGCGCACACATTCAAGCGCGCGATGTACCTTTTGTAGGAGAAGAATTACTGTTATTATTAGAGACCGGATCTGATGTAGCGATCTCAATATTAATATGGATATGACTGGTATAATTTATTATTTTATCTACACACAAAAACAATGTAACTTATCGTAACTTCTTCTTTAATATTTCTTCTTCACAATGCACAGTAAAAATTAAGACCTTATACAGGGTGATTGATAATTCGACCTATACTTTGAAAGGGGTTATACTAGAGCTCATTTGCAATAAATTTAGCTCAGTAAACTAGGGGTCTAAATTTGATGGTTATCAAGTTATTTGAGTTTTACGTTTTTTTAGAAAAAGCCCGCCTTTCGGACTAAAAATGATAATTATGAAAAAAGTACTTCCATTTGGCTGGTATAAACTTTGTTTTCTAAAAGCCAATGAACCAATGACTACTTCAAATAAAAATTTGTGTCAACATTTCAGAATTATCTTAGAAATAAACGGTCATGAAAACCAAAGTCATAATTTTTTTTTTCGATTTTGTTACAACTGATGAGAATTACTTAAAAAAAATGTACGGCACTTGATGTAAAAACTACAGAAATAAGTTCCTCAATTAATAAGCTTTCCAAAAAAGTACAAATGTTGTCAACTTTTTCAAAAATCTTGAAAATAATAATAATAATTCCAGAGCAGGTAGCGGTTTTGCAAAAGGCGTACCTGGCCCGGAGCCGCGTTGTTTGTGTCACCTTTATTTTTCTGAGGGCTTCAATTGACCTGCCTCGGTATCTTATCTTACCTTATTAGGGGTGAGATCAGGGTAGATTGCGTTCAGGCATGTTCGTGACTAACCGAGGTTTAATTATCTTCATTCAGTAAGTGATCAATTATCTGCCTTCGACCTTCTTTCCAATTCAGACGTATCGTTGTTAACTTATTTATTTTACAAATGAAATGAATTATTGTTTATCAAAACAAAGAATAATAGCATGAACCTCGTATAATCCAACGAACTAACCGTGGCTAAATTATCTTCATTCAATAAGTAATCAATCAATTACTGTCAACCGTCTTTCCAATTGGACGTATCGTTGTTAACTAATTATTTTACAAATCATTAACTAACTAACCGAGGCTTAATTATTTTTTTCAGTAATGAGGTGACCAATTAGTTAATTACTGAAAGTAATAATGATACCTAATGACTGACAGAAATAAGCATACCGGACCTGAAGCCAGTCTGCTTACTTAGTGTTTCTTCATGCAGAAAGCACGATATTAATTTATTTACATCAAATGCTTGTTGGTAGGAATAAGATTGCAAAAGCAGTAAAATAACCAGTTTCTAAATAAAATTTTATTTTAAAATAATTAAATTATTACTAAACACAAAAAGAAGCACGCAGGGTAATGTTTCGCCATACGATAAATAAATAATTAAAATAAATTACAATTACAACTACAAATCTTGTTCGAATTGCCTGCCTCGGTTGCGAATGCAAGCACGAAGTCTTGTACGTACTTCACTGACTGTAACCCGCGTCGACAGACTTTCTTTAATAGTTTGGGCAGCTGCTACAATTTTTTCTCGTAAATCTTCTACATCACGAATTGGCCTGTCGTAGACTAATGCCTTCATGTGACCCCAAATGTAGAAGTCGCATGGAGTTAAGTCGGGACTTCTCGCTGGCCAAGGGATCGGACCACCTCGACCAATCCATTTTTCTGGATAATTCACATCCAACCAATGTCGCACACGCAGATAATAGTGAGCTGGGCAGCCATCGTGTTGATACACCATGGCTATCCTTCTGGCAAGCGGCACATCCTCCAGCAGCATAGGTAGTTCGTCCCTCAAAAAGTTCTCGTACGCGTCACCGGTTAATCGTGCCGGCAGAAAGAATGGCCCGATCAAATTGTCGTGCACAATACCCATCCAGACATTTAGTGAGAATCTGTGCTGGTGAGCTCCTTCTCTGGACCTCCATGGGTTTTGATGTTTGGGGGCCCAAAAATGCAGATTGTGGTAGTTAGTTATTCCGTCGCGGTCGAAGTTGGACTCATCTGTCCACAAAATGTTCTTCAGGTACTCCGGGTCTTCGATGTCAGCATTCAACAAAAATCTGCAGAAATCGATTCTTCTGGCAGGATCTCCCTCCTCGATAGCGTGTACTGGAGTGTAGTGGTATGGATACTGCCGTGCTGAATGTAACGTGAACCAAACCTTCCACTGAGTCATCCCAAGCTGGTTAGCCACAATCCTTGTTGATGTAGTGCCATCCGCGCGGAAACACTCCAGGATTTGTTCCTCTTCAACCGGATCATGGACTGGAGGTCTTCCATCATCAGCTTGACGACGTTGAACCGATCCAGTTTCTCGAATACGTCGATACGTCGCACCAAACACACTTATATCAGGTAAACGGCGGTTGGGGAAGCGTCGTTGATATTCTCTGCGAGCCGCAGCGGAGCCGCCATCACAAAACCCGTAACAGTACAGGATATCCGCGTATTCTTCATTTTGATAAGCAGCCATTTTTTTTAAGAAATTAGTACCTCCGAATTGGAAAGAAGGTCAAAAGTAATTGATTAATCACTTACTGAATGAAGATAATTAAACCTCGGTTAGTCACGAACATGCCCGAACACGAACCGAACGCAATGTACCCAGATCTCACCCCTAATTAGATAAGATAAGATACCGAGGCAGGTCAATTGAAGCTCTCAGAAAAATAAAGGTGACACAAACAACGCGGCTCCGGGCCAGGTACGCCTTTTGCAAAACCGCTACCTGCTCTGGAATTATTATTATTATTTTCAAGATTTTTGAAAAAGTTGACAACATTTGTACTTTTTTGGAAAGCTTATTAATTGAGGAACTTATTTCTGTAGTTTTTACATCAAGTGCCGTACATTTTTTTTAAGTAATTCTCATCAGTTGTAACAAAATCGAAAAAAAAAATTATGACTTTGGTTTTTATGACCGTTTATTTCTAAGATAATTCTGAAATTTTGACACAGATTTTTATTTGAAGTAGTCATTGGTTCATTGGCTTTTAGAAAACAAAGTTTATACCAGCCAAATGGAAGTACTTTTTTCATAATTATCACTTTTAGTCCGAAAGGCGGGTTTTTTCCTAAAAAAACGTAAAACTTAAATAACTTGATAACTATCAAATTTAGACCCCTAGTTTACTGGGCTAAATTTATTGCAAATGAGCTCTAGTATAACCCCCTTCAAGGTATAGGTCGAATTATCAATCACCCTGTATAACCAACATGACATGTATTTAACGAATTGCACTAGTCATACCCATATTAATATTGAGATCGCTACATCCGATCCGGTCTCTAGTTATTATTCTGTGGATTAGTTATTAATAACACACTAAGGACTAAGGATACCGCGAAAGCTCAACATATTTTAAAGACGTTTGCGATTATATTTCATATTATCGGTAAAGCGAGCAATGATTGTTATTTTCTCCAAGTTCGCGCAAACCGTGACTAAGCATACAAGTGAACGAGCAATCTGTCTGTGCTGATCGATGAGCGACATAAACGAGTCTAGCGTTCGCGTAAACTAGCGTTTTGTTTGTATTAGCATTGTGTAGAAGTTCTGAGCAAAAAATGGCGCCTGTATGGACAAGATAATCTATTAAGCATTGAATGGATAACAAAGTATGTAACTAGATACTGCCTCGTGACTTCGTCCGCGTGGATCTTCGACTTTTACCCACAAACTCCTCCGCTTTCAACTTTAGGGGTTGAATTTCGTAAAATTCTGTCTTATTGCACCTTTGTGTCCTCTAAAAGATACGTGTTTCAATTTTTTCCGCTAGTGGTTTACGCTGTTTGTATTTGGATAAATCTGAATGGGCGCTAATTCGGAAAATTTCAGATGACTGCTAATCCACGCAACAATAGTGACTTGACTAATTCTGTCATCTCAAAAATCTTGCACGGATTAGTAGAAATTCCAAATTTTCGGAATTAGGTCACATTCGGATTTACCCTAATGCACTTTATAAGATTTATCGTACGAGGTAGAGATAAGTACCTATTTGCTGGACGTACCATGAATCAGATTCTTCGGTATACTTCAACACAGAAAATTCTTATCTACTTACGACCTACGTATAATGTAGATGTATAGATTGACGAACTCTATCTGAACGTATCAGCGAACTTCATTCGGTCCTGATCACTCGAGGGCAAAAACGGTGTTCTGTAATGGCGCAAATTATCTGATAGCAAAAAGCACGAGCGGGATTAACCGACTCCCAGCGACGCGAGCTAGATCAGTTTCTTTCCTTCCAGATGAGTTTAACGTGTTCCGACGCTGGAGTCCGGGAGACAACGCTGTTTTTATGAGCTTTTATTTAACTTGCCGTAGGTGCCGTGTTATATGTAAATATGTTTATCTTATTTACACCCGTATCATAAATCCTCTATTGTGCGTTCGGAAACCGTAAATAATGACCACTATTATTGCAACCAGTAATGTAAAATCAGTGTGTTATCTGTGACAGTGTTATTATAATGTATCAAAAATCATATTAACATCGAAATCGATACTAATATGAAAATCTAGGCCATGGCGGTGCAATGGCGGTCATTCTTACGGTTCCCGAACACATGACTGTGGATTTATATATGTATAGATAAAATAATGTATGCAACTGTACATAATTAGGCCTTAAAACACTCGTGTGATCTTATTATGAAACTCGCCTTCAGCTCGTTTCATAAAACCACACTTTTGTTTTAAGGCTCCTCATTATGTATCAATTGCATAAACTACTATTGTCAAGGCCAAATCTTCGAAGCTAAATTAGCACCAGTTTCTGACGCTCAAATTTGATATACTCGCGTACACCAATGATATGCGTGGGGACAATGCAATAATACCTAACTGGTCTGATGACGGAATCGGAAGGAGAGCATTAGGAACTTATAAACTAAACGAGGTGGGATTAAAAAGAATACATAATCCACATAAATTCACACTAAGGGTCAAATTATTAATGAAATACAATTGTTTGATTGTACGAAGGGCCATTGCTATGAAGTCGATTTTTGAGTTCTCAACGTATTTATTTAATTTTTTTGCATTAAACAGTTGTTTTTCGCTATCGGGGAATTCCGGGTTCAATAAAAATATATAATTATTTTTGGTGGTTGTAACCACTCTTAGTTACGTCCTCCCGCGAAGTTTAGGTAAATAGGCACACCCTATTCCGAGCTCTGCACATAAATGTTCTTAATAATACCTATATCTGTGCATAAAACTGACTGAATCCATATCTGCTGGTTTATGTACAGAAACCCTAAATTTAAGCTAATCCTGCTCATTCACAAACGGAAACCAATTTCATTTCAACGAATATTTATTATGCTAATCGTACAAATATTTGCCCTTTCCGGGAAACAAGCCTGGTAGTTACCGTGCGCCAATTTCGTTGAGAATGTATATCAACTAAGCTAAACGCGTCAACGAATCTAGGTACGTTTGTATTTCGCTACGATATTTTATTCCAACGTAGTACATGTAAGTACTCGTACATGTGTTTAACGCATCTCCGCTAAAAACATTAATGCGATATAGCTAGGCGACGATGCTCCGTTATCACTCCCGCTAAATTTCAGCTGGCTGCGTATACGAAGACAAAGCATTCGCGCCGGTCTCTCATTACAGTAATGCGGAGCTAAAACTTGACTGATTACTACCGTGGCACGACGAATTTTTCCCGCCACGCCAGGCGTGGCATTAGGAGCATTACCAGTATTACCAGGATTTGCTTATCCGCGTAATCGGAATTCGCGGCCAAATGAGCGTGAGACGTTTTTGTTCTTTACTCTTAAGTTTTTTGTGACGTGCGAATTGATGGCAATTGAGGTTTTTTGTCAAACGTCTGAGCTTGAATAATGATTTGAAAAGTTTCGCCATTTGTTTTTTTTTTCGGTAAAAACACTAGACTGTTTATTCTTTTGATACCAGAATAGCTTGTGGACTTTTACATCATATTTAAACTCTTCATTCAGGAAAGTAGAACTGTTATTTCCAATTACAAAAGCACGCAAAAAACGAATGGCTTCCAGCGTTTCCTACTAATTTAAATTACATTAATTGTTAGGTCTGTTCTCTATGCCAGAGTCACGTCAGATTGTAATTACAATGACTGTCGCTAGTCCTCCGACCCGCCAACAACACGCCCAGGCCACAGTCACCTTTTAAAACAGATATCATTTAATTAAAGTGGGTATATATAAAAACGCGTACAGTGAATCATCCTATTTTGTCAACGCATACCGCTGTTACGCATAATAGGGAATATGCATATTTTTTATTTACTTTAACAAAAGCTCATTCATATAGGTATAAGAAACAGGAGGAAAATATTTTTTTTGCAAAATACTAAAATACACTATTTAAACATTTAATTAATGTTACTCTTTATAGGTAAATAAATATTTCAGTGATAAATAAATAAATAATAAATAAAATATCTTTATTTCAGACCTACACGATCCATATTGTGTTAGTTTCAAAGGACTTAAAAAACTACGTTAGTGACAATTACGATTAACAATACAATAAGAAACAATACAAAGAATTTAAGAATATAAAAAGAAAACTTTAAGAATAATATTATTTGGCCCTTCCTATCATGACCTCAACCCAATATTTAGAAAGAGGACAGTCAAGTCGCCAACACTTTCAGAAGGCTGTTGCCACTGCTTCTCACACGTCTTATTAGTGAAGCTACTCTTTTACGCCCGATGGCAAAAAAGTCATCTGTATGCACCTCGGCGAACATGCCTGACGCACTACAGTGTTTTGGCCGCCTTAACAGCAATCTGAGTATGTTGTTGTACTGCACTCTAATAGCATTATAGGCCCTTTGCGTAAAACCCACCCACAGACTGCACGTGTAAAATGTCTGACAGTAAGCTTTAAAAAGCGTCAATTTAACTTGTTTATTACAACGTGCAAATCTGCGGGCGAGCATATTGCCCCTTACCGCCATAGCCCTCCTCTCCCTCTTAAGATCCAAGTCGTCTTTCAAATCCTCGGTGAGTAAAAGATAAAAGTTAAGTAAGATAAAAGTTAAAGAAGTAAGTTGGCGTTTCGTTTGAACATGACAAATAAGAGTAAATCAGAACCGACGTATTCAAATTAAAAAATAAACCATTATCGTAATACTTTCGAATCTATCGTACCTTTTTATTAATGGACTTTAAGAAAGTCATACCTATATTGCATACATATACTTATCACAAAACCATCATCTCAGATTCAGTTTTTGTTTACGTTTTAGAAGTAAGGTTGACTTGCCTGAAATCTTATGACTTTTCAATACTACTGATTTTACACTCTGCACTGCGTGTCGATCGTGCTGTTCATTGTTTATTGTATTCTACTATGTCATTATTCCTAGGTCGATAGTGACAGTGGCTTTAATCAACTCCAATCACGAATTGATTATTTCAATACCAAATGCCAACGTTTCTGGGTAACGGACGTATATTTAGTACAATACACGCATATAATTCGTGTTAAATAGAAAATTAAAGTTATATTTAGCTATTCGCCGTGAACTACATTTATACAGGCTTGTTATTGCAAACTTGATTTTAGAGTCTAGCTAGAGAGGGTCTAATAGACGCTCTCTGGATTGTAATTTTTTTTCCTATGTCAACATGATTTTGTTACACTTGAAGGTAAGTCAGTCTGTTAGGACACCCAAAAACTCCGAAATATTTTATTCCGAATTTCAGAACCGATTTAACTAATTACTAAATACGTAATAAAATTCCGATTATTAAAAAACATGATTTTTTTATTTTCCGACATTTAGTACTCCGAAAAATTAAAAGCGCGATGTGTTCTTGGTCCGTAAAACGGAATTCCGATTTTCAGCTGTCCGAAATTTCATTGCAAATTCGGAGTTTTGTCATTCGGTCCAATAAAAATCGTGTTTTTTATGCTGAGGATTTTATTCCTAAGAATTATGAAATTCGGAGTTTTAAAGATCGGAATATTCGAGTATCTATTTACCTTAGATTAGATTAGAATTGCGATCCTAAAAGAAATTAACTGGTACCAGAAAATTGGAATAGACGCCGACACTAACGGAAACGATTTAGCGTAAAGCAAAAAAGGGGGGATTGGGGTGCGAAACCCCCCGCATGGAAAAGCCTTCAAAACTACATATAGTTTAATAGGTAAGCTTAGTTACTACTACGATCTCAACAGATCGGACTGCAATTAGAATAGGTACCTAGTAAGTAAGGTTAGGTTAGGTTAGACCCCAAAAGTATTTTTGAAGTTTCTGTTTTAAATTGAGCATTTTATTTTCTAGGTACTCAATTTCGGCATTTTGAAAATCGTAATTCTTACAGTTAGACGTTTTGTCGGAATTTAAAAAATCGGTATTTAGATATTCGTGATTCAGAATATCCGAATAAAGTTTTTCGTATTTATGTAGTGTACCCTACAGTACCTCATTGTAACAGGCAAGAGTTTTCTAATTATCTGCACATACTTGCGCAATGCCCTGGCTATATAACCATATATAGTAAATATGTTCAGATGTGTCAAAAAAAGGTTGCCACAAGAAACAGCAAATTTAATGGTGACTGTAGGTATGTACCTATGTACTAAGCGGAAATCTATTCTCATAAATCGACAGTACGAAACTACACGTGATAATACAATCCAATCAACCAACACAAAGAGCACTGTCCTGACCCAAACGCGTTCCATAAATTTAGCCACTCGTATTTATTACTGTCTGTCCATTTCGACTCCTGAGACAACAGAATCGGCGCTCCATACATATTCATACAGTCATCGTATCTAGATACGGATTGATTACATTCATATCTGTCATAGTGATGTGCAATTCATGAGCCTGTCCCATTCGGTTAGCTGTAACACGAGTAGTTTGATCCCAATCATCCGTGATACGACTCTTCCAATCATATCGGAGATGGATCTGCAGCGCCTTTGGATTAGTTTCGGCCTATTGAACAGGGATTGAAGTATCTTTGAAGACAAGTTAGATGTGAAATAGATCACCGATAAAATGGGCTTTGTCAGTAATTAATTAGGAGCCGATGTTAAGTAATCCCGGCTTATAATTGAAACGCGTATTGATCCGCTCCTTTGTTACAATAAGAATGTCTATAAAGCTGTGTTGAATTAGAATGTTGAGTTTTGTTACGTACGCTATAAACGTTAGTTCCAAGTAGTATTCTCGGCGGCGTTGTATAGCTTTTAAGCAGTACTAGTAGTTGGTGACGGCGTTACTGAGATATCACACACCAACTATCCCAACAGTCGTATCGTATGGTTGGCCAAGCGCACGCCTTCGCTTGAATTGTTTCCGCCCGACGCTAGGATTTGCCAAGCGAGAACATCGCATTCCTACACTCGGTAGGCAGCGCATCGCAATCAATGCCTCACACGAATTCTGATGCCAGTGTTGCTAACAATTTGTATATCGCATATTCCGTCCATCCGGGAAACTGTAACAATACGTAAGTAATAACTGGCTAGATTCTCATCTGATGATGGTCGCTTCGACTTCGCAGATATTGGATGAGTTGGAATGGGAAAATTAATGAGTTTCGTGGGTGGGTTTTAAGTAATATTCTCATGGCATGTTTTTTAGTACCCGTGTCAAACAAGTTTAGTGACTTTCATTACACATGCATAGAAGGCCTTTAAATGCCTTCGGATGTTCCGCAATATTTACTTACTTCTCAAAATTGTTTTTGTATATGTATCAAATAAATATTAAATCGGTATTGAACAAGCTTCTCTATTTAAAACTTGTATGACCGTGACAACGAACTATTTCACACACAGACACAGAACAATAAATCGACCGTGCACGACGTCGTGTATAAAGCACTTTAAATGTCAAATCAATCAGTTGCAATTAAATGAAACTTCCAGGCACTAATAACAACCCTCTTGGTGCCTATTAATGTGATTGATACGATTTACTCCGCTCCAGAAACAAAAACCTCGCGCAATGCTTATTCCACGTGGATTGAGAGCGAAACTCAAATTAATCACGTCCAATATCAATGGTTAACTAAGCGTTTCACCGTCTCTAAGCAAATCAGCGCCCGACAGTCCGGTAGTAATTGAACGCACGACTCAAACTCCGCGGCGACGACGTCGAAACCAATTACAAGACACTTGTAATGTTAATTAGTCACATCTGTATAATACTATCTGCTGGTGAATTAATATAGTGCTATGTATCCGGGAACAGAGTAACTCGTAAGCAATCAACGGCAGAGTAATTACATGTTCATTAGAGCCTGGGACGGCACGCCACATCGCGTGTCTGGGTGTACGTCATGTGCACACTTGTTACCAAATAATTGTATATTTAACTATGAGATTGATATGACGTACGTAGCGTAATAATATGTGTTGTTCGCGGACTTTTGCTGTTGCCGGAATTGTAGTTGTTCTGAGAAATGAGATTTAATCTAATCTAGTACTAAAGTAATTATGGTTTAATTTAGATTTAGTAAGAATAACAAGCTCTTTTGTAAAATTCTCACAAGCTGTTTCAAATTAATGACTGGTTATCAAATATGAATCCAAGCATAATTCTGTAGCAAATCGATTGAATCGAGGCGTAGCGCCGTATATTAATTCCTCGCGTCAAATTGGACGAAGTTCCAAAACCCGAATCCAACTTCAAAGGTTGGCGCGTCAAATCAAATAGGTATCTTAATCAATATCCCACGTCTCCGTAATAAGGGCCGACAGTTGACATGTCAAACGTAATAGAAAGGGCCCAAAATACACTGTTTCGTAAAGGGTCGCGTGGTGGCCCATGTGACTGGCAAGGAATACATAATCGGGTGTTGATTTAGGACCGTTTTTCGAATAGACTTTAATACGGCTTACGAATTTGATGCTAAAGTTACTTGTGTGAAGTGCTAAGTCATTATTTTGTAATAGAATAAAAATATTGCGGCCAGCCATAAATTCGTTTTGTGAAGAAACCTTTCGAACTGAGGTAACTGAATGTCTTATGATGCCGTTAGCTCATCTGGTTTGCCAACAGAGGGTACGGAGCTTATGGGAGTCGTAAATAAACATACCTGCCTAATATGGGATCATAGTCAAAAGTTTAACACAAAGAAACGGAAAAAAAAGCGCTTGGTAATGATGACAAATTACAAGTAATGGGGACTAGAACATGAATGTGGAAGTTTCCAGAAATGTTTTCTATGTTATTAGATAAACCCGTCTATCCATATCTTATTACAACAGTTTTGTTACTAGACAGCCGGATAATGTAGCGGAGCGGTCGATTTGGTGTCTATTTCATTTTTCTTTACCTTGAAATCGTAAGGATATATTGTAGGAAAGTAAAACTACTTACCTAAAATATATGCAAATAGAAGGTAGAAAAAGAAGTAGGTATCTTTCAAGTTAAAAAGGTAAAGGTTAGGTTAGTTAAGCTTAAGTTTTAGTTTAAGGTTAGTGTTATACATAGCGTACGAACATGCGGTGGCAAAAGTCATTGGTGTCGTTATTATCTACAAACTTTTTATGATTGAATGAATTAATTCAAATTTTATTTGATACTTATAAAATCAAATAAATACTAAGTCGGAATGTTACGTTACATATGCTATTCCATTTCTCACAATTAATCGATATGCTTCCTAATAACTAAATAGTTCATTTTACAACATTAACACCGATATAAGTGTAAACGACGAGGACGATGTTGAATATTTTATTCCAGCCGTCATTTGTAATTAAGCCTCGTAGTGGACACCATATTTGGCAGATATTCCTTCTCTAAATATATTTTATATGTAAAGTTATTTTTGACTGTAATATTTACACGACTTTCCCGATGATAAACATGTGGTATTAATGTCCAGTAGAAGTTTATTGATTCTTTTTGATGTAGCGTATTGAGTGAGGATGAAAAAAGAATGGAGGAACATTTCCAAAACCACAAATATCCTGCCCGTTCGGGTGTCTGTGTTCCCCATATTTCTTAGCCTTAGAAACGTGAACTTTACGGGAAGTTGAGAAGAAAAAGATAAACGCCTTAGAAATGTGGTGCTGGAGAAGACTGTTGGGGTATATTGGACGGAATTTCGTACCAAGGACTCTATACTCGGGGAACTCCAGCATTAAGCAGCGTCTATCATGTATTGTACAATCCCGCATCCTCACCTTCTTTTCGTGACGTATGTCGACGGGGGGATGTATCTATTGAACGTCTCGTAGTCCAAAGAAAGGTTGAAGGCACCAGGCCACGAGGAAGATCACCTATGAGATGGCCAGTGACCAGTCCAAGGTAAAGCTGCAGTAGATGTTCCCTAGCTCAATGCACCAAGAAAGCAGCTCTTAGAGAGAAATGGTGACGCCTCGTAAAGCGTGCCACCAACACCTGAAATGACAACCACGATCACTCTGTCAAGAGTGATACAGACGAAGAAGAAGATTGGGTGTCCCACTGCTGGGTAAAGGCCTCCCCTCGTTTTCTCTTCCATTGACTGAAATTTCCAACTCTTTTTTTGTGTACTTTTGGTCTAATTAAATTAAAAATTATAATATATTTAATTCCAAAATCTTTGGCACTACTTCAAATAAGAAGTGTATGTATTAGAGAAGTCAATCAGTAAATCGTTATTTATTCAATCATAAAAAAATACCTAGGCGACTCCATTTTCCTCTCTGTCTTCAGATTGCCACGGCATGTCCGTACGGTCATTTTTATTACAGTGTCGCAGCCAACTGGTTTAATGTCTCATATTTGGTTAACTGCCTACCATTTTCACTAAACTATGATCCGCCAGCAGGTCGACGAAGCTCCGCTGCACGGGGCTTCTATTTCTGCTCTGAGGGACACAAGCTGACCCAACCTAAAATAAGGAGAGTGTTTAATTAAAAGGCTAGGCAGCTAAGCAAATAGCTAATTAAGCTAGTTGGCGGCGACAATTATCCAATATCTTTAAAAAAGAAAGTAGATATCATCATTCATACATATTTGAAATCGGTTAACGGATTCTAGAAATACGGTGTTACTTTACCCTCAGTAGCTTAGGCAGTTACGTTAAGCAGTTTTAAATAGCAAAGCACTTATATCTAGTAGCGTTAATAATTTACATTTGAAACATTTTAAAGATTATTCTCACTAGTGGAATTACGGAGTATACTCGGCCTCAGGCAATAATTAATATTAAATATCGCGGTACGCCGTCGGATTGACTGGTCGCTGCCAGTTCGCCGCTGAATTATGAAACTACCTCGAAATCAGAATTGGTTCAGATGAAAAACATTTAAAAGTCGAAATGTTTTCAGATTTTTCCAAATACGCGTATCAATTTTATTATTAATATTTCATCGGCGGTTGGCATACCGATAGCAAACACGTCGTATGCGAATATCGTGTAATTAATGGCAGGAGCATGCGAAGTGAGAAAATGACATGCTCATAAAAGCGTTATTTACTTATGAATAGTGGAACGCGCCCTAGAGGTTTCTACCCTTTTTGTATTGTCGCTATTTTCTTTTTATTACCCGATTATGGCGTAGCAAATATGTGGGGGTTATGAGGTAGATTGTTACATTTGTGTTATTTTATTTCCTACCGCTTCTACTGAACAGATTGTTGTATTACAGTGTTATATAAATGGTTTAATATTTACAACATACGGTCAGATATGAAAAGTAAAATTTCGAGTTTCTGAAACTGGTGACAATTCAACTAAATTAAAATTTCAAATGTAAATTCTAAGACGAACCTCCTTTTAATTTCTTAAAACCTCAAAACAATATCAAACTAAACTAATAACTCTCACTATATTTACAATGTATTTATATTGTAACCTAACCTACCAACCTTTCCCTTCACCGCTCATTTGCAAAAAAATGTTATACTAGTAGATAAACTGAATACAATTTTCGGTATTAATTAGTCAGAATTTGAAAACGAAATTAGTCCCAGCTCCGCGATGTGTTGCTTCGTTAGTGAGGGTTGCGAAATAATTTCATTTCGGGTAACTAGCATGGCTGCAAAAACATTGTTTTTCTGGCAGCTCTTTACTCAAGTTCGTATATAATAGTGATTCGCTTGTGGCTAACGAACTATAATTAAAACTTAGTGGCTAGTTTTAGACAAAGTTCGCTCATTAAAACTTAGCACCTGTAAGGCACAAATATTCTTCTCATGAAGAAACATCGACCCGACCCGAGGCTTAACTTTTCACCTTTACTGCGAATATAAGCGCTTATCTTGTAGAAATTACCGCGCTAAAGTAAGCTGTAACATTCACTACGTACTAAGTATTGCTATAAAACTGGGTACGGCGAAGAAAAGTGTCGGGGCCGCGCGAACTGCGCGGGTCATTAGTGCTACACAAACAAGATATTGTGCGATGCACCCATTCTGCCATGCCGAGCATAATTTACAAGTAGATCGCAATAAATGATACCTCGTTATAAAACAAAGCTAAGTGACGGCTAATAATAACCTGTTATATGAAAGCTTGTATGTTTCTTTACGACGCCGAATAATAAATGCCCGCATTATTTCGGTAGAAAAGCAACGGAGACACGGGCTTAGGCCGCGGGGACGGATTCCGCCATTCTTTGCATTTTTGCGGCGCCTTTGCCTTCGCACACGGAAATACTCGCGAAATTTCTGTCTCGACCGCGCTAAAAAGGTACGCTTTGTGTTTCGCGAGCCAGCTGACTGAGCCGCCGCTCCGCTACAGGTGGTTCGTTTTAATATTTTAAATCGCTAAAAGCCTGCTTTTATACGCGTCACAAGGGCAAGAACGCATTTACTCCTTCCCGAGAGGATTAATTTTGATGTACGTTGAAACAACCGGCATAACCTAACCACGGCGTAACGCATTAATATTTTTCATTACAAATGGCTATATTTGATAGCTTTGGATAGATAATACACGCGACAAGAGCATTGGTTGTTGACTCTTGCCCCTTCTGCAATTGAAGCTCTAATATTGACCCAACGTATCAGTGCTGAAAATGGAAACACTTAAAAGTTCAAATCTGTAATGTCAACAATTGCCTTTCATAACACATTTAGCGCTCGAATGTTGCGACAGTTGTTTGTTCTCGCAGCTTGCGGAAAATAACATGTTGTGCGCACTTAGGCAATAATATTATTTATTTTAAGGATACAATCTATACTGATAAATTATAGCGAAGTTAAATAGAAATTTATTTTACGTTGTTTACCGCGCTTGTTACCTATTTTTTTATTGTTCAAATATCAAATTCTGTCGTGTAAAAAGAGTAGAATACACGAAGACAGTGTAAGCAACTTAGAAAAAGTTACACTTTATTGCGCATTTTATAAAGTATAGGTACAAATGGTGGACTTAGCGCCAAGCAGCATTCTCTAGCAGTACAACATTGGCCCGATCAAAAACGTTGTTAGTAAAGCGATGGAACTGTCTCATAACATAACTCTCACCTACTAAGATAAAAAAACGTGTTTTACGAGCGACAAGTTTTCTAAAAAATTAAGTAGGTAAATGTTAAAATACTCCGTTTTTTTTTCAATGTAGAACTTTGGTAAACAAAGTTGACATCCGTCAACTTGAGGTTTTTTATCAGGTACACTGTGTGGCAAGTTGGCAAAATTGTGTAATTAATTTCATTTGATAGTGAATACTTGAAATTTATGTCGGTAAACAATTTACATAAGTAACAAATCAAAAAGAAACAAAGATCTTTTATTTTACTTACATTATTCTTTAAGCTAAAATCAAATTAATTTTTTTGCCTATTATTGTAATCATTGGTATAAAATGTCGCACAGTAAAATACCCAAAGAGGCAGAGGTTTTGAAGTAGTCAGGTTTTTAAACATTGTTGTCGTTATGATCAGTCATTCAACACAGTTGCGAATAAAAAATAATACTTATCATTTGGAACTTCTGTTTTTGTATTTATTTTGTGATTTATCATAGTAAAAAGCACGCGTGTGCAATAAGCTGTGTTCCGCGCGTCAGAATATTGAAATTAGAGCCACTTTATGAGCAAGTGTTGGAAATATTTTAAAGTATACATTATTTAATATTATGAAATAAAGAAATCTAAATCTAAACCTATTATTATGCCCTATACAGTGTTGACGATTTTCTAGTTACTGCCAGATCTTTAAAATATGCCACAAAATCTGATTCTGAAAAACTGGATATTTTTCTTAGTTTTCCGATGTATAAAATTGTCATAAACTAGTCATAAGCAACCAACCATATACTTCGCCTTTGACTTTGCCGACTGCAAGTTATTTAAAACCAATTCTGCTTCCGCTCTCAATTCCGGTGGGGTGCAATCAATATTCATTTCTTCGGCGGTGTTTTCTTCGGAACTCATTCTCTCTCAATTTGATAACAAAATCAAGAACGCACAATAAACCCAATTTCCTCTCCAAAAAGTGTTCAGTGCACATTTTTACCGCTAATATTTAGATGAAATAGTTAAATATGCAATTTATAATTATTGGAAATTGTTTAGTATGTGTTATTTTTACCCGACTGCGGCGAAGCCCAAAGGAGGGCTATGTGTTTGACCTGTATGTATGTAAGTATGTGTGTATGTCCGTTCCGGTGTCCGCTCGTAACTACTCAACGGCACATCCGATTTTGATAAATGATACATCATTAGATTCGTCTTGATGGTGCGAGTGTCACTGGGTATGAAGTTCGTTAAAATAAACAAAATGACGGATTTTATGCAGTTTCAAAGTGCACCCCGGTCGGGTTTTTTTTAGTAAAAATGTGGTTATTTATGTTCATGATGATTTTATATAAATACCATACTGCAAAATATAGCAAACGCCATTTATTGTTTTTTTAATGGCTGAACGCCGTGATGCTGTGTCACAAATTAATGTGGAATATAAACTAAAAAAAAAAAACATCTTGCCGGCCTAGGCTGGCAATTTTGTATGAAATTCTATTAGGCCTCTCGTCTAGCCGCACCGGAAACGGGGTACCTACTTTGCAGCATATAATAAAGCACGTCATGTCCATATTTCATTGCATGTTTGAAAAAATTAATTAATTATAAAAACCGGCTCGGAGGTCCCTAGAACTTATTGTTAGCAGCAGGGCAGGCCGTACATTTCGTGCCGATGACAGGCAAATGACGTCAACCTACATACAGGCTAATTTAGTTAAGGTTTTATATTGATTTACCGCTACCGTAAATTACCGGTATTGTTTAGGTTATGATTTTTTTTTTTACTTTCATTGATTGGTGTCAATGGTAGAAGACATTTTGTAAGTAAGAATGTATACGTCTGTTTTTTTCTTTATTTTAAAGGAAAGTTGGAAATATTAATCGGATATGCGATTTGGCACTATTTTTATCCGAATGTATTATATTCATGCGGTCCATTCTATATCAAAATGCGTTTCTGATTTATTTTCCAATTTCCCGTTTCAATAAATAAGATAACACAGGCAGACACATCTTGATTTATAAAATGGCTTCTACCATTGACACCAACTAATGAAAGTAGTGATAAAATTAATTCGTAGCTTTTACGATACCGGTAATTTCCGGTAACGACAAATCCAAATAAAACCTAAAATGAATCATGCTGTATGTAGCTTGACGTAATTTTTACGTCATCGGCACGAAAAGTTCCTGGTTAGCAGAATAGTTTTCCTCCTAAGTTGACCGGTATTGGTCGGTCATTTTGTATTCTGTGCAAAATTGTACCGTACCGGTACCCTTGAACTTCCCTCATTGGCGAGTGTCGTGATCAAGCTAAGGCTATGAATATAGTGCAGTTTTGTTTGCTTTTATCTCCAAGACACACCATGTATGAGCAAATATCGTTTTATGAGTAATTGACGACAGTTGACGAAATGAATCATTACTATCATTAGCTAGCAGAGACTTTAGTTGGAATCGGACGGTCGCTTAAGTAATACGGAAAACGATTTATAAATCATGTGAAAATATTCTTACTATTTATATTCCTAAGTGGTTATTGATCAACTTTTAATTCAAGTAAGCATTTATATTTATTTCTAAAGGTAGATAGATTTTATTATAAACCCGCCGACACAATTGTAGAGCTGATTTGTAGCCGTCGGATCGATTTTCACTTGAACAAACGTGATCGGCTTTCACTAAAAAACTTAGTTGTATAGCGGCAGCATTAAATTAACCAAGTTCAGTTTTAACTGAAAAACAAACCGTCGAACTATCAACGGAAATCCGCCATATAATATATCTTATCTCAACATTAAACATCAATTCTTCATACTCAGCGAAACACTTCATAAATTCGTGTCCCTGATATTTATTATCGAGCGGCAAGCCGAGACATTGAGCAATAAACTCTGTATTCAAAACAAGAGTGGCGATGAATCAAGTCGACGGTTGCACTCAGTTTATGAGTGCATTTGATGTCTCCCGAGCGCATAAATTCACGCAAACCGTGCCAAAAACAAGTGGAAGCTGGCGCGACTTGGTCAGAACACTGGAGTGTTTACACTGCCAGTGATGTCATTAATTATTAACTTCAAGTCAGCCCGCATCCACACACAGTTGGATTGCGCAGGGCAGGGTAAGCAAGACGAAATTATGGTAGTTGGCCAGAGTAGTGCTCAACAGCACAGAGAAGATCACCAAGCTGGCAGCGAACGGGAATATTAGGATGACATTAACATAGACCCGAATAATCGTGTAAAAGTAAGAAGGCTTCTTAGCTTCACCAGATTGTTGTCTAACCTAGAATTGAGCCTTCTTTTTTAATCCAGGAAAAAGCAATCCTTGTTTTCCTTCTTCAAATAGCGTTACAGATAAGAAGCAGTCAATTCACCATTTTGCGAGTCGTAGTGCACCGCCGCTATAAATCCAAATTGGAATATTTAGAATCTTGTACAACATAGAAACAAGTGATATTGCTCCTTCCATTATAGCGGCTGGCAGCTGATACGAGCCGTGGATTGAAATAAAAACCGAAGCGTTGAACCGCTGAGCCCGAGCGCAAACAGTACGCAAATCTCTGGAATTGGCCTGCCGCACATCGCTTGTTCAAGTTATCTGCCGACCAAATTGAGAGCCGAAAGAGTCACTTTGAATCGATATTGCAGCTCTAATCGGGAAAAACAGCGAACCTTAGTAGGGCTCAAAGTAAAGTGTTTACCGGTTTTATCGGTTTGGCTTTTACGGTGAATCATTCACTTGTCGCTACCAGATTAGTACGAAGTTTTGGTATTAGTTTCTTTAATTAAAACTATTATATACCTACGTAACTGGTTAAACATCGCTCTCTTTTGGATTAGTAGGTTTCTTAAGCACGTGAAAACACATACGAAGACATTATTACCGAATAAAACATCTGAGTAATTAAATTCCAACGTTGCTGTCTTCTTATACAACATGTTACCAAATCACGTGCGTACGTAAACTAAGCAATTTAACAACGTGAACGTTAAAAATCACGTTTGCAGCGTTCCGGGCAGCATAGAAACGTCGGAGAGGAAAAAATCAGCGCTAAACAGTTTAGTTTGGGACGTGATCGCATGTACCTAATCGCCGGTGTACCGTTCCAGCCCAGTTACGTGATCCGGTTTTACAGAGACGAGAGGTGTTAATTACCGATTATTACCAATACACAATTTTATCAATTTGATATTCTTTTAACCTAAATTCATTTTTGAATAAGATAAAATAACAAGTCTAATAGGAGCTCTAACATTATATGTCCGTCCATCAGTGGCGTGGCGTTCATAGAACTCGATTCCCATCGGCTTGCCTAATATTAGGGAGCACAGCACTTAATTCCAGTGCTTTTAAAAAAAATGCCTAAGCTGCCCCGACTTGCCCAAGGATTTCTTCAACGCCACGCCACTGCCGTCCATAGAAGTTAACAACTTTATTAGACATAAGTGAAGTGACTAGGTTTATGGGGGCTAGTTTTCCGCAACTCATCTTATAAGCGCCTATTTTACGCTGCTACTCTACGCTAAATCATAATTTTGCAGTACGTTACGTATTCATATTTAGTTATAACGAGTGAACAAAATATTCCTTTCCACATAACAGACGCCTAACAAGGAAAATAACGAAACTTATAACCTAACCCAATTTATACCCGAGCCGCCTCTCCCGACGGTAATAAGTTAATCTGTGATGTCGGATCAATGTCAATGCAACATTAGGGTCGCTGACGGATAGACCGATAAGGCACTACTGCAATTAATGAAAAGCTGATTCTGTTCTGTCCCCCGAGATAACGACCTCAGAGGGAAATTCCGCCATTATTGGATCAACCAAGATGGTATCGTTTGGCCTTCCTTTCACTTTGTTGAAGCCTTATTAATTAAAAACACTCACAAAAGTAAGTTCGTTAAATCTAATACGTAATCAAAGCCGGAGCTCCCGTCCATTGTTGTCGCCATTTGCTTTATAAGCAGAAATTACGAATTGCATTTTCTTCTGCGGAAATTTTAATATTCGCACATTTCGTCTCGTTTTAATCTTAACTTTGCTAGAAACTTTAGCATCGAACAAAACGGGCACTGTAGCCGGCGCAACCGCTCACATTTCGCCGGAGCTACTAAATAAATTTGCGCTTAAGATGTTTTTATGAAATGTTTTCTGTGTAAAAGGCATTATGACGCAGGTATTTCAGTGGTCGTATCAAAGGAGAAAGAAAAGTCCCCGCAGTGCTCGAACCCGCACAAGTTGTTCTTTGACAAGCCAAGTTCCGTCCTTTTGTGAGACGCCAGTAATTAATGTTGGCCGACAGCCGTGCGTTAGTTTTGTTCGGAGTTTTCTTATCGCTTCGTTTATTGGTGTTGCTATTATTCGAAACTTTTGGACAACGGAGATTAGTCGAACCGTGTCGTAAACATGAGCGGAGTTTTTCATGTGAGGTACTTAACATATTTAAGGCGTATTGAAGAAGCAAATCGTCCAAATGTACCAAATATATTCTTGTTTATCACTGTCACTTTAATATGTAAATATCCAATCCATCATTTAATTTTTTCGTTGCCAGAAAGTATAACCATTTTGTTATCGCACGATAAACAGAGTAAATTCAATGTGGCAGTATCATTAATGGGCACATTCAGTTCAATTGAACGCCCGTTTTTCTCGCTGCAAGCGTCGGATGTGCAAATGGTGTGTAAATCATTGCCCCCGCGCCAGTATTCGCTCGGTATCTCGCTCTATTCCGACTTAAACGACGCGGCATTCGGAAATTGCAATACTCATATGTCACCGACCTTTGCAGTGCAGCGACTCTATTGATGCCGAATGCATCGCTCCCAGCATCTCGGCTATTTTGACGTGACTCTTCCCCCCCTACTCCGTTGGTATGATCTATGAACTAGCTGGCGCCCCCTTTCGCGATCGGGAGGCCTCGTTTCATTGGGCGGTCTGTATTGTTCGCGTTAAGCACGGAACATCAGTCAGACGATCGCTTAATATTTCAAGTGTTAACAGTTCCCGAATACTGTGCTGCACGATATCATATTTTTTCTTTATTATATTGTGGCCGATACGAATTTATCGCATACTCGTTCGGCCTCTATAAATGCAATTGTCGATTTACATTCAATTTAATTGGTCCGCTCTTGCCCTTGTTAATTGCTGTAACTTTTAGGACCTTTGTACGAACGGCAATTAAGTATTGTTACCGAATTGTCAATTATTTTGCTATGCGTAGCGTATGTACACACATACGCATGTTGTGTTGATCTCAAATAGGTATTGTTATTAATAAAAGCAAGCCTTACATCGCACTGAACACTCTAATGTTCAACTGTCCATGATCACCTGAGTTGTGGTGTCATTATTAGCTCTTTATGATTGTTCGATAACAGAAAACAATAATTTTCATATTGTAAAATAACTAGTGATAGTATAATAATAAAAAAACCGGCCAAGTGCGAGTCGGACTCGCGCACCGAGGGTTCCGTACAAACTCATAAGTAGATACATGAATAGTTCAAGAAAAACTATATGGCGATTAGTTTAGTAGGAGCAAATAAGTATGTGTTAAGATTTTTGCAAATTTCTCAAAAACAGTGCAAGTTAGGAAAACCGTTATATTTTTCCTGTAATATATAGGTGACATTAATAATTGGTAATTATTACAGATTTTTCTGTTCAGTAACTTCGAAGATAATAGGGGGGGAACGGTATTTTTTTTAACGTTTTTCGCCATAAATCAAAAACTACTTATTTAAAAAAAAATACAAAAATACTGTTTCAATCTACAACTTAAGCCCTTTCATTTGATACCTCACTCTATATAATAGTCCTACTTTCAATTTGCAAAGTCTCATTACGGACCCCTTTAAAAAAAAAGTAAAAAAGTTACAAGAATTTTTTTACATCCTATAAGCTCGGGTTAGCAGTTCTTAACACTATTCCAAATTTCAAGTCGATAGCATCAGTAGATCCTGAGATATCTTGCTGTGACAGACGGACAGACAGACAGACAGACAGAGTCGCACCATAAGGGTTCCTTTTTTACCATTTTGGTACGGAACCCTAAAAAGAGGTTACTTACAGTAGGTACGCATCGCATATCGGCCTAATAAGAAGTACAAAACCGATAGAAAACTCTAGCATATTGTGATTCAGGCTAAGCCAGCCCATCCAGCGAAGTTGGAATCGCGCTCCTACATATGAAAATTGCCTCGCATTTATTTATTCTTAGGGGTCGATCCTTTGTATATGTAATCTACAGCAGAGATTTCTTAGACTCTTAATTTACAATAAATTTATATAACTTCATATTGTAGCCCGTAGTTATAACACTAAGATGACGCCTAGCGACTTCGTCCGCGGCCCGTGGCGTCTCTCACACAAATTTTCTTCCCATATATTTTAAATCAACAAATACATTGTGAAATTTAAATATTAAAAAAATATATAATAGATCCGTGACTGAGTTACTGACAGACAACATACATACAAAACCATTGTAGATAGCGAGATGACATTTCAAACACGTTCTTTAGGTGCCGCAGACGAGCAATATGAAATTATTTTTCGAAATTCAACCTTTAAAGGGTTGAAACAGGGGATGAAAGTTTCTGGTATTTCCGAGTCGAGCTCTCAAAATACTTAGCTTAGCGATAGCTTGTAGTCTTTAATCGAGCGCAGTTTTCTAAAAACGCTAATTATCCATTGGAATGCACGCCCGATTCCCACGTGGATTGGATCAGTTAATGAATGCAGCTTTTAGTTTATAATAATGTACCTAATTCGTGTTTACGGCGAAATGCTTGCATACGAGTTAAACGTATTAATTCTCGCTCTCCGCGGAGTTTATTTACATTCACAGTCGGCGAAAGACTATCATATAACATTTCCCGCGAGTTACTACAGAAATTGTGGTACAAAATTCATTAAACTCTAACACAAATTTTGACTGTATTTGGAACCGCAATTAAAAGTTTGCACAGAGAGTATACGCCAACATTTTGATTTAAAGTTCGAGGTTTCCCCACCAACCGTTCCAGTTTTTACACGAAAAGAACAACTGGCTCTTGTACGACTGACGCGGCCGAGGGACATCCAACGCTCGTTGGCTAAGGGTGTTATGTAAATATTATTCACCCGGGTAGTATAGACTGCGCCATCTATGGTGATGACGCGAGGTTGTGCCGGAGTACTGGAGTGACCTGAAGTTAGAGTTGATCCAGTTAATTATTAGCTAATGCGGGACTGAAAGTTTGTGGTTATTTTCAATGATACTGGAAGTATAGTTGGTATACTTCGCATGGTCTTATGGGCAGTTCACATTATTCCAGTAGCATTCCAGTCCAGCAATCCAATCCAGTGCTGGAATGCTACTGGAATAATGTGATCCGACACTGGAATGCACTGGAATGTACCCATTCCAGTGAGCATTCCAGTCCAGTGACTGGAGAGACCGTCAACTTTTCATTCCAGCTCACCCAATCCAGCGCCACTGGAATAGTGTAGACAGCCATTCCAGTTGCAATCTAGTGCTAGATTGAACGTTTAACAGTGAATACGAGATAGTTGTTTTGGGGATAAAAAACTGGAAGACTGGAGGACTGGAATATTGTAAACGATATGCTCCAGTCCACAACTGGACTGGATTAGCCCGCTGGATCACTGGACTGGAATAATGTGAACTGGCCATTATGTATGGATGCGAAGCTTCGAAGCTCGCTCGCTTAGTAAGCTCTGTGCGCGCCGGAGCTTATATCGTGTTTTTGGGTGCACCTCATGTTGCAGAATCTTTTTTGGTCGAATCATCATTTGGCAGAATTCATCATTTGGCATAATGCATTTTATTCTGAAACTGTAGAATTTTCAGGACTCTTTAAGGCATTATCCTGTTAAATAGGTTAGGTTAGGTTGTAAAGTTTTTTGTCTTCAATCAAAAACTACAACATGTCTACGAAAAAAAATAAAAACGGTTTTGGAATCTACATATTAAGCCCTTTCATTTGATATCCCACTCGATATATTAGCTCAACTTTTGATTTACGACATCCCATTTCGGTCCCCTTTAAAAAAAAAGTAAAAAAGGCATAAGATTTTTTTGCTGTCCCATAGGCTCGGATTAGCAGTTTTTAACACTATTCCAAATTTCAAGTCGATAGCATCAGTAGATCCTGAGATATCTTGCTGTGACAGACGGACAGACAGGCAGACCGAGTCGCACCATAAGGGTTCCTTTTTTACCATGTTGGTACGGAACCCTAAAAAAGGATAAATATTATTGTTTCCGGACAAGACACAGATTAAGACGTGTATTATGTGTAATCAGTAATAATACCTATGTAGGTATACAGGGCGTCCCACGGCTATGCCACATGAAGGGAAAGTACCTTAAATATTGGAGATAGAATATTTTGCTGAAAGGAGACTTTATTTTAAACAAGTAATTTAAAAAAAATATCTTTGAATATAGTACGACTTACTTTTAAAAATAAAATAAAGTTCCCTTTCAGCTAAACATCCTATCTATAATATTTGAGGTACTTTTCCTTCATGTGGCATAGCCGTGGGAAGCCCTGTATAAATATGTATTTCAAATTCACTCTGAATTTGTTTAGTACATAAATACAGTGTTGCTTAAGATTAAGTTATTACAATAAATAAAAAACTGACCACCGCTTGACATTATCAAATACATAAAAGATTCTATCTGTACTAGGCTAGGCCTGTGTAGCAGGTTGGCAGATTTAAATGCTAATCAAACATGTAAAACACAAGATAATAATATTTGTGTTGTAGAAAGTTATAATAATGTATTTTTTATCATCATGAATAGATTATATTGTCTTCGGTTTCCGCGATTATCACTCATAGTAATAAAACAACTTAAACGGATTAAATCGCGTATATTACTACATTTTTAAGTCCCGACGTTTCGTAACCCTTTTCAGCGTTCGTGGTCGCGGGTAGACTGAGAAAATCATAAATTTCCTCTGTCAAAATGTAGTAATATACGCGATTTAATCCGTTTAAGTTGTTTTATTACCATGAATAGATTGTTTACATCTGGAACGTCATACTGACAATGACTGATGTCATTGGTAGATTTAATGGAATTTAATTATGATTTGCACTATAGAAATAAACAGAAATCAGTAGTGTCGTAGCGACATGGCGTCTATTGGCTGCGGTCTGGCTACAAATTTGTACTTTAACGCGTATGTTACTCAGGGAGTTACGGGGGCCCGGAAAGGTTTTTATGCCATCTGTATATCTTATAAGTATCTTGGTAGTCATTCCGTGGTCAATATGTGAGTTAAGTGTAGCTGTAGACCTCTCGAAGGAATTGTGTTATATATACAAGCACTGCAAAAAGCAACCACAATAACGAATAATGATCCAATCCTATGACAACATAACTTAATAATTAGTATATATTTTAATGATATTTTCCTGTTCATGCGCGTGAACGTGATATTGACCAATATTTATTCAATTGCTCAAAACGTGTTTATTTCACAAAAAAGGTACCTATTTTTGTCAACACAAGGAAAAAATATAAAATAAATACAGAAACAGCGTACGGATACATTGGCACATTCCTCTGCGTTACTCTGTATACTGCCGTCCTCAAACTAAAAGGCCGCTAGTTTGTATGAAGTTTCATACAAACTAGCGGCCTTTTAGTTTGAGGACGGCAGTATAGTACAGTCGCCATCAGATCGGAGCAAACAAGCGGCTCACAAAATAAAGTCATTTGCTTTTGTACCGTTTTTCGTATCGTAAAAAGATACTACAGGTACGCACATATATATACATAAAACTAAGTCGGGTTAGTTTAGTTACACCACACACTCAAGAACGGTTAGACCGATTTTTATGATCTTGGATTTGTTGAGGTTGTCTCCGCCCCGAATAGCAGAAAAAGGCTTAAATAAAACGTCAAAAAAAATTAAAGTCTGAGGTGGAACGAAGTTCGTCGGGACAGCTAATATGTTAATACGAGTAGAAGTCTAACGACATTCCGCTCTACAGATAGTAATGTTATACAAAATATTACTCACAGTTCCGAAATTTGAACAATTATTCATATATGTTGTTATATAAATATAACCACGTTGCTCAAACCATGCATGATTGCTAGCGACAGTCCCAAATTATTTAGTGTCGTTTACGAAGCGGTTTGCTAGTTTTATTACTTTTCGACGGCATGCTCGTCCAACCACATTACATACAAGGTTGGACGAGCATCACATCACATGTTGTATTAAATATCAACTTAATTTTTCAAAGCGTAAAGTTGCTTTTGCAAGTTTGCGATCGAGTGAGTTGCGAGTTTGAGAAAGGGACAATTTCCCCTAAAGTAGAGTAGTTAAGGAGTTAGGTATCGAGTCACGACATGCCCGCTTAGTACGCTCATTGCTTATCACTATGGACTTTTATTACCCAACAGAACATTCTGTGAGCCATATTTTTATTAAAGCTTTTTACGAGTAGCACTAACTATGTACTGACTTATACTGGCTATATATTGCCTGTAACAGGAGTAAATAATTAAAACGTAGATTCTACTCATCAAACAATAAAACTTTCGATCAACGACTTTTAAAAATGATGTAATCTGTTGAATTTTATCTTTTTCATACAAATTGCATAGTATAGTATTTTCAATGTACGCTAACACTAGTCTAATTGACGTTAAAGTGTACTAAAAATGAAAACATTCGTTATTTTTAAATGTCGCTGAACAAATGTTGTTCAGTTTGAGGATTGCAATCTACGTTTTAATTATTTGCTCCCAGTACAGGCAACACCTTATTAATACAAACAGAATCAGAATCAGAAAATGTTTATTGTGTAAACTGTGTACCTGTGTGTAACAAATTATAAGGTAGGTATCAACAGTTGCCTATTACAGACATTACAGGCACACAATACTCGCTAACTTACAAACTAAACTAATCTAGTGTTATAAATACTTAGGATAGTGTGCGTGTGGATTGAGTGAGCACCCTTTCTGAAATAAAAAAAAACATCCTGTTCATTTAGTAAAAGTTCTAAAACAATTGTAAAACTAAATCTCTGTATTTGTAAAAAGAGAAATCAAAAGATATAACCTTTAACGTCATATCCATGAATTAAATTTTAAAGTAAACAATTGTTTTGATTAGGTTAGTACATACTTATTACAATTAAGAGTTACCTGATCCGTAATTATTACCTTTCATTTACTGTAAAAGATTTAATCCGAGATCAAAAAATAAAAATAAAATATCTTTCAATGTCAAAGTGACGTACCAGAGGTAACCTTTTTGATCTCATATATTTTTTAAATGAACTGTATTTTGGATATGACCATAATATAATGAAGTGTGGTCAATCTAATCGATCTACTTACATTAGAAAAATTGCAATTGAATATCTTTAAAAACAGACAACGAATATAAAATATTAGATGGTGGATATTTAGTACAAATTTTTACTAAAAGTTGAAGTAATTTATAGTTTATGTAATACTACAAATATTGAGATATTTACATTTTTAACTTACTTGTAACGTGTGGACTGAGTGAGCATTAACAAACATTTATTATCCAAAAACCTGCCACGTTAGTGGTTCGTTTTGTATTTTACAAATTCCCAGATTAGTTTTACTAAAATATACACATATATAGCAGTTTAAATCTTCAGTTTTTTCATCAGAAATCGGGTTTTCGAAAGTGTGCGGATTGAGTGAGTATAAGAAATTATTTGTAAAATCTTAAATACGTTACTAGGTGATCTACAAATTATAAAGGTAAGTTAGCACAAGTTTTACTAAAAAATCGTATATAAATATTATATGTTAAATGAATACATTCCCTGATTTCGTTGGTAGTTTGTGAGAACTGAGTGAGCACACGTTAAAGGTTATATCTTTTGATTTATCTTTTTACAAATACAGAGATTTAGTTTTACAATTGTTTTAGAACTTTTACTAAATGAACAGGATGTTTTTTTTTATTTCAGAAGGGTGCTCACTCAATCCACACGCACACCTTAGGATACTACTACAATGTACTTTCGTAGTTCAGGAATTCATCTAAATTATAGAAAGGCTTGTCTAGAAGCCTATTATTAAATCTAGGCCCATTCAACATTTTTATGTGCAAGAGTTTATACCCTGCCCTGGTTCCGTGGACGATGGGTCGAGTGCTGGTGTGGGACGCGACATGCGCCGATACACTAGCGCCGTCACATCTAACACGGACCTCTTTCAGGGTAGGGGCGGCGGCAGAAGCGGCCGAATCACGCAAAAAACTCAAATACCAGGGTCTCGGCTCCCAATACCACTTCGTGCCTTTCGGCGTCGAGACCCCAGGGTCTCGACCCGGGCCCAGGCCCGTGGGGTCCTTGCGCTAAGCTCCTATTTAAGGACATTTCAAAACGGCTCGTCGACACCTCCGGTGATCAAAGGGCTGGCAGCTTCCTCGCTCAGCGCATTAGTATTGCCATACAGCGAGGAAATGCTGCCAGCATCTTTGGCACCATGCCACGGGGGCCCTTTTTAGATATAATTTAATAGGTAGTTTAGTTTTAGGTTTAGTATAATTATTTTAGCTTAGGATAATTTATTGTTTTGTTATTTATTGTTTACCAAAAATGAATGATCCATTAGTAAGTTAAACAAAGATATGTGTGTTACATTTTAAAACAGTGCCTTGTGCTTTGTAACAAAATAATCAAGAAAAAGAGTTTATTGAATATTTTATAGCGGAAATGAAAGCACTGTTTATATTCTATTGGGAGAACCAAGTCCGGTTTGTATTTATCTCGTAATGTTTATATGTAATGAGATGTTGTGACAAAATAATCAGTTATTTTTAACAAAAATGCACAACACACAAACACAAACTTATGACATGAATGTTTTACTAATTGTATTTTTTTCTTTACAGGTAATATACTCCCATCCCACTAGATATCTAAAAGAGGTAAATCAAGTAAGTAAAATTGATGATCAAAACCAAAAGCCAAAAAAAGGATTACCCATTTTTTTATGCCTGGGCGGCGTTACTGAGAAAGGGATTGTTCCTAGATAGAATTATTAGAAAACAAAATAACTATTTTGACAAGACCATTTTGTGAGGCATGTTTTAAAATGAAATGAAGTCAGAGACAACTAGATAGTTTAACTAGACCATTTATTAACGATGTATTAGGTGTTCCAAAGATTGTGATTTCCCTCATTACATTAAAAAAATATGTCCAAAATTCTAATAAAAAAACAGCGTTAATTCTCAAATTTGGACAGTGCAGTCGTATATTTTAGCGGGCGGATCTTAATTGAAATAATATTCCTTTGTCCCGGAGCTAAAGAAGATTGAGGGCGGTACGTGCGGTATTTTCGTTGTTTTTCCCTCTCCAGCAAATGAGAAATACTTTCCGCTTTGTGACATACGCCGCCCACTGTCCTCCCGCCGCGCTTGCTAAGCACCGACAGAATCAAAATGGCGCTACCGGTGGCACTCGCCCGCGGAGAGTTCCGTACCAATATTTAATTTTCAAGGCCCGATTTGACGTGAATTTACTCAGGACATCTCGCATAACAGAATAAAATCCATAGAAACTTGCATAAAATATCATATCCTGTAATGTTGGGATGGTTTCTGTAATCAATGGTCAAAGTCAAGGGATGGTCAAGTCAATGTACTTGGTGGTATTTTGCGCATTTATCATTATGTCAGCCGACTTCAAAAATGGAGGTTCGCAATTCGACTATATTTTTGTACGTCTTTTACGCATTCTTGTCTCCAATCGAGAACAAGTTCTGTTGGTAGTAGGTAGTTTCAAGTAGAATAGGCGCCTTGTGGCCTTACATTGTTCCAATATATTTTGGTATTAGTCACGGGATTTTCCTATACCACGAAACATCTCTAAAACCTCGAATAACAGGTTTTACTTCGTCTTTTGTTTTTTCACTTGACCACTCTTAAATATCCTTCTCATTCTTAATTAGAATATCTTGTATCGCTGGTTTTATATTTCACTTTTGACAAATTGAAATTTGAACATTGTCATCATGACGCAAAGTCTAATTTTAAGTACCTTGAAATGTTATATAAAACCCAGTAATATTGAGCCAGCGATATGTTATTCATATTTATAATAAAGTAACAGGTAAATAGAGGAAAGGTAAGCTCGTAAATTAAATATTTAGTACGACGGAGTGTGAAATAATCTGTCAGTAACGCAGAGCCCGATCCCACCGGCTTTTTTATTTTCAGACATCTGAACTATGCTGAATACTGAAGCTAACAAGATAAAGTATGCCTACTCTGGTTTACTTGGATATATGTTTGGTGGCTCCCGAGTAGTGACGGGGATTTGAGAACTATTTCCTATGTCAATATGCCAAGAAATAGTTAAATTACGATGCGTCTTCTTCCGGTTTGTGGTCTCCATTCGAGTACCTAGATGCCGGCATCGGTACTTCGAGTTATACATATTCCCTGCCACATAAACGCAGCAAGACGGCGTGGGTCGGTTCTCCACAAGATGGTGTAAAGACCTGGTTAAGATATGCGGAAGTCGATGGAGACCAAAAGCGTGTGATCGTTCGTTGTGGGACTCTTTCGAAACCTATGTTCAGCAGTGGACGTCTCCAGATTGAAATGATGAAATTGCAATGAGTGGGTTCAAAAATCTATATTTAATAAGATCGTTAAAACCTTATGTGAGAAATAACAGTGTGTCTGGTTTAAACAAAAACGTGTTGTACTGAAAAATCCTTATACTTTGTCATAACTGCACGTACGAACAATAACTCCAAAGCAATGGACCCATCCATAGCGAGATAGCTCGCTCTAAACTAAACTCACATGATGTAAGCCCGGTCGACTAATACGCCACTGTGGCACGTTTAAGCTCAATATTAGCTCGTGAAATTCATCCTTTCGAACCATGCATATAGGCAAATTTACCCGGCAAATAACGAAATTGATGTCACTCGGTGGTTAGCTTGTCGTTCATTTGAAACGTTTTAATTGCGACTTAAAGTCACATAAAGGGTTTTATTATTAGGCACAAATCTTATAAACATATACAGATACATTTTCACGAAGCGTAACCCACAAAACTGCATGAAACTAGTTTGGTACATCTTTTCTATGTTCGCAAAATGTAAGTTAAAACAGAAAATGCGGTTATATTTTTCATCCTGGATTTAATTTCTTGTGGTACTATCGGGTGGCCAAAAGTTACCTTAAATACTTAGGATCAACTTATACTCGTAATATGACCAACCATACGAGGGCCGTTACAAAAGTTTCTATTCAAGCGAAATTATTTTGAGTAGTACCATTTTAAACATATTTAATTACGTGTACATTGGGGTAAAATCGTTATTGCAAAGCTCGTATATAGCTTTTTTCGTGATTTTTTTTCTTAACGACGTGTCGACCATTGTACAAACGCACGCATCACGGACCGATTTGAAGGCAGTTTTTGTTTTAATTTCATACGAATTTTTGGTACTATTAAAAATAATATCGCTTGAACAAAAACGGAGTAGCTAGAAACTTTCGGAACGGCCCTCATATTACCTTAATTTTAAAACGAAGAATTTACCTTTTCAACTAATTACAATTATTTCCTTTTTTCTTTGGTATTAAGTAGACTCACAGGTCTTTTGCAAGGTTTATTATTGACTCGAGAATATTACCCGAGGAAAATAATACTTATGTTATATGTGTATATAGTTTAAGTCATAACTATCTTCATAGTTCTACGATGTCGTGTCAACGTAATTACAAACTATCAAAGGACGATTATCACGGACGCCATGCTGCGGCGAATATAGACAAATGTCAACCGTTCCGGATGGTTTATGGCTGCAGATAACATTAATGTAAGGATATGACCTATGACCGTCCTCCGTAGGGCCCGCGCACAATTCTCTGCCGTCTACCCTGGCTATAAAGCAGCTTAGCGCTTGAAACTAACTCTAAGACAATAACATAAGGTTCACGAATAATTTACTCTATTTATCGTTGATAAGCTGCATGGTTGCCCTATTGATCCCTAATTTATCACATTAACTAGGCCGCTTATCGATTCACATTATTACCTATCTAGATTCATGCGATCCGATTATCGTCACATTTATTGCTCGGTTTCCTTGTTTTCCCTCTTTATTTGTTTGTCGAGAAATAATGGGACACATGTCTTTTTTGCCATATAAATAAAGTAGCAGACTTCTTATATTGTTTGTCTGTATAGGCGTGACTTAGCGGACTCGCCTTGGCCATTAGTCCTTCAAGTGAATGGACGTTTTTGTCACATGGTTTGCGTTTGCGTTCTGTACCTTTCTTCCTTCCCGGACAACTTCTCTTTGCTACTTTCTACAAACTGTTTTAATACTGGTAACCTTTAAAAAGTGACTTAGGTATGATGAAAAAATATTCTAATGCATGAGACTCTTTATTTGACACGTTCCCCTAAGTTTCCGCTGATCCTGAATTAAACATACCCACGTCTAATTCATTCGGCTGAAACGTGGTCCAGACACGTTTGCGAATGATTTACGCAGGCAGCTCTGGCGATGGTAAATATTTGGCGAATTCTGCCCGCAGGCGACCACGTCACCGAGACGCCTGTCACACTCGCTGCGAACCTCGCGCTCTACTGTTATTGTTGGTGTCACTTTTGTAAATAGACGCGATTTAACTTATATATAACGCTGTACAAATGGATTAAAGCTCTCAGAGATAAGCAGGTGTGGTTGTTAAGGTGACAATGTTGTATGTTTGAACTACACCGCAACTTGTACTGCCGCAGAAAGGTTGGTAACGAGGCCTTCTGCTATGAATTTTTCGCTATCGCCGCATATGCTTTACGTGAGGACTTGTGTGCGCTCACTTTGAACGGCAAATGCTTACTACGACCACCTCCACACGGCGTATACCTACAGCCTGTAAATCTAATACGGGCGAATATTGAAACGGTGGTCAGCATAGGACCTAAGAAGCATATTAAGATAACTATTGCTTAAAACAACAATGAAAATATTTACCGTACAAAATAATTCGGGCCGCAATGTAACGCAACACATTCAAGTTGACAAACACGCTAGTTGACAGTTACTTTAAAAAAGCTCGTATCTCGCAATGTCATAACAAGCATGTATGCGGTACATTACTGCTCGGTAAATTTTCAAAAATTAATTACAAGGTCACTATTAAGTGTAATTTTAAAAATCATATTAATTAATGATAACACTCTAAACGCTATATCTGGTTTAATTGTTCGCCCGTATTAGACTTACACGCTGTATATGGCGTAAATTAATAATTTGTGAGTGCTAGAATTTTTACATAGCATCAATACCTATTCATACATATGCGATAATGATTAATTGTCGCATTGTACCGTAATTTAGTGTGTCCTGGTCTGGCCCTTACGCCCGCAGCAGCCACAGGCGCCGCCGACGTGCTCGCACATAAACCCGGCCACCGACCACTCCAGCGACCGAAATTGAATTATACGAAGCCTCGGATTTTATATCTATTAGGGAAACGTTCAACGGTCCCCAGGGCAAGGATTTAGATACCGATAACTTTCTCATTTCCTTCGGGCAGCGGCACGCGTTACTCAGACGCATATAAAACTCAGTCCCCCGTGACAAAAAAGGCCGCCTCGTCGAAACTGTGACTTTGAATTGAGCCATCAATCTTTCACCTGACTTCCCGGCTTCGTGTTTATTGGTCCTATTTCCGAAGCACTTAAAATCTTCGTTTATAAGAGCAATATTAATATGGCGACGTGATACCTGAATAAATTCCTATGAATGCTCTGCTGCAGGCAATCCCCTATGGGGTCTGAATGTACTGGAGTGTCGCGTTTGGTACGCGCGAATGCCACAAATAATAAATGCGACGTTGATCTCCTATGTCTCGCAATTGGAGCGAGGCGATTATTGGACCGTGTTTGACTTTTTCCTCACGGCTACTCCCGTCTATGGCGAATATCTAACAAAATATACCCGCAACACTATACTCCTGATTAAAATAACTTCACGCGTGAGTGCACCGTTCCACGTAAACTTGGTAAGTGTTCGCAGATACAGCGTAATGGTTAATATTTTTCAACTTCCAGTAGGTTGCAAGTGGGGATGCGTTCTGAATTTATAAAGCGACGGTGTACAAGTAGCGACCACACCGCGTCTGGGCGGGCACTTCAGACGAATGGGCGCATCGACTCAACTTATTTTCTACGGAATGTTTTTAGAAAACGTTGTTTTACAAGCAAAGCAAGCTTCATTTTAGTGCTATTAGAATGCATGCGCATGCTTTTATCTAAATACACTTATTTTAAAAAGAATCCTTTCTAGTTTTACACGACTCCGTCATGAATCTTACTTTAAAAATACGTGTAGAAGCAAAGATATCGTTATACACAACCGTAAAGTTGTTTCAAAAATTAAATGTTAGTATAGTCTGTTGTGAATTGAGACTGACGATAAATGATAACATACTTTCTATGAAATTATAGGAAATGCCATTTACATAGTATTAACATCTTCATGTCGGTGACTTCCTTAGCTGCTTTAAAAGTGCTGTCGCATCCTTAACGTGAAATTCTGATGATTTTTACCCGACTACGGCGAAGCAAAAAGGAGGGTTATGATTTTAGCACCGTATGTATATATGTATGTATGTTTGTATGTTTGTATATTTGTATGTTTGTATGTTCGTTTGTTCCCTCATAACTCAAAAACTACTAAACCGATTCAAACATGAGGGGTATCGTTAGATTCGTCTTGATTCTGCGCGGGTTATAGGCTAGTTAGTTAAAACTAAAATTTAATATACAGACCGTGGCCCTCAAAAAACTCATGGATTAAAAAATAAAAGTCATCGAGTTGCATCGAGTTACATATCAAATTAAAGAGCTTTAAAAATCTATTGCAGAAATATATCACACATGCTGATACAGGTATATTGTGCAACAATATTTTCATTTTAATAACAACAATAACGACATTCAACAGCTTGCTCTTCAGCGATTCGTTTCGACAAGGGCTAGCATAATGTGTCGTTATGCCAGTCGTCGCATGAAATAACATCACCCGTTACTTTCATAATATATTTGATAGAAAAAGAAAAAAACATATTTTGATATTTTGACACCTGCTAAATATCCAAGTGGCCTGCTATGCTAGACCTTCAGATGTCTCATTCGTATTGTGAGATATCGGGTAACTTCGTATTTGCGAACATTGCCGAATACATGTCATTTTCATGCCGGCAACTGACGCGTGTGTTGTGTCACATCAAAAATGTTTAAATAAAATCGTTGTAATGCCGTAAATATTACGCGGTTTTACCTATGCTGCCTCACTGCGAGCATATTTAAAAATATATTATCACCGGTAAATATAATTGTATTAATATCGAAATAATTGTACATGTTTAATTTAATTTCGCTATCCGCAATGACAGTTTGCTAAGCTACTCAACTAGAGGTGTCATAAGATGAAGTCGATATTTTTTATCGACATTGGTTACGTATGAATTGATAACTCGGTACACCTAAAATACAAAATTAACCCTTTCAGATTTCCGAAAGATCCGCTCGTAGAAGAAGAGTGAATGAATACTACCGGCTGGGATAGTTTGGTTTCCGCAGCCCCGTAGCAGTAGCACAATATGCGGCGGCCAAGATATTTTTCATAATTTCATGCAAACAAAGGAACTGAAAAAATAAATCTTGGATTCAGGCAACTGCATACATACATAAACATATTAAATGCGCTCAAAAATATTAACTCTTTAATTACGATAAACTCCAAGTAAAGATGTTTCTAAATACAGTAACCATGTATCATCTTTTTACAGCTGACTGTAAATCGATATCTATAAATCACTCTAGTCATACTTAGTGGCACCTCTATAATAATTATTTCTACTCAATAACAGATGACACTGTTGTAAACTGTTATAATCCATCTGTTGGCGAGGAGGATATATGACAACATTTAGTTACGTTGAATCACGATTTTCAATCAAATAGGTGTTAGTGAAAGCAATTTTTTTTTCTTTGTATTTTGCAGTATAAGAAGAGCACGTTAGAATTGATTTTTATAATTCTAAAGTTGTTCCAATTAAAAGCATTTTATAAAAGTGTGGCATGTATATGTTGGATGTCACCGGTTTTCATACTTTTTGACTAATTAACATACCAATTCATATTGTTTCTCCTCCGCAAGCAGTATTATTATTTATTATTATTATTGTTGGGTTTTGGGCCTTTTATGTGCCGCTTCGACCATTGCTGATCTATTGTGGCAGCCCTATTGTTAGATTTCAGTGCAAAGGCCCATTGAATCTAAGAAATTCCAGATTCTTTGGGCGGTGAGTGAGTAGTTGTATCTCTTCCGGTAACAGAATATGTCGCCCTAGATGGATACTTCGTTTGCGCATGAGCAGAGGATGTGCATGGCAGTCTCCTCTGACTCTTGGCACAACCTGCACGCTGGATCCTGTTTCATACCCATTTGAAACACATGTTTGTTCAGTTTGCAGTGGCCAGTGAGGATTCTGGTCACTGAGCAAGTTTAAAATCTTTTGAGTGATAATAGGTCTGTAGATTTCTTGCTGTTGAACCCATCGATTTGGGCTTTCAAGTGCCTTTGTCCTTTTACAGACTTCCACAGCTCGATTGCCCTACCTTTGTACAGGTTGTGTAGCAGAAAGTATGCTTTTACGCAAGCAGTACCGTACAGAGCCAAAGGCATAAAGCGCTCCTGGTTATTTCACGCAAACTGTTTATATACAGTTGTTTAATTATTGCGAGCCCGAAGGGCGAGCTTCAGGCTTCTTCTACTCAGCAAACACCAAATAACCCAGCATTCCGAAATAATTGTAAGCGGGGCAAACCGAATACAGCATTGGACCAAAGGTACCAAGCGCCCCTGGTTACTTACGTATACCTATTAGTCAAATTTTGGCGAGCCCGAAGAGCGAGCTTCAGGCTTCGAGGCCAAAAGCCGAACTCCTCAGCAAACACCCAATAACCCAGTATCCCGCAATAATTTTAAGCGGGGCAAAAACCGAATACAGCGTTGGGCCAAAGGCACCGAGCGCCCCTGGTTACTTACGTGTACCTATTAGTCTTATTTTTGCAAGTCCGAGGGCTGAGTTTCAGGCTGCGAGGCCGAAAACCGAGCTCTTCCGCAAACACCCCATATCCCGTAGTAATTTTAAGCGGGACAAAAGCAAAGCATAAAGCGTCTTATATCGTTATAAGCAAACCATGTGTTGTAATTCTTGTTATTTCTATTAAATGTAGGGTGGTTATGAAAGAGCTCGGTCGTTGGCCTCACACGCTGATATGGTTCTTAGGAAGGGAAAGGCGCTTAAAACCGTAACTGAATAATAACTAAAAATACGTAAATAAAATAAAGTTAAAAACTAAAACCCGACTACGAAAAAGTCTAAAACAAGAATCTTAGGTTTTAGTTCACCAGACACAGATAAATTGCAATTTTTTAATTTAGAGAACGTTTCGAGTATGCCGTCGGTCGTTTGTAGTCGGAGGCCCCTTTTTTGTTTGTCTTATTGCCGGGGCCTCCGACTACGAACGACTGACGGCATACTCGAAACGTTCTCTAAATTAAAAAAATGCAATTTATCTGTGTCTGGTGAACTAAAACCTAAGATTCTTGTTTTAGACTTTTTCGTAGTCGGGTTTTAGTTTTTATTTTAACTTTATTTTTTTGCCATATATACACGTACCTTTACCTATATGACAGCAGCCTAACATAATGGACATACTTTTGCGACCATATTCGACCATTTTCAAATCTGTTATTGGTAGCTATGTAGGAATTTGTTTAACTAGTTTGGACATTAAGAATACTGAAAATTTTAAACAGTCATCACGTCTCATCGTCGCAGAGGTGAGCTACTCGCTCGCAACGAAACGTGTTTGTGTAAAGTTTTCCATTACATTAGGGAGCTGCAGCCAAGCTCCTCGCAACTAGAACAAATGGGCGGCGGCGCGGATATCGTAGCTGCGACTGTTATTGTAACGGATGTAACTTTGGATAAATGTCAACTGTTCTCGAATTTACTGCGCCGGCGGGTACTCGCCGTTATTAGCTCAGCGTTGCATATATTACGGCACTCGATAACTCAAGCGTTAGTTCATTAGTTGTTCTTCTACTGGCGTGTAATTCATCTATGAACATAGTAATACGGATTACTTAATAATCTCTATAATTTATTTAAATGTCAATTTAAAACTCGCCCGCCGTTGCGTCATTTCTTTCACTTCCTAGTAAAAAACAACTTTAATCTTTTTTCATAACTATTTAATATTGTTCCCACTGGTTTTTCTCTTCCTCGTTTTCCGCTACCTTTCTTTCCATAACATTCTTGAAGTCGTTATTCTTCAAGTCGTCGCAGGTATCCTTTTCTGCTTCCTATGACCGTAACAAATTTCCATTTTTCTCCTATTCTATTCACCAATTTCAATATTCTTTTCGTCCCAATTATACTCTCCATTCCCTTCAAGTCTGACATCTTAAAAGCCTCTATCTAATGTCTCTTTATCTATTTGTATTAATGCCCAAATTCCATTGCCACATAAATACATATTCACAATTTATCCGAGTATTTAGGTTACTATATGTGTCATGTTTATATCACATTACAAGTCACTGTTAATAAAGCGCGCCGACACGACTTGACTTGATTTGAGAATTCCATTTCAAGTTTAACGCCAGAAAGAAATTGGCTTCACAGTAGTGTAGTCCGACCGGGCGTAAGGGTAACAACTTTTCCGCTGTCCAATTTGCAAATAAATTCTTCTCCATTTCCCGTAACTTTAGAGGAATAAGATTTATATCGATTTAAGAAATTTCTTTTCTCAGAATACTGAATTTTAAACCGCAAGCTTCATTCAATGATTTTTATGATCTGAACGGCCCAGTTTTTCGTAAAGTACTTATTTGTAGAAATATTTTCCTTGAACTTCTTGAAGCGCGTTTTTAAAAAGCTCTCTTGTCGTCGAAGCGAACCCTTAAATTCATTACTGCGACGCCATCGGGGCCTTTTGTTGCCGTAACTATTAAATTTTCAAGTCTGGATTTATTTCTTGAAGCAATTCTATAATGTTGTCGGGAATATTGAATAATATGCAGAAGTTTTTTGCCTCACTGAACAAAGATGTAATTCGCTTAGATTTTATAATATTGAAGTGTGAGTTTGATTTTAATTTTCTAACATTAATTAAAATATATGCGCTTGACTAATATGCGCAGTTAATGCTAGAGATAATCTTATTAGCCATGCTTGCCAGCATTAGACTGCCTTTGGCTACCAAATGTAGACCTGTAGTACTTAGATTACTACTATTGCAGGATAGGCAAATTTCTAAAGATATGTATTTCAAAACTTATTTATTTGTGATAGCGGCACACCTGGCGCCTGGCACACACGTTGCACGGTGCAACGCCGTCGACGATGCGTTGTTATTTCCACGACAAGACGTCGTTTTGTGAACTTTTACCACATACGTCGTTGTTTTCAAGGACAGGACATCGTAACATATAATTGTGTTTTTACCATTAATCGTGTCTTCTTACATGAGCATGAATGCTTGGATGCATTCGAATTAACGAATGCATTAACAGCTTCGCGTAATATGTAAATCAATTTGAACATCTTTACATCCTCAATTGTTGCGGTCCGCATGCACTCAGCGACAGAGTGGCTCAGGCCGAACGCAGTCGATATAGGTTAATCAGATCAAAGGCGAGCCGCGGCCACTACCTCCATATTAACATAGGTTAGTTTCTACGTGACGATCACACCAGTAAAGGTAGACAAGTCTCCTATGTATTTCATAAGACTAGTTTGTACCTGCGATTTTGCCCTGGATACATAGTATTGTCACAGTATAAAAAAGAGTACTAGCGTACAGTATGGCCACACCCTGCCTCCCGCTAAAAGTGCCGCTCCCCCGCTCTCGGTTACCTCACAGTTACCGGCTCGCAAGGACGCGACGACACGGTGCGCAGAGCGGAGGCAACGTAATATACAAAAAATATTTACAAATACGTTTATAATGGGCGTGTGTTGTGCTGTGTACGGCTGTTTTAGCTCTATAAATGACAAAACTAAAAGAAAGTTTTACAGATTCCCGTTGGATGAATCAAGGCAAGTACCTACATACCCAGTTATTTTTAAAGTGTTTTAGTAGAAAATCAACTTACAATAGGTACTTATGTTTAGTATTTCTTTTACCCTATCCGTTTTAGACCTAAACCTATCAGATCACATTGAAAACTACACAATATCTACTTAACTATATGAACATAAAAATCATGTTTTCAATTTACGTAATATTTTGGTGGCCTGAATTTCCTAACAAAAATTTTGTCACTACGTTTATACTGATTCAAAATAGAAAACTATTGTATAAATCAAGCTAATTAGTTAGTTTGAATAGGTAATAAGATTCTTATTTCTTCCTAATTCGCGCAATGAGTTTTGAGTCAGTGAGGTCATCGAACTTGAACGCGCGCGGGCGCGGGCGTCCAGGCGCGCGGCGCGCGGCGGTTTCTGTGCATGCTTATGCTATATAACCTTGTACGGACGTTTCATTCGATTTTACTAAAACTTCAAATACAATTTGTTTTTTTATTAGACATACCTATTTCAAGATGTAATTTTATACGGGTGCTAATTAAACGGACTTCTTTATAACAGCATTAATTGTTATTTTAAAATATTGAGCAAATTACATTATTTAACCTACCTTGCGAATGCTTTCCGATTGAATATTTAAAAAAGCTTTTTATTCGTTTTCGCATATTTAATATACTTAAACACAACAATCGAAATTTTAGAGACAAGTCATTTCGCAAAAAGTTTTTTAGTGTCTCTCATTTGTGATAATTTAGAATTTTAAAATTATCTTGTTTTAAAATTATCTTTGGAGATACAGTAAAAAACGTTTTTGTTTATAATTCATTACAAGCACACAAAATTAATTCGACGCCGCTATTACAAAGTCATCTCATATTGCCGCACATTTCGTTCCCGATTTACGAACGCACTACGAATACATGAAGGCAAAATGGCGGCAACCCTAGCATGTCTTATCTCACTCACACAAGCACGGTACGCGTGCACCTACACGAGCTAGCCTGTGTGCGCTAGGAACGCGTTTGTTTCATACATTTTATCGTCATTGTCCGAGTTGTGGTATTGTCATCATTATCATTTCAACTTTGAGGCGCCTACTTCTGGACATAGGTCTCCCCAAAGACGTCGAACGGTTTCACGCTTTTTACCTCCACTTCAGTACTTCATAATATCCTACGTTTTAATACAGGTTAAACTGTGTGCCAAATTGAAACGGTTCATTAAGTAACAGACATCGAAACCACCAAACATGTTCATTAACTTTATAATCCCAATTATAAAAAATAAAGGCTGCAGGAGATCTATACGAACGAAACCCAGAAAAGGATCTTCGCAAGCGCTTGCTGTCTTACCTACAGATTTTTTTAGTTCTTCACCCGTGCAACTTTGCTGCTGACTAATAAAATAAGTGTGTAAGAAGAATGAATAAGTTCAAACCAAATGGTATGTTAATTTAAAGTTCCAATCGAGGGCTTACGCGAATTTGATAAGGTAATTTCAGTACATAATAATTATGTGTTTTAATAGACTTGTACTCTACAATGAAATTAACTACGATAGTTTCTAAACAGTTAATGTGTATTACACATTCTGAATTCGAAGAGCACTGAATCTCAAACTGTAGGCCTCCTCAGCTCCGCGCTCCTACATTCCGTCCCGGATGATAATCATCGAGCACAATACGGCACGGGTGACGTCACTGGAGGGCCGCCATTGTATCGGGATCAGGAAGCCACTTGATCTGCTCTCCAGGGTCGAGCATTGAAATGTACGACGACGTAGACACAGGAAACAATGCTATGTGAGAAAATCCTGAAATTGAGTTACAGGGAAACTCGTAGGTGCCTTATGATTATGATTTTTGCATCGAATTTCTTAGAGACCGGCATCGTATTGGTAATGCATCTAGTGTTGCAAATGCCTATAGGCGGCGGTGACCGCTTTCCATTAGTCTTTATGTCTGCCTGTTTGCCAGTCTAAGGCAATAAAAAAAGGTGCTTTTATGATATTCTTATTTCAAAAAATGTTTGTAAAGTAACTTCAAGTCTTACATTTTGCATTTAGTTTTGTTTTTATGTAAAGCCTGACAAGTTCCTATTTATTGATTTTCAGTGGAACTAATTTATTTTAATGGTACTTAATGATTTTTTTGACAACAGACGTTGGAAGTAATTGAATGTCACCGATGTAAACAAAACGAAAATGATTCTACATATTTCTGAATAATAATCGATTTTGCGATCAAAATTCCCAAAAAAGTTCACGCCGATGGAAAACAAATAATTTTAAATACATTTAAATACTTGCGGAAGAAAAAGGACGAAGGCTTCAGCAGCAGTCCAATAAACAATGTTTCGAAATTAGTTGTCGACTTGACGGGTATTCATAGTGCGGTTATAGTACATTACACAGCTAGGGTGGTAATACAAAGAAAGGCCGAGATCGCAGAAGTTTGCAGCCCGAGCTGCAAGCGAGGGACGTAAATATGCGATCGAGGGCTTTCTTTATTACCTCCCGTGTAGTGTACATAATTTTATGTCTACACTTGGCCAGAAAGCGGCTTTTTCCGTACGCGCAGCGTGCGGAAAAAGTCACTTTATGGCCAGGTGTGGCATAAATTTTTTTTTCTCATTGAAGGCGTCTGTAGTGCTACAATCAAAAATATATACAAAAAGAATGAGCCGTTACCGCCATTGCCACCGAAACGAAAAAAAAACTACCAAAAAAAGAATAGAAATAGACGACTTTGACAAATGTGCCATTAGCCACAAAATTCATGAATTTTATGCTGTGCGAAAGCAGGTACCGACTCTCAAAACTCTATTTATAATATTAGTGGAATGTTGTGTAATTTATCTAACAGTAACTATAGTAGTATTTGTTTTTTCCTGTGACTTCGACTGCGTAGCAACCGTGGTCGGTGTTCCACTAAAATTATACATATTCTTTTTGTTGCTAACTGTACAATACACGAGACCTACGCCATAGTGGTAAAGGTATATATAGCTGGGGTCGCGACGCTAGGGCCCTTGAAGCCTGTTTTATCCGCTCGCCTACTCGAGGGCCCTCCTCTTATCCAGACGTAAGGTAAGGGCCAATACGGCGATCGAGACTGCCCTCAATCTTGAATTAAATTTATGCGAACAATTTTAGCATTATCAATGACAACTATATTAGGTTGGGTTGTTTTTAACCTACTCGGAGAGAAGGAACTTTCAATTCGATCCGTAGTATTTTTACTCCTTTCCTTATTGTTTTTCCTCATTATTTACCCTTCTTTGTTTTATTTATTTAGTTTTTACAAACTGTAGCAATCATAGCACATAAATTATAAATTTATAAATATTACGATTTTACTCATGTACGCAACAGAATTTTTCCAACGATGTAATGTTCATACATTGCATAGTTGGCAGAATTCTGATTTAAATGTTACTGTAGTTATAGCAGTTCTGATTTCTGATACAATTAAGCACTTAAAATATAGGCCTGTCTCTAACCGTCGCCCGCGGTATGTGCACGGGCCGAAGAAAAATAATGTTTAACACAATAGTTATAATTTCAAAAGAAACTCCACTATTACTAAAGAGAGACTTTGTTGCAATTAATTTGCAACCAAGAATTAAACCCAAGAATGAACATCGAGCTCGCACAGAACGCGAAACCGCCATCGACAGACTTAAACCAGGAATTACGTGTACAAAGAGGCATTGTCTTGCCCACATTGTAGCAGAACTGTTTGTTCTAAAAGTAATTAGGAAAATAAAGGACCTGTTAGGGGCCCCTTTGGAATGACACCGGCGCTAGAATGCTTCCTGTTAAGTTAGTTGAATGGTATCACAATGTTTAACTAGTTGGCTTGTTTGGAAGTGAATGCAACGACGTGTAGTTAAGTAATAGTTACACATAAAAAAAGAATATTGTAGTACATTACACAACTAGGGTCGTAAAACAAAGAAAGGCCGAGATCGCAGATGTTTGCGGCCCGAAATGCAAGCGAGGGACGTAAATATGCGATCGAGGGCTTTCTTTATTACCTCCCGTGTTATGTCCCGTGTTACCCATCATGTTATGTCGACACTTGGTCAGAAAGCGGCTTTTTCCGTACGGGTAGCGTGCGGTAAAATCCACTCTATGGCCAGGTGTGGGATAAAAAATGTTACGTGCTTTCTACTTTTTATTTATGCATTGACTTTGATGGAAAATGCATAGTTGAATGCAAATGACAAAATTGTATAATTATCATCTTACTAAAAATAGGATCATATATTTAATCATTTATAAGGTGTACTAAACGTGTAAAAATCTTCCAGGTTTCCTTTCAATGCCTCTTCTTATTTTTCCAGCAATGCAAATTAAAATCATCATAATATAGGTATATATTATTCAATTTCTATTGTAACATCTAAACATCAGTACCTATCTCTATCTCCCAGCAAATTGGTAGTTCTAAACTACAGTCAGTTATAATTATAACTTCCCACGGTCCAAACACCTCGTTACAGTTTCTCGCCATTAACAAAATTAAACAACTGACTACGCGCTACAACGGTCTTTTCAGAGGAAACAAAAGGAATTTTTAAGAAGGCTTATTATGCAGCGGCACGCGCATAAAAAGTAGGTTGATTCGAATAAAAATGCTGCTGTGCAACTTCAACAGGACCAACATAACATAACACCCTTGAGCCGTGTAGCGTCAAAAATGTTAAGAGTACCGCCAGCTAATAAAGCAGGTTTTTCCAGTATATTTTGTGGTTCATATTTTTAAGTTGAGGAAGTCGAGACTACATTAATGTAGGCATGGGTTCTGCAAGCCTTTTAAATGAGAATCTAACTTACCGCAGTAATAAATTTTATTTATCAAATAATGTAGCTATTGTCTTCGCTCTAATATAGGTACCTGTAGCCAGTATTTCTTAAGTCGTAAAAGATTGCTACGCCATGATCAAGTGCTACGCGGAGATTGCTACGACTTATTACAGACGTAGCAGTTTTAAATACGGTGTTTAGTATTTTTGTACCGTTGTAAACTATTTTTGTTCCTAATGAATGCATGCCATTGATCTTCATTGTAATAAATGCTAGGTGATGCGTTCGTTAATTCCTTTTTAGAAGTTGTTTTGGGTAGCTATAACTTATGAAAAATATTATTATTTGGCATAAGAGAACGTTAAGTGGAATATTTTTCATAGGATTAAAAAATACAGGGAGCGTATTTAGGTACTCACTTCAAAAGCCAGTTTGGCGCAGCCGCGGTAACTGGTGACCTTAAGTAACCGCAAAGTGCAGAAGTCTCGATCGGATAACTATACCTGTGTTAGTTGATCAACATCAGATTTCAAAGTTCGCCCTCGAAACTTGAACCGGCTTGGACAAGGAGTAGTTTCGACAACGTGACGATCCGACTACTTTAAATTGGCACTGGAATTCTGAGAGCGGAGATAAGTGACTTTGTTCTTGTATTGGCAAAAACTTATGCAAAGTGTTTTTGTTAAGTAGGTTCCTACTTGATAGGAATATTACGTGTAGGCAAAACACTGTAAAGAAATTTCTACGAGTCGAGAGACTGAACCGAAGCCCAGTAGGTAGTTATTTTGGACCGTAACCGTAGCTTCGCCATCGCCTTCAAGGGAAGATATAATAGCTAGATAGATAGATAGAGGCATAAAAGCTTTTTATGGATAGATGTATTAAGTGAGTGTGACCTGGGATTTCAACTCAGGTTCTAGGTTAGTTTAATCATTGTAATCTGTTCCTATTATTAATACTTAAGTATATTCAAAGATTTTTTTTAATCCAATTTTATAAATTGTTTTAATGTCAGTTAGTTTAATATGCATCATGTGCTGTCCACAATTTTACTACTCTTTTATCTTTGTGCAATAACATTAATTAGGGTTTAGCTATTGCGGTTACATTTGTTTCCAATTAATCCCTTTCTGTAATAAAACCCGAGCTATAAATATTCACGTTACCTACCGCTCGACGGTTTCGTGTTTGTCGCAAGCCAGAATCCCTGTAATGTAGCGGCGTGTATTACATTATTATGCATTGCATTTTAAGTGCAGAATCTCGTCTCACGGTAAGCTCCTTACATTGCTATGCATCCTCTAAAAAAAAACAACCGTTTTATGAGCTATATCATCTCTGTTATGCTACCGACAGTAGTACGAATATATCAATGTAGTTAACCGTATATCAATCATGAAAGCGTTATAATTAATCCTATTATTAGTAGTCAGTGTTTGCCCACGTCACCGCGTATTTGCCCAAAAGCTTGTGTGCCTCGTTTACCTACTATACCCGAAAGCGATGTATCAAACACCCAAATAACTTGACCCATTTGTCGAACCTTTGTCGCCTAATTATCGTTGGAGTCAGGCGACCAGCCGGGTCAGGTTAGAGTGGTTGTTCCAAGTGTACTTGCGAGTCGAAAAGCATGTTTTATTCATGCCACGATGCTCGAATGCTGCGAATAACCGCCTAATTGTAGGTGTTAGGTGGCGAGATTTAGGCGTCCACGGCGATCTATCGACAATGCTTATGGCGAATGTACCACTTTACTTGTTATCCTAATAACATTCGGAGTGCGGAGCGGAGGCTCTGGAGCAAACGGGGTTAGCGTCGAATGATAAATTGATTGATCACGCCGACCGTCGATCAACTCAAAATGGAATGAGCGGAAACAGCAGCTGAGCTCCTATTCCAGTTTTTCTACCGTGTTTTGATTATCATCAAGCGGCAAATTGCAGCGCTGCATTCGACGTACGGGGGCGTCCGGTACGCAGACACGTATGCGGGTTCAAAATGTATGATAATTTATTTGTGTACGCATAAATTTACTCCATTTAATGTAGACCCGTCTTTAGTGTAGTAGAGAATAACGCCATGTGTATCTATTATGGGTCGGCTTTCCGTGCCGGTGCCGGTAAACCGGCCTGCATTACTGCGACTGCCGAGCGGGGTTTTAACTCGACATCGCAGCGACGCTCGTTTCGTTGCGTTCTTTATCCGCCACTGCTGTTTGTAGAGCACAAAAAATCTTGTAGCTTTAATGAAACTGCATTCGGAACGTCAATGTTTTAATTTTTTAACGAAACTTTGATACGGTTGAATTTAAATCGTGATCACTGCGAACTAAATTAAAATAATGATAATTAAGGATAAATATCGTCTTAGTTTGTATCTCTTAATTGGCAATATAGGTTATTAATAAATATAAAAATATTGTTATTTTCAAATTCAAAGAAGTACTGTTATAATTTCAAGCATTATGTATGACTGTCTGTGACATCGTTCTTTGCAGAAGCTCTTTCTTAGCTATGTCTGATAAAAATATTCATCATCTTTCAAGATTACTTTATTCGGAGAAATACGGGTTTCATAAATTCGTCATTTCATGTTTGTTCCAGTATACGCCAATCTTTTGCAAAACTACATAATGTTAAATGATACTGTATCATTGACATGGCTGGATGTGCTATATTCAATTGCAAAACCGTAAACACATTTGTGGTTGCAAACAAAAACAGCCCGTAACTTGAATTGGTTTATCATACACGACGAGTTTTCTTTACTAAATTTCACCCAACATTTTAATACCTTAATTGATATTTACGTGCGATTTAAATATGTATACCCTCGTTATTAGGTCGTAAATATTTCGGTTCCCTTGTTCCGATTCGCTTAATGGAATTATCCCAGTGATAGCTTCGAATTAATTCCAACGCAGACCTTTTAAATTCTGTCGTCCCTGCGGGCCGGGCCGTGCGTGCCGCATTCTAAACACAAATATTGTTCTTGTATTTTTAGGACCTTGTGTAGCCTTAATTCTATCCGAGCGGGTAAATAAAACTCTTATAAATAAAATTTTCACCGCTAAGTATAATTTTTTTGAAAGACTTATTGTAGAGGTTGTGTCATTTGAGATTTGTTTTAACAAGTCTCTGTTGAGTAGTACAGTTGGTTTTCATTTTTTAATTGAACGGTAATGGTACCTATCGAAAATTGCTTGTGACCAAATGCGGCGAATTCCTTACTAACAAAACTCTTCTCCTACATGTCCCAAGAAAACATTCAATCGTTTAAAACTCTGAAATCAATCTGCTGGCAAAATGTTAACAAATCTGACGTTCATACATCGCTCATAAGGTAGAAGCGAGTTTTCGCTTTCCTTACCGACGAGCTTATGAAAGTGAAATTAATTCCTGAACGAAATCTTTCGCGATGCGTCGCCAGTGGCACTCAACGACATAACCATAAAGCGCTGCTGCCGGGAATCTGCACTGCGGTGCTCTTCGCAATATTTCCATGTGTTTTACGGCTGTATTACTTCGGTCGCTGCTGTAATACCAGAGCGCCACGCTGCTAGCTACGACATTCCAAAGCGAGCAACCCTCATAAAAATACTCTTAGAACCAATCGAAAAACATGTAACAACGAAATCATTGACCTTAGAGAATTACTGCTACAGACTTTCATCCCGACCCCTAACTGGTATTCTGAGTATGATACATAAAAAAGATTCCATCAAACGGAAACCGACCGGCGACGCAAAAAATGCTCAAAGGTTTCGCTCTAGCCCTACGCGGACGTTGGATAAATTTCCAAATAAAATTTCATAAATATTTTTGATATATTCACGGTCAGGCTTTTCATACTTTGCCCGCGTGGCTTATCTGGATTATCTCGGGATTTCCCTCGGATTCTTTTAACTTGTTCGCGTTGTGCGTTCGCTTATTGCGTTTATCTGGCGCGTGATTTGCCGCCGCCCGCTCCCGCAAATATGTTTATCGTGGCCTAAATTTTCTTTTATATTTATGGAGCTCGCTCGAACGTTAAAAAATAAAGCTAAATAAAATGCTGCCGCGGTGGGAATTACACTTTATTAAATTTTAATATCTCTCTCGCCTCTTGTGTTCGAGAGCGGCGCAAGTAACAATTAGGGAGCATTTTAATTAAGCCTTTCGATACCGGAGAATTAATTTTATTGTTTTCTTTTCAGGTGATCAAAATTGGGATGAACACCGCTGGAGTTGAAAGAACATCGTGCAAAGTTGTGTGAGTGTAGGGTGCTAATGTGGATGTGTGTGTGTTGAGTGGTACATCAGTGTCATGGTGGAGACATGGCGCGCGCTGGCGCTGCTAGCGTGCCTCAGGTGGTGTGGGGCGGTGCCGGAGTCCATGTACCATAATCAGTTCGCGGTGCACGTGCCCGGTGGAGCGCATCACGTCGATGACATCGCCAGGAGACATGGCTTCGTCAACCATGGACAGGTGAGACAATTATTACTGTCACAGAAGAAAGGAGACGGAGCATGTAGAAATGTTTGAAAATAATACTTGCGCTTTTAGTTCTGTGATAACATATACTTATATTTTTGGATCGGAAAGTTGAGAATCTTGAGGTGCTTTGAACACGGTATAAAAAGAGTCAAGAAGTGGGTAACTTGTTTTGCTTATTTTTGGTATAATTCTTTTAAGGCGATGTAACGCCCATGTTGAAAATAAGGGCTTGAAAATTGTTACTGTTGAATTACTGTAACGCAAATATATTGATACGAAGATAGAACCATGTAAAATGGAACACTAATTAGGAAACTAATAACATAGTAACGTTACATGTAATACACTACACACTAAGTTTGTTAAGAACTCATCGCTAATCCTGGATGTACAAGCGGATTTCTCATTAAGGCTCGTGCGCTTCCCATTCTAAGCTTAAAAGGCGTATCTCAGTCTAATGTTCATATTAAGATACGTCTTTCTAGCTTAGCACAGCAGCATAAGCAGCAAACACTTGCCGCGGCATATTTGAAGTTGCCTGGATCAGCGTTTTGCGAGCTGTGCCGCCATTTTACACGCTAGACGGTTTCTTGTGTGGATAGGTAAGGTGAGTTAATTTATGGACAACTAATAATGTACCTGGTTAATCCTGCCGATTTTGGTTACAGGAAGCTTTGAGTTTATAATTTGATAACCTACTGTTTCTTGCAATGTTTCGTCATCCGTGTTCACATACTTCCATCAGTATGACGACAATAGATACTGCAGAAATATTTTGAGCTGGATAGGATCTTGATATATGCAGGATTGAAGTTAAGAATTTTAATTTACTATTACAATATTGAACTCTCTAGTTTTAATATAAACGCCTTAATAAAATATATTATGAGCAGAACCGTTCGTCAACGTGCCATTTTTTTTGTCTCTCCTATGAAAAGTCATTCTATCGCCTGGCTAACAGATACGTTCCGATTCCCACATAAATGATAGTGGCATTATGCTTAGTTTCCTGAGTTTGAGGGCACAGACGTAGCCATTATCTAAAATTCGTTGACTTTTACGAATTAATACTCTACCGCATAAATGTGGCAGTGGCTCCAGAGAATATCACCCTCCGCAGCGGAGTTCCTCGCGTGACTGTCTGTCAGCCTCCGGCCGTCCAATTAAGTTTTCCTCGTGATTAATGGCTCAAATACCTAACTATCTGCGCACAGCTTTACTTCATGAACTCACCAGCATTCTAGGAACGTGTCTATTTACTTATTTATCCAGGACACTTGATGATGCTGTTTCGAAATAAGGTTGCAAAGGCAAATCGCACACTCTCAATTATCGTGATGTTATTGAATAGAATAGATGATTCTTGCATAGAATCTAATCTCGAATCTCGATCGAACACAAGATATCGGCTCAGTAACAGCGTTTCCTTAGAGCAATTGAATGCATACGTGTACAATCGAACACACTGTTAACTGCATTTGTGAACGAATGTCATCTTTATTGCAACGTGTTAAAGGATATGGATGGTCACTGTTCAATTAACAGTGGCTTCGTTTGTACAAACATACGCAAACAAAGAAAGAGTATAGTTTCAACACAGCGAGAAGCAAACTTAACAAATCAGTTCAAAAGCACGTACGAAGAAAATAATTGGATAGGTAGAAAATAAAATAAATAAATAATATACTGGATTTTTTATTTTAAGGTTTATTATTAGATTTTTAGATTTGGTGTGCCTTAAGTCAAGAAGCAAGGTTTCCACACCTGAATATTCTGGAAAACGATATTTTAAACGACGACACAATGAAAATTTACCGATAAAACGTAGAAAGATAAGTGAAATGAAATGATAATACTAGCTTACGAGGCTTTCTACGAACAGTGAGGTCTAAGTTAAGGGATCCCTTTGTTTCCCATAAACTTATTGTTCCGAATTTTGAAAGTCAGAAATTGATTTCCATATAATTTATGTCCATAAATATCATTAGTCATAATTTTTTTTACGTATAATGATTAATAATTCGAACTTTCACAATCCATAATGTTATACGTCTTATATTACAAAATTAATAAAATTGATATCCATAACCTAGAAAGGCATACCGGTAATTGTTCAGAAATAGTTTAAGGCATACATTTATAAGTAATAATTGTTGTTCGTCATATCGTTTCATTGGGATCCCCTTGGGTAGGGGTCGGGTTGCATAAAGTTTAAGGTCATATTTTTGATACGCATACGAGGATTCGTCATACTCATCATTACGCATAACTGTAAATAGTCATACATTTATGCGCATAACGATTTTAATCATAATGTTTATGGACATACTGTGTAATGGGCATATAGTTGATATGCATACATTTATTCAAGCATACTTTATAATGGGCATACATGGATTGCTCATACAACACTTTAACCATACTAAGTAAATGCATAAAATGCTAAACGCATAAATAGGTTGCTCATACAACACTTTAACCATACTAAGTAAAAGCATAAATTGCTAAACGCATAATTTTAAAAGTTTTTTTAAAGTTCTCTTTTATGTTGCGTCACAGTTCTAACCTAATATACTTTTCTGACAGCGATGCGGTTATGTGTGAGATAACAGTTCTAACCTAACCTAACCTACTTTTCTGGCAGCGATTTGGTTCAGTGTGAGGTCACAGTTCTAACCTAACCTAACCTACTTTTCTGGCAGCGATTTGGTTCTGTGTGAGGTCACAGTTCTAACCTAACCTAACCTACTTTTCTGGCAGCGATTTGGTTTTATGTGAGGTCACAGTTCTAATCTAACCTAACCTACTTTTCTGGCAGCGATTCGGTTATGTGTGAGATAACAGTTCTAACCTAACCTATTCTACTTTTCTGGCAGCGATTCGGTTATGTGTGAGATAACAGTTCTAACCTAAACTAACCTACTTTACTGGTAGCGATTCGGTTATGTGTGAGATAACAGTTCTAACCTAACCTACTTTTCTGGCAGCGATTCGGTTATGTGTGAGATAACAGTTCTAACCTAACCTACTTTTCTGGCAGCGATTTGGTTCTGTGTGAGGTCACTAATATTGTGTAATGAGTAGAAATTAGAAATACTTCAATAATATAAATCGTTTCTTTTTTGAAGAACCATCGCAAGTCCATTATCAAAATTTATGCAATACGATTGTTATAATCATCAATATTATGGCTTGATAAATGTATGTAATTTACAATTATTACTAAAACCACTTATAATCATCAATGTTATAGCTTAATAAATGTATGAAATTTACGATTATTGCAAAAACGACTTATAATCATCAATATTATGACTAAATAAATGTATGACAATTTACATTATGGTTAAACCAATTATGACTCCATATAATTATGACACGGAACAATTATGCCATAGGACAATTTATGCCAAAAAAAATATATGAGCAACAACTTTATGCTTAAACTGTTATGACAATTAATAATATGACAATAGTTGTTATGCAACCAGATGGGCCCCCGATCCCCTTGTTACCCATAAAGTTATAAGTCATACTGTATTGTTAGTCATAACTATGGAAAACCGAATCAGAGCACCCCACTCCCACGTGGTCTTGTCTGCCCTACCCCTAGAGTGTTTTTGCAAACCCGGAGGCGCGGAGGGAGAGCAGCCCTCGCCGGCTGGAACGAAGCGCAGCACCCGGGCGAGCCGCAGCGGCTGAGGCTGGTCGCCGAAGGCGACCAACAAGCCGAGGCTGCGGAGGTGAGCGTGGGTGCATGCGCTTCGTTTCGCGAGGGCGGTGGGGCTGCACTGCCCGCAGCGCCGGAGCCGTTGCATGGCCAAATTATGGTTTCAAAATCAAATATTTGGCAATAGTCAATACTTTCGATATTTTAACAGCCAAAGTAATATTATTTCGATATTTCACTTGTAGATTTTGTTTGTTATTGAGATTTTCAACATTTCAATAGATTTTCAATATTTAGAATTTAAAGGTAAGTAGTAATATTACTACTTACCCACTTTATTTGTGCTCAGGTCTCAGGTACCCATATTATTTAGCGCCACAAGTAATTAAAGAACGCGTCGTATTGAATCATAATATTAGTGTGATAGGTATTATTATCTGTGATTTGTATTTATCAGTTCGTTCTATAATTTTATGAATAAGGACAAAACGTGCTTGCAATTTTTTTTTAAATGGTTATATTATTATTTTGAATAGTATTAAGTTTTATACCAGTATGACCGTGAATGGTATGACTAACTAATTGTATGACTAACAATAATTATGACCTGCGAAAAAAAGCCTTCCAATAATTATTCCAAGTGATTTTATTACCATTAAAAATCGGAAGTGTTATACTATGGCAATAATTAATGTTATGACTTAAAATTTTCGGAGTAATAATAATTATGACTTCCGAAAATAGTAATACCAAGTTATGATTCAAAATTGTATGACTTCCGATAATCTAAATATATAAAAGAAGAAACTGACTGATTGACTGACTGACTGACTGACTGACTGACATATCAACGCACAGCCCAAACCGCTGGTCCTAGGAATTCCAAATTTAGCACGTAGGTTCCTTATAAGGTCTAGAGGTGCACTAAGAAAGGATTTTTCAAAATTCATCCCCTAAGGGGTTCAAATAGGGGTTCAAAGTTTGTATGGAGAGTCTGCGATTTTAGAAGTAAGAGATTTGAAACTTCATGTTTAGACTCTTTATTAGATTACAAGAAAAGTAATTTCACCGTTTTTCGAAATTCATCCCCTAAGTGGTTTAAATGGGGGTTGAAAATTTGTTTATCAACGCACAGCCCAAACCGCTGGTCCTAGGAATTCCAAATTTAGCACGTAGGTTCCTTATAAGGTCTAGGGGTGCACTAAGAAAGGATTTTTCAAAATTCGTCCCCTAAGGGGTTTAAATGGGGGTTGAAAGTTTGTATATCAACGTACCGCCCAAACCACCGGCCCTAGGAATTCTAAATTTAGCACGTAGGTTCCTTATAAGGTCTAGGGGTGCACTAAGAAAGGGTTTTTCAAAATTCGTCCCCTAAGGGGTTTAAATGGGGGTTGAAAGTTTGTTTATCAACGCACAGCCCAAACCCCTGGTCCCAGGAATTCCAAATTTAGCATATAGGTTCCTTATAAGGTCTAAGGGTGCACTTAGAAAGGATTTTTCAAAATTTACCCCCTAAGGGGTTCAAATAGGGGTTCAAAGTTTGTATGGAGAGTCTACGATTTTAGAAGTAAGAGGTTTGAAACTTTATCTTTAGACTCTTTATTAGACTAAAAGAAAAGTAATTTCACCGTTTTTCGAAATTCATCCCCTAAGGGGTTTAAATGGGGGTTGAAAGTTTGTTTATCAACGCACAGCCCAAACCGCTGGTCCTAGGAATTCCAAATTTAGCACGTAGGTTCCTTATAAGGTCTAGGGGTGCACTTAAAAAGGATTTTTCAAAATTAACCCCCTAAGGGGTTCAAATAGGGGTTCAAAGTTTGTATGGAGAGTCTACGATTTTAGAAGTAAGAGGTTTGAAACTTTATCTTTAGACTCTTTATTAGATTAAAAGAAAAGTAATTTCACCCTTTTTCGAAATTCATCCCCTAAGGGGTTTAAATGGGGGTTGAAAGTTTGTTTATCAACGCACAGCCCAAACCGCTGGTCCTAGGAATTCCAAATTTAGCACGTAGGTTCCTTATAAGGTCTAGGGGTGCACTAAGAAAGGATTTTTCAAAATTCATCCCCTAAGGGGTTTAAATGGGGGTTGAAAGTTTATTTATCAACGCACAGCCCAAACCACTGGTCCTAAGAATTCCAAATTTAGCATGTAGGTTCCCTATAAGGTCTAGGGGTTCACTAAGAAAGGGTTTTTCAAAATTCATCCTCTAAGGGGTTCAAATAGGGGTTCAAAGTTTGTATGGAGAGTCTACGATTTTAGAAGTAAGAGGTTTGAAACTTTATTTTTAGACTCTTTATTAGATTACAAGAAAAATAATTTCACCGTTTTTCGAAATTCATCCTCTGAGGGGTTTAAATGGGGGTTGAAAGTTTGTATATCAACGCACCGCCCAAACCGCTGGTCCTAGGAATTCCAAATTTAGCACGTAGGTTCCTTATAAGGTCTAGAGGTGCACGAAAAAAGGATTTTTCAAAATTTACCCCCTAAGGGGTTCAAATAGGGGTTCAAAATTTGTATGGAGTGTACGATTTTAGAAGTAAGAGGTTTGAAATCTCATGTTTAGATTTTTATTAGATTACAAGAAAAGTAATTTCACCGTTTTTCGAAATTCATCCTCTGAGGGGTTTAAATGGGGGTTGAAAGTTGGTATATCAGCGCACCGCCCAAACCGCTGGTCCTAGGAATTCCAAATTCAGCACGTAGGTTCCTTATAAGGTCTAGGGGTGCACTAAGAAAGGATTTTTCAAAATTCATCCCTTAAGGGGTTTAAATGGTGGTTGAAAGTTTGTATATCAACGCACAGCCCAAACCGCTGGTCCTAGGAATTCCAAATTTAGCACCTAGGATCCTTATAAGGTCTAAATGTGCACTAAGAAAGGATTTTTCAAAATTCATCCCCTAAGGGGTTCAAATACGGGTTCATAATTTGTATGGAGAGTCTAAGATTTTAGAAGTAAGAGGTTTGAAACGTCATGTTTAGACTTTTTATTAGATTACAAGAAAAGTGATATCACCGTTTTTCGAAATTCATCCTCTAAGGGGTTTAAATAGGGGTTGAAAGTTTATATAGAGAGATCGGAATAGGTAGAGTATATTTACCTAAACTTCGAAGAACAAAGTCGAAAAGTGGAGACTCCCTCACAACTAATTTTTTTTCCGGGACTTAAGTCCCGGAATCTTACTAAAAAATATATTATTGGTATTCTTTCGCACATTTCTCGAGCATTCTCAGTATAGCTGTCTGTTTCTAATAGTGCTGTCTCTTTCACTCCTTCGAAAATTTCGCCATAACTATACTGAAGTGTAGTTCAAAGGCCCATAAGGGGTCCTGAAAACGCCTGAAAACGGGTTCACAGGTTATTACGCCATCTTATAGAGGGTGTTCTGAAACGGACTGAAAACATGTTTCAGGCGCCTGAAAACAACGGCAACTTAGGTGAATTTTCGATCTTCTACTATGTGAAAGAGCCACCGGCGCAAAAGTAATGTGTGTATGTGTGTTGCACCGATGGTATAGGTTAAAACTTCAAACGTGATTTTCCGTGCTTTAGAAGCGTTTTCAGCAGGCTGAAAGGTGATTTCAGGCCGTTTCAGGAGTGGCTCTTTCACATAGTTGAAAATTGAAAATTCACCCAAGTTGCCGTTGTTTTCAGGCGCCTGAAACATGTTTTCAGTCTGTTCCAGGACACCCTCTATCACATGGCGCAATAACCTGAAAATCCGTTTTCAGGACCCCTTATGGGCCTTTGAACTACACTTCAGTATATGGCGAAATTTCTCGAAGGAGTGAAAGAGACAGCACTATTAGAAAGAGACAGCTATACCTACTGAGAATGTTCGAGAAATGTGCTAAAGAATACCAATAATATATTTTTTTAGTAAGATTCCGAGACTTAAGTCCCGGATAAAAATTTTGTTGTAAGGGACTCTACACTTTTCGACTATGTTCTTCGAAGTTTAGGTAAATATACTCTACCTATTCCGATCTCTGGTTATATTAAATTGTATACTTATTTAAACTTTTAAAATTCGAAAATCTTCACACTAATATTATACTTAAATGTGAGAGTTTGTGAAGATATTTGTTACTAAATAACGGGGTAACAACTGGATGGATCAAGCAGATATTTGGCATGTAAGTAGACCAAGTTCTGGATTGAAACAAAGGATACTTTATATCCCGGTAAAGAGTTTCTTTGGGACAATAACGGGAACAACGCGGGCGAAGCCGCGGGAAATAGCTAGTATGACTTATAAAAATTATGACGAAAAACGTTATGGGCAACGAAAATCGGAACAACAATTTTATGGGAGACAATATAGACCCCTAAGTTAATCCATAGCTCATTAAACCGGGGTTCTGTGGATGTTTCCCATAGCGTTAACTAAGAATATTCTAAGTCTAAATTAAATTTCTATACTTATTATCCTTAGACTGTTTATGCAATATTTAATCAAAATAACTTGATACGATTATAAGTGTCAAACGAGCAGGCGAGCAAAATCATCAGAAATGTATTTCCTAGAAAAAGTGATACTCCAAAAATTGTTTATTCATATTCAAAGACTGCTAAATGCAGCTACTCAGCCCCTTTGAGAATAACACGGTATATTCGATGACGTATGTTGAGAGTGTTCCCTGTCGAATTATATTCTACTGCGGATCGCTGGCTTATCAGAAGTATAAGTTGAAAGGCATCCGACTTGAGCTCTAGCAAATGTAGGATTGAAAGTCTAAGGCAGTGTTTTTCAAAGTGTGGGTCGCGACCCCCTGGGGGGTCGCAGAGCCTCTAGAAGGGGGTCGCGAGCGCCCAGAAACCTCAGGCAATAAGGACAAAAAAAACATAAAAGCTCAAAAGTGTAACGGAATAAAATTCAGATTAGAAATTGTGGAGGATAGGGGGTCGCGAAATATTTTCGCATATAAAGGCGGTCGTAGTATGAAATAGTTTGAAAAACACTGGTCTAAGGGTAGGTACCTATGTATTATAGACCGACTTTGTGTGTAGGTATTTGGAAAGCCTTCATAAAGACCAGTTTTTAACCGGTTTATAAAAAGGATGAGGTTTTCAGTTTGTTGGAACCTTGTTTTTTAGGGTTCCGTATCTCAAAAGGAAAAAACGGAACCCTTATAGGATTACTTTGTTGTCCGTCTGTCAAGACCCTTTATCTCGGAAATGCGTAGAAGTATCGAGTTGAATATAAAACCATATACTCAAGTCTACGGCCCCTTGAAACTGTGAAAAAATCAAATTTCTAAGTTAACGTGAAAAATATACGGCCGTTTATGCCGCAAAAAACGTCACTCGTCTCAAGGAAACCAAAATTCAAGGGGTTCTTTCCGTTAACCTAGAACCATGCAATTTGGTAACTCATACCGTCTTATACTACAAGTGTAAGCGGTTAACTGGTAGAGAATTCCTTATGGCATTACGTTCGCCGTTTGTACTTTCCTGTATTGTGCAATAAAGTCTTAATAAATAAATATAGGGAAAACTCTGGAAACTATACACTTTTAATTAGATCATAAAAAATAGACTTTAATAAGGGAAAAAAATTATAGGGTACCTACTTTAATGTATGTATCTACAAATTTTTACGGAACCCTCAGTGGGCGAGTCCGACTCGTTCCCGGTTTTCTGGAAGACGGCTGAATCGATTTGGAAAGTATTTTTTTTGCTTGAAAGGAACTTCGTAATTGTACCCATTGTCACCAGGTCACAATCTGATGATGGGATCTTGGACAAACCGAGAGAACTCTTCAAAAAATATTAGCATAAACTATTATAAATATACTTTCAATGCCTTATTTTAGTATAACCCATAGTTTTAAGAAAAATGTAAGCGCTAACCTATTTCATAAATATTATCCAACATACTTAGGTACAATTTAAAAGCAGATCCTACTTTATACCATATCGCTTCAATTTGATGAATTTATTTAAAAAATCTGTTTGATAGCGATATACTTATACCGACGCAGATTGAACGTTTATTATTTGGGTAAGGCTCAGGAGCGTTTCATCCGCCCTTTCTAGTGTGCTACAAAATATTCATTTGTACGATGAAAAATACATAAAATTTTGAGGTATATAGATAAAATACTAGCGAATCTTTTTATTTTCATGTAAATTTTAAGCATTTCGAATCGTATTCGTATCGTTCGAATCCCGGTAAGGGCATTTATTTGTGTGATGAGCACGAATATTTGTTCCTGAGTCATGGATGTTTTCTATGTATTTAAGTATTTGTATCTATTAAATATATCGTCGTCTAGTATCCATAACACAAGCCTGATTGAGCTTACTATGGAGCTAATTCGATTTGTGTAAGATTGTCCCCTTATATTTATTTATTTATTATATATGAATATTTGGTAGCGCACTTGAAAGGGCGGATGTAACGCTCCTGGGCCTTACCCATTTATCGTGTCTGCAACGAGATAATTGAAAATTGCGAACTAAATAGGTTAACTATTGACTCACGTTATTTTAAGCCGTAGGTGTGTTCGATTTTTGAGTTGCAAATAAATAATCAGTGAAATGTTTTTATTTCATCCAATATTTTGGAAGGTTGACAGTAAGTGCCATCCGTCCGGGTTTCCCCGAATTTGTCCTAGTTTGGAGAGCGTCCGGGGAACGTTTCATTTGTATCAGATAGTATAACGTTTACTAATATTGGCAATGTTTTAACCGTGCCAACGCCATCTACCGAGAAATATTTCAAGTATTCTGAGACAACAAGCAAAATACAATTTTCTTAGCTTGTATAAGGATGTCCCATAAGATAACTATAAAGGAATCTTTTAGACAGCATCGAATATCTGCATCATAGTAAACATTAATACACAAAATTCACTAGCTAAATCTTCACCTTTCGTTTGTATTAAAAATAATAAGGGTTCCTTTTTTACCATTTTGGTACGGAACCCTAAAAACCACCACAAAGAATAGAGGATTAAGATTACGTACCAGAAATAATGTATTATGTAGGTGTAACGGCCTTAGTTTTTTGTGTATATACCTAGTGCTTAGTTAGAAATGTATAAATAAATATCCTATCCTACAGTTCAACAACCTCTTTGTCCGATAAATACTTTTTCCTGTCAGTCCTAAGAGATAAAAAAGCCGTAACAATCAATTTAAGTACGTTTAAACAGTAACGTAGTATTTTTTTCCTTTCAGTTTTAAGATGTAAAGAAGCCTTAATAATTTATCAAGATTTACTGCATTTTGGGAGTGTTCCAGCTAGTATTCGAGTACTTTATTGGAACGGAACTGTTATTATTTATCGTCGCTAATTATCTTCTTGTAGCATCACTTCATTTAGTTTCCATAAATTTGCTAAATTTGCCGTTTTGAGGTTACATTTTAGATAAAAGTTGCACATGTTTTCCCGAAATGTTTAACACGGGTGCAGAAATTTCGATATTTAACTATCGGAGGTTTATCAAATGGTAAATGATAAACAATATATTTATTCATGTAATAAGTCCTGAAAAACTAATTTCTTAAATGTGGCATTACGAGGCCAAGGATTATTCAGTATATTTGGAATCGTTATCTTTGAACTCCACTACGCCGCCGCACACATTAAGACTCTCTTCTAGAACAAGTAGAGGCTTGAGGGTTATTCAATTTATCTAAGGCCTCGATTTTTCGAAATGTCACATCACCTTTAGCACTCGTGAGCGCGCAAACAACGTCGGCATCTAATGTTTGTAGAGACAAATTGATCGAGTTCCCGAGTTCCACTAAAGGCCAGGTTCGCACCGCGGTTGAGTGTGATGTGAATAAATCTTCAGACGCGTGAGTAGGTAAGCAAACTAGTATCTACGTGGTTTACACAAATAGTCGCATGGGCCGCCATTGTCGGGAGAGGTTGGCCAAACACTTGGTTCCATCGTGAACGCTGTATTTGACGTGCTTCGAAATCGCTCCTGGAGCGCACTTATCGCTTGTAGTTGAAGCGAAAGAGCGTTTGAGGACACGCGCACTTTGTGCTACATTTTCATTGGAGAGGCACTTCGCGGTGGGAATAGTGGGAACAAAAACACTTTGGTGTCTAAGCGAAACAATTCAGACAGTCGAAATCGCTGTGTCCTATTAACAAAGCGGTTTAATTTCGAGAAGTACATTAGTCGAATAATACCAAGTATCCACATACGTTTAACAATAGCAATAGATTTGTTGAATCTTGCAAGAGACCCGATGAAAACATTTTTGAAAGTAAAATAGCATGTCAACGCCTTCCTTCTCAGTCTAAAGTCTTTCTGTTACATGTAAGTTAAAATTGTAACTGTCAAGTATGTCTGGGGATTAGTTACAACTTTTCGTTCCGTTCCACCACAAACGTGTAAAATGACACGAAATGCCAAATTTGTGTCGTGTTTTTTGTCTGCGTTCTTGGAAAGCTGAAGTCACGCAAGGTTTTGCTTCGACGTGGCGCAAGTCAAAGGTGACGATAAATGCCACGGGAACCATCAATGATGCCACTGTGATTGCAATACGTTTGCATTTTTGAGGGGTCATAGCAAAAGTTCAGAAGTCAACATTTAGTTTATTTCCGTGAAATACCATTGTAGCTCTTCAATTATGATTTTTAAATGCCGCCGATTAACAAAGCGTTCTGTAAGCAAGAACAGTCAGATCCGGCGTGTGACCTTTTGTTCCAAGTATGATTTTCTCTTGCTCTGTCTGCACAACACACAATAATACGTATTTTTTTCTACCCAAACTATATGAACTAATTAACTTCTGAAACGTCACGACATGAGGCATGCAGCACTAAGTTTGTAGGTTTTGCTTGTATGTTAATAATAATCAAAGAAAAGCGATCCACGCGTCGCATACTAAAATTATATTTCAAATCTTACTTTTACTCCCTAAACAAGATTTTTAGGCGGCCTAGGTAAGCATACGTCTTAACGTCACGCGTCACGTTACGTTTTCCCGTCACGTGCCGCCGTCGATGGCTCTCCGAGGCCCATATTTCCCGTTTCTCTCGGTAAGTATTCAATAGTGTTCACAAGTGTTCGCACGAATTGAGAGGGTGCGTACGGCGGCTCGTAAGGTCGTTTACTTAACAATTTTATGCCTACAGTTTGCATAAAAGTCAATGAAAGTTTACTTTGGAATTATGCGGCGTGTCAGCGTTTGTGGGGAACGTGACCGGGTAGGTTTGTTAGTTTAATAAGAAGAAAATACTGCGTTGTGGGCTGGATTCGAACAATATTTCATTCGGAGTTTAACCTTTACGACACCTACTAGTAAATGTTAATTTTCTTTGACGTTATGAGAATTACAATCTCCGCATAAAACTTTTCTTACCTAAAAAATATGAAGGTATGAGAGAGAGAAGAGTATCCAGAAGTTACCTGTTCAAGTATATCAAGTAAGTATGGAAGTCAACAGAAACACTTCTGTATTTCAGAAGGGAATTCCAATCAGATGCGATGTAAACCAAAAAAGCCCTCTCAAATCGCGTAGTGCGCCGCTACGAGCGAAAACAAACGGTTCTTAAAATATTAAGCGTAAAACTAACATTGCCTCGCTCTAGCTCACTTTGCATCCGAACTGTTCAATAAACCTCCAAAATAAAATTGTAACAAAATATGGCGGCACATACATTGGTAACGACTTTAGGGGCTCGTAACTAGTGCTTGGTGCATCCAAACGAAATAAAAAAGTCACTGAGCGGAATTTTGAAAGCCTCCATTGAACTCGTGCCAAATCGGTGGCATGCGTGCTTTCATCCCTAGTGCTACAATTGAAATGTGTCGTGTTAAACTCTTGTTTGCGTCTAACTTTCTGACTTTATTGGAAAAATCTGTAAATATACGACTTCATCCATTGAACAATTGAAGTCTTTGAAATGTGTATAACTGAAATTTGGCTTTGACTTGGACACATTGTAAGTGAACTATGAATATTGACGAAAAATGAGTTTACACGTTCAATAATATTTGTACGTTTACATGTATCTCGGTGAGTTTCTATGATATCAAAGTCGTTTTTTCACTAATGTTTCTATTATTGAGAGGTCTTTCTACAACATACCACAGAAAAAAAGTAGTAAAATAGCCTACTAGTATTAGCAGAATAACTCGACTTCAGTTGCAAGTGTCTGGGCAATTGCTACCTATATTACTTAAGTAACACAGATATAGTGAATAATGTTTTGCCATAGGGAAAACTTTTATATGAAACTTTTTTTGTCAGTATCAACTGTGTAAATGAACTCTGTTACGACTACTCAATGGGTACTGAAGCTAATTGATAGAGCAAGATTAATACGAAGTTTTCCGACAAAATATGACGGCAAAACATTATTCACTACATCTGTACTAACTTCAATCGCGGGCCAGTCTTCAAAAAAAAATTATTAAAGACATCAGAGAGTCTTTAATTTTATAGACAGTTAATGTCGTAATAATAAAAAAATAGTATAATTCTGTACGCAACATCCCTTGAATACAAAATTAGCTCAACTATAGTTGTATACCAGCTCTTTGCGTTTAACGACGGCTATTATACCGGTAATAACAGAGAGCGGACGGCCGAAGGGAATATTTTACATAAAAAACCGGTCAAGTGCGAGTCGGACTCGCGCACCGAGGGTTCCGTACAAAATCGTCAGTAGATACGTGAATAATTCAAGAAAAATTGTATGGTGGGACAAACTTAACTTTGCTCTTGTAAAACTGTTGTCCCCATACATCGACATATGCCGCGGTTAGTTTAGTAGGAGCAAATAAGGTTGTCTTACGATTTTTGCGAATTTCTGAAAAACGCTGCAAGTTAGAAAAACCGTTTTATTTTTCCTGTAATATTTAGGATAATATTAATAATCGGTAATTATTTCAGATTTTTCTGTTCAGTAAATTCGGAGATAATAGGGGGGGAATGGTATTATTTTAAACGTTTTTGGTCTTAAATCAAAAACTACACGTTTACTGAAAAAAATAAAAACAGTTTTGAAATCTTCATATTAAGCCCTTTCATTTGATATCCCACTCGATATATTAGCTCAACTTTTGATTTTAGACATCCCATTTCGGTCCCCTTTAAAAAAAAAGTAAAAAAGTCATAGGTTTTTTTTTCTGTTCCATAGGCTCAAATTAGCGGTTTTTAACACTATTCCAAATTTCAAGTCGATAGCATCAGTAGATCCTGAGATATCTTGCTGTGACAGACGGACAGACAGACAGACAGACAGACAGACAGACAGACAGACAGACAGAGTCGCACCATAAGGGTTCCTTTTTTACCATTTTGGTACGGAACCCTAAAAACGACGCTCTCAGCACTATTCTACCGCCCTGGTTAGTAATTTACACTTCTTAATATTTTGACCTAGTTACATTTGTACATGTCCCTCTTTATTGTTCCTCCTTTTCTTCGTGTTTCTTGTTCTCGTTATGTTTTACGCGAGCGAATCTTTGGTCTTACCTTTTCAGACGATATTGATGAATCTCAATAGGTCTCGTAAATCTCTTCAATCTGCTTGATAATTAAGTAATCATTTAACCTAACCTATGTACATAGTTTTTTTATAGAACGCTTGTGAACCATATTTTTCTGTTTTTGGTATATTTTAGTGGTAGTTAGGTGAATTATTTGCTTAAAAATTAACAAATATGATCAACTTATCTGGGCGTCTTTCTCAACACTTATGCCTAAAAATAATGACTGATACAGAATCCATACTCCTTTTGTATTCATAAACTATGCATGACCAGGAATGTAGTTGTGACTCTGTGGGTAAAATATAATAGCGGTCTCATATTACAACGACCGAATTCTGTAACACATCCAAATTGCTCTTATTACGAGTATATGGGGATGACGACTGGGTTATAAGTGTTAAAACTATATAATTCTATTTAGTCCGTCAGATTATGGAAAAATATGGGACACGTATTTTTTGGTTTATCAAAATATTAAAAATCGACAAACTTATAGGTCATCAAACTTCTTGAGTGGGGGCTTGTGACGTCACTCCTAGGTGAAAATTGTACCTAGGAGTGACGTCACTCGAAACTTCTAAGCACTCTATCCTCGTCATTTTTTGTTTGTCAAACAAAAGAAAAAATACGTGTACAATATTTTTTAATAATCTAAATGACGGACTAAACAGTTTTTTTTAGTCGTCTAGCCCATTACACGATATTCACAGGACTTAACGCTTTATTTATTAATTTCCTTGTACCTTCGGTATACTCGTAGTTGCACGTGTCATGGCGACCACAACACGTGCAAATGACACGCAACACGTGCAAATGTCGCAAATCAAACGTAAAATCTAATGAAATCGCATCAAGTCCAACCTATTATGTTAATATATGTATTCCAGTGCTCATGAAATAAAACTACTTACATTAATAAATCCCTCGTGCCCAAAATACCGCAGTCCCAGAATACCACGTTTTTCAAAATACCAAATTCACGATTTATCAGATTCCCTGTATACCGTATTCCCAAAATAATACATTGTACAAAATCATTTCGTTTCTTGAGTAACCTACAATTTTATAATCTAGTGTAACTGGATTATGGTATGATAGTAATCTGATAAATCGGGAATCTGGTATTTTGAAAAATCTGGGATTTTGCGCACGACGGGAATAAATTGTGGGCTTTAATTTGGAGATATGACTCAAACCATCGGACACATTATACAGCGCTGCCCGCCCTGTGCATGCATACTCTGGCTCCCCGGAAGATCTGTACGAGCTAACACCCAACGCAATCCGTGGCTCGGGACCCTGAATGTGGATCTATAGCTTTTCTATTTTAATGAAATGTGTATGTATATGACGCCATACGATTAAATAAATAGTCAGTAGCAATAATTACTTAGTAAGGAACGAAGCATATTCTAAGTATGACCCTATTGCAAATGTTTCTGACTGAACACTTAGCTTGCTGCTATTTCTGCTGACTGTAAACCGCGCGAGTTTAAAGCAGCCTCATTATGTTAATTCTCGTAATTAATCTAACACGCGGAGCCAAAACGGATGCAGTATGTTGTATTGTAGCGTGCTAAGAGTAATATTCTGGCGCATCGGTAGATTAAAGTTATGTTCCATAAAAGTATTAAAAGTTCATTAGTTTTTCTTCGTTTAAAGTCTTACATTTGATGTTAAATTGATCGTAAACGTTTTACTTTACATGTAACGCCTAAAGATGGAGTTTATACTGTGTCACGGTACTAAATTTCGATTATTATTATTTATTGTCTTGGTCCTCAGGGTTGGCAATACATTTGTAATATTAAGATTGCAATAAACTAAGGAAGTACAGCAGAAGACTTGAATAAATGAATCACCAACTAAAATTAAACTATACGATTTGAATCATCATACGACTATAAACTGTTAGTCAAACTGCGAAATAGCTAAAATACTCGATAATATATGTGATATATACTCGATAGACATACTCGATAATACGACAATGCCTCTTAAAGCAATAAACGGCCAATTCATTTGAACCATAAGTACAGCACAAGAATCTTACGAGCCTGTTGCGCATTTAGCTCGATCGTTTCAGGTAGAAACGATCAGGGGAACAGAGGGTGATAAAATAAATGTTTTTTTTTCCTAACAGATATTGGCCAACCCACCCAGACCCACCGTCGACGGGGGCTAATTCAATTAGATCCAAGTTTCGTCTATTCACTGTAACCGATGGATTTCCCCGAGTCGACCGCTCACAAAGACCTCAGATTGTTTTGACGTATAATGGTATGAATGAGTTGAACAAATTGTGCAACAGTTAATCCGATTAATTGAGCTGCCGTCAAACCTAATAGCATTTAAGTTTAGTTTAAACGGGAAATAATAATTGCGTTAGCGGTGGAAGAGAGATCAAGAGGCAGCACAGTTTTAAAAACCAATTATCCCTATACAAAGTCGCATAACCTGAGTTATCTTGTTTCATGTAAGTTTGTATGATATCAATATTTAACAACAAGTTCAATAATGTCAGGTTTCCATGTTTAGAATAAACGTACCATGTTGGCACGTTAGTATAGTATGAATTATGGATATAATAATAAGCGCGGTAAGCGAAGGAACACAAAAACATATCCGTTTTAAACTCGGGAGCCTTTTTACTCAACAAGCTTTGACAAAAGAGGTTTTTGGGCATTTTTTCCGTTAGCAGAGACAGCAATATATCATAAGCAGTATGCACGAGCATTACCGTATTCGGAGTCTCCCGCGGGCCTACAGGAAAGGTCGAAGTTTCCGTCCCGGCCCGCCTCGGGACCGCCTTTATTACGACTTTATTACATACAATGAAAATCATATTTACGGAGATAGAAGAAGACATAATAAACACATGCGCATGAAGTACGGCGAGCACGCCTCTCCTATATGAAATTTCAGGGCTATCCGTGCGAGCATCTGGCATATTCGCTGCTTATTACAAACACAAAGAATCTGAGAACTGTATTCGTGTCGTCGCGTCTATTGCTACGCAGTGACACATTCCGGCATTAGGTATGTAATTCTGAAGGGGCTGGCGCATTTTTCATAGCGAGATTTCTGGGGGCACACCTGTCGTCGGCTCTGAGAGGAATATTACATTATGCCGGTGAAAGGAGCCTTTAGACGGCGTTCGCGAGCGGCTGTCGCGGGCGTGTCGCCGGCGCATCCGACCTCTCTATCCGCATTAATGCTATATATGCGACTCTGATTGTTTGCAATCCTTTGCTATGAACTAAAACGATGCTGTTAATATTTTCCCTTTACTTTGTGTTCTTTTAAGAACAAAATATAAAAACTAAACATTTTTAAATTTTATGAAACATAGCTTGAGAGACAGTGACAGTTCGTTTGGAACGTAGGTATAATTATGGAACTATTAAGTAAACGATTGAAATGAATATGGCAAATATGCATTCGGAATAACTTGAATAGGGTAACTCAGCAAATTTCGGATAGACATTGAAATCAAACCTTAATTTGTCAAACATTAATAATTTCGACGGGTTATTTAATACGAAACTAACTCATTTACATCGGCCGTAATTCACTCAACGTAGTCCCTTATCACATTATTCATGTGTGTAACCATGCGAAAGTATCGAATATTATTTATTCAAAGCGATATGTGGCACGTAGAATCGTGTGAACACACAGCTGCGATATCGAATGGGTAGCTACGTAGTTGTTAAAATGAAAACACGCAAGCCCGCGCAGGTAACTGGTGTTTAACCACCTTAGTAGACCCCCGACGACCTATTATCTTAAGGCTGTACAAGCGTCGGAAGCACTAGGCTGCGCGGCAAGGGATAGCCAAGTAAAGTGGTCTCGAAACCTAATCTATTTCATGAAAATGATTGACAACGCTAACTAAGCCTCGGTTTTATTATTCATGCTCTCTCTTGATTTCGATACTGAACTGTTGTTTATATGTACCTACTTAGATACGGTCCGCTTGAATCCCGGCACAAATAGAAATTAAATAACAAGGAGTGACTTACTAATTGGTTTAGTTCTTTCTTTGTTATTAAACAAATTTTAACGGCGAACGCGAAAGCATAAATTAGATTTTTTTACATTCCCAAGAAAAGGAAAGTATTTAATGAAATAAGAAACATCACTATAAACTACGAATAATAAACGCTGAAAAGCCTAACAGATCCTTTTGTTTTCATACTCCGCCTTTTTTGATAGCCTATTAAAGATTTAATTAAAATATTCCGCCCGTCTTTGTCTACTTTTGAGTGGAAATGGGTCATCTTTCAAAACTTTTCTCTTCATTTCCCGCTCAATTTCATCTTTTGTTTTTCATTGTAAATTATTATTTTATATGTAAAGGAATAATTATAAAATCTTTTTTTGTACTCTACGTGCCAAACTGTATTGGGAATAGTAACAGGTTTTATAAAATAGGGTTTACTGTGATCATGTACCTAAATATACACATTGCCCATTTATAACAAATTGTAAACTGTAGCAGCAAGATAAGTCTGCAAGTAAAATGTACGTCATTCCACTGTAAGTATTCCTAGTGACAAACGCGTACTTACAGAATAGAGATGATACAATTTCAAATCATAAAAGTCTGCATAATTCATAGTTTTTCTTTTAAAGTATCTAACAAACCGCAACGCAGCTATTAAAAATGAAAAGTCATAGTCTCGCGATAAAAAAGGTCGAGGAGCGTAATTTATGCATAATCGTCGTAATTTTCAAACAAAATGCGTTCGTCAAATATTTTACCTTTTATTACCATTGCTCGCAGTTTAAATGGAAAGCAATGTTTATCTTGAATGAAAACGTGAACTCCACAAAGCCACAGGCAACTTTACTAAAATTATATGCGATTTTCATCCCTTAAATAACAAACAACTATTATTTTTATACGGGGACAAGCGAGTTTGTACGAAATGTTGCAGTACCTGTATTAGGATTTCATCCACAGTTTTATTTTTAGACCGTTTGCTAACAACATGGCTGTTACGAGTATTGGGCCATATACTTATCACAGTAATTATGTTGAAATGTTATATTGAAAAGGAAGGAAGGATCCATATAAACGTCTGAAAATGCACTCACGCAAATGCGACCTATCAAGAATATCAAGGGCTTTAGTGTATTTTGTGTGTTACTGCATTATGTGTAACTGTGGTTGTTAGGTTGAGGTACTGCTTCAGCTATTATACGTATGTACCGTGCCAATACAGATCCTTCATTCGACCCATACGAAAAGTAAAGCACGAGTGCTTCCAAATTGCAATCCACGTATCGGTTTCGTAATCACAGGATTGAGAGGCAGTCTTCATTCCCGGCTTTTTTGTATTGTTTTCGTACGTAGGAAATACGGCGTTTTTTGTTCGTGTTTACTGTTTGCAATGCACACAATCGGGCCTGACGAAACGTGCAGCGTTCCCGATGAATATTCAGTATCGTTACATTGATATGTTTAAACGGACGAATTTATTTCGGTTTTTAACAGATGAAATAAATAAGTCATACGGCAAATGAAATGTTGGTTAAGTTTTCCCTGATTAAAATTTTCCCTGATATCTTAATAATAACAATAACGTGTATGTTAGTAGCAGTAGCAGTAATTGATTAATGTTTAATGGCAATATTATCATAAGCCTTGTGTTTCCCTCAACTCCCAAGTAGCACACAAGCTGTATAAAAGCTTATACAGCCATTATACCTCCAGTTTAGGCCCTATAAGAGCTGTATAAGCTTTTATACAGCTTGTGTGCTACTTGGTCTAGGACTATGTATTATAATGTACCTACTCTCTGAACCGATTATGACGCGATTTTAACTCAGCAGCTCTGAGCGACATGTAATTTTTTGGCTTACCGTACCTATATAGTTAGCACATTTTTGTGTAATGTTGCACACTAAAGAAATTGCGCAGTGCAAAAAATCTCATTAGGTATATCTAAATATAAACAAAAATTGGAAAACGCCGCGTGGGCTTCCCAAGAGGTGAACTCATGACTTGGTGAGGGTTGCCGGAGTCCATTCGATGCGGGTGGCGCAAGACCAGGCCTATGTCTAATAACAGTGTCTTTCGGTTGGTGATGGTGAAGATAAACATAATTTCCCAAAATTCTATTTCAGCGCAGCTTTTGGCAGTTAGGTTAATGTATGAGTTTATTTTTAACGTAGCCCCCCCCATAATGTGATATTCATTTATTTTATTTTCCGCCGGATGGGCCCGCGTCTGTAGCGCGCTGGAGGAAACAAAGCCATTTCCGCCAAGACGGCGATCCGACGCGACCGGTGCAGACGGGCGGTGGAGGACTTGTGCCCTCATGGCGTGCTAACACCGGGATTATTGGTATTGCATGAAACTTTATACTGTCAGAAAGATTTAAAGACCATTATAATAAATAGGCCTCAACACTTAGACATTATTGATTAATCATTTTTTTTAAAGGAGTAGATGATGCGAATTTTGGACGAAATAATGGCTTCCCTTAATTACATCAGCTGCAATATTTAACAAAATAAACGTTATTATTTTTTGGCATTCTAGTGTCAGAATCAGGATGTACTAAAATAAAATAATCTGTAACTCATAACATAATTTGTCTTATTAGTACATTACACAACTAGGGTGGTAATACAAAGAAAGGCCGAGATCGCAGAAGTTTGTGGCCCGAGCTGCTAGCGAGGGACGTAAATATGCGATCGAGGGCTTTCTTTATTACCTCCCGTGTTGTGTAAATCATTTTATGTCTACACTGGGCCAGAAAGCATATTTTTCCGTACGCGCAGCGTGCGGTAAAAGTCACTTTATGGCCAGGTGTGGCATAAACTACTTTATTTATGTTCCAAATTCTTTTCCAAATCAGTTCTGCGTGTAGTGTAATGATGCCTTTGGGAAGACTTGTGCTCTCATGGCTTTTTTTGCCAGAAAGAAATGAAAACCATTATAACTAACAATTCAATTTATTTTTGTCGCAAATAGGCCTCAATACTCATTTCATTGTTTTTTTTTTTAGAAAGGAGGTTGATGATGCGAATGCGAATTTTAGTTACCCGCCATTCAAAATTAGTTACTCGAGTAGTGTATTGATGCCTTTATTTTAACTTTGATATGCATCGAAAATATTCATCGTTCAATTTTAATGCAAAACAATCAATCAACCTGTGGTCGTGTCGCAACGGCGACAATTTTTCATACATTGTCAAACATGAGCAACATTAAAGCCTTAAAACTACAAGAACATGTGGTATTACATTTTAACGAAGAGTATATTTCGAATAATTCAATATCAATTTGTCATTGAGGTTGTATTTAATTAATGGTGTAAGGAAAGACAAAGCCTTAATTGCTAGGCTAAAATAAGTCCTTGTTTCTTGAAATTTCAATGGCGCTTAATTCCTTTTTGTTACTAAAGTTTGCCTTGATGCACCCGCACGTAATATTTGCTCGTTTGGCGCTGACTGTGCTGTCTCTGTGTTAACTCCTCTTTAGGGTGATTCGAGTTCCTTGGTTTCATCGACTTTATTTATATCCTTACTCATTGCTGTATATATTAAATGAGATCGTATTATTACATTGAATACCGTTGGCATATTTATGTTAATATTCTCATATTATTCATACAATAAAAATCGAGTTTTACTATTTAGGAATACTCGAACATATAGGAAAGTGTTTAAAAAACAAATGTTCGTGTAAAACATTCAAGTGCAAACAAAAACGAAATAAAATAAATATCACACAAGATGAATTTGGCCACTGGCTATTTTACAAGTGAGAAATAATAATAATTACCGCTGATTACACATAAATATATTTAGTAATAAGCATGTCTAAAACGTGTAATTCTAATTTACATTTTGTCTATTAAATTAGCACTCGCAAATTAGGTGAAATTAACTCTCATATATATTTGAAATGTCACGCTTTTCAAATTATTCTAATTTGATTACTGTTTAAATATTCACTAGTTCGAACGAAAACCTTTGATAAAAGGTCGTTTAAAATTCTATTTTATTTACAGAGAATGCTAATACGAGTATTAACTATTCATAGTGGACGTGGCATGGCCAGCTACCTGTGACAATTCTCGTGCTATCCGTATTTATTTTTCATGTTCCACAGGTTTTATTCAAACATCGAACATTTAGTGTAATTGCCTATGGAATAAATACAATGGCGATTAAAAATGTGCATGTGTCACCTGCAGGTTTTTATAAAAAATATATTTTATTTAAGGAGAACAGGAAATCGCTCAATTATGTTAACATACCAAAAAAGCTTATAATAACCACAATTTTCCTTAAAAAAACCCGACTGCGGTGAAAAAATAACGCGCATTAGAGTGCATAAATCCGCCATTTGTTTTTTTTTTGCAAATTTTATGTACCCAGTGACACTCGCGATATCAAGCAAGACGAATCATTTATCAACATCGGGAGTATCGTTGAGTAGTTATGAACGGATATAGGAACGGACATACATAACTACATACCTAAATACGGTCAAACACATAACCCTCCTTTTGGGCTTCGCCGCAGTCGGGTAAAAATATTTTACCCCGGAAACTCGTTGTGCAAACCAGACGCTTTAACATTTTTTTGCTATTGTATGTAATTATATACGTAGGTAACAGTGGCCTTGTCCGTTTTTATTCATATTAACCTTACGTAACAAGTTTTCTTAGGTCTTAATACCGGTTTAGGACCTGAGATAATATAGTTATCTAAACAAAACATTGTGGTCGACAGTGTTGCTACCCAAATATTCAGATACAATACACATGTTCGTAAAATCGTATTACCCCTTAACATGCCATCATGTTAAGTAAGTAAACAATTTAGTTTTATTTTCTTAATTTTAGTTTAATTTTTACGCAACTTTAGTTTAATTGGTAGTTTTTGATTGTATTGTAGTATTATTGTTTGATTAAGAATATATGATATCCTTACTTCTATTCTCAGCTCAGCACTCTATATCATTTTGCAATGCGTGTTGCGTTAGAATATACAGAACAAATCAGCCAAAAATCTACCTTCTCAAGCTGACGCTTTTTCTTAGCAGTCAGTTTTTTCGGCAGCCAAGCCATTTGTTTTTTCAAACCGCCCGTCTACACGCCCCACGCGCCGTGGGACGCGGCGTCTTAGACGCGTCGATTTAGCATTCGGAGTGAATTTGACAGGCGCAATGTTTATTGCTTCCCATTCTCTGGCCTCTTTTGTAAGAATCTTTGTGTGGAAATAATTTATCTAATTTGGAACAAAGCGAAATATTCGAAGGCATATCACTCGAAATAATTCTCTTACGTTCGTTCTTAAAATGCTTTAGACGTTTCTTAAGTAATGTTTTGGTTTTCTTTGTTTGTTTTCGCATTTTTCTGTAGCGTATTTACATAAATAAACAGTTTTTAATTTAGGCCGATTCGGTAAAGGTATAATATCACTTTCGCGCGAGCAACGTTTATAGACGTCGAAAATGTAGGCTTAACAACTCTTAATTGATTGGTGCTCGCGCGAAAGTGGTATTCTCTTAGGTCCGTTAGTATATTGAGGCAAACTAAAAACACACATGCGACATTATTTATCAATCGTTTTTTTTTTAAGTTTGTATAGTCTCGCCTTCATAGTTATCAGATTAATAGGCGATATCTCACAATTTGTCTATTTGACGAAGTATATAAAAATGGAATAAAAACTGAACGAGTTATTGATTTTTATATTACAGTCCTTGAACTCGGCTGAAGAGGAAATTTAATTTTATAGAAACTTTGGCCGGACTATACTCTAGAGAAATAGCTCTTTTTATCGTTGAGTATGTAAGTATAGAGTAAGTATATTTGTGTTTTTTATTGAACTGTTTTACTACTTGAAACATTATTCATTGTCAAAGGTATAATTACAAATGCCTAATGTAGATTAATCTTTTTTACTGTTTTTAAACCTTTTATCTGATTAAACGACTTTTTTGTAAATGTACAAATATGTAATACGAATACAATATTATTGATGTTAATAAAAACGATTTATTTCAAGAAATTAAATTCTACAATTTAAAAACAGTACAAATGGCAAATTGATAAATATAAGAACTAGAAATGAAGCTTCTATGTATAAATATTTGCTCTTAAATATTACAAAGAATAAAATTAGAAAAGCAAAAAGTAATCGACGAGGATGGGATTCGAACCCACGCGTGCAGAGCACATTGGATTAGCAGTCCAACGCCTTAACCTCTCGGCCACCTCGTCATGTCGCATATGGGCGAAATTACCCCTCACTTTTTATCCAGTGCTCCTAAGTAATCAAAACTAGATAATGTTATGATTAGGTGATTTGAGATGTGGAAATGTTTGATTACGTTTACTGTGCAAAACCTTAGTCCTTAAAAAGAACTTGTGCCTTCTTTGGGTGATGACAATTCCACTATAAATATTTCAAATTAGTTCACACGTACTGTTTTGCGACCTCTATTGTTCAAATATTCTCACAGCTGTCGTCACCCAAGGTAAGTCTTGATAAAATCATAATATGAAATACTGAGCCACCCAAAGCAATCGAATGACAACCTGACTGCCGTATCAAAGAGCGCGTCCCAAAAACGAACTGTCAATAAAATGGCGGCCGTGCCCACTTAGGGCTTCGGACACGAATTCCATTTGCACCACAGCCTCCACGCCATAAAGCTCTGCCAATAAAGCATTTTATAACTCTTCTGCGACGGATATGTTGACATATACCGTCCAATTGGAAGGATCGAGGCAGTTTTGAGTTTCTCAACTGTTGCGATTTCTATGAGGTACCTTTAAGATTTCTTTAATGCTGAACTGACCTTGTGTCTTGACGTATTTCTATACAATTTTTATTGCCTATTTAACCCTATCAAATCCTATCTCAGTACAAACTTAATGTAACAATTTTCTATGTAAAATTTCTCTTTTCTAGTCCTACCCGGTTGCGAGTTGTTTGTCAGTCATTATTAAGTAGTTGAGTTCGAACGTAATGTTGATGATCCTTTCTTTGGTAACCTATTTGTTGTTAGTCTCTTTCGTGTTCCTCTTTCGGCACGGTAAATTCGTTCCCACAGGAAATCGATTGTTTTATTGCAAAACAAAAGAAGAAAGTATTCCTAAAAGGAGCATAGGCACTCGCGTTGTATTCAAGTCAAAGTCAAAATTCTTTATTTGCCATACGTATACAATAGAAGTATACATGCAAATACAATATTAATAAATTAGAATGACACAAATAAGTTGTATTCGTTGTAAATGTTGTAATACGAGTATATTAATCAGAATGATTTTTTTCTAAGAACGTTGATATGACTAGGTATCAGCTTGATAAGTTTTACAATGATCGTAGAGTAACAATTATGTTGTTATCATCTTAATAAAAAATCTCTGTTGTGTACTTATTTGTTTTACATAACGGAACGAGGGGGGCATAAATAAATTTAATTTAACGTCTTGTGTAAAGAGGGCGTCGGTACAGAATATAAAGAAGAGACGTGAAAGAACCCAGCGCCGCAAATTACTGATGGCTCCAGCTTGAGCTCATAGAATTAATTCAGCTTACACCGAAGCCATAACAATAACTGGGAATGATTATCATTCGCCGGCTGCACCCGAATGAATATTCCACCCTTAATGGACCTGTACCTACTTTCTTTCATTAAAACTTACATAACGACTACTAACTCTCTCAACGGACATACCTCTCTTCTGTATTTCTGAAAATTGAACTTTATTATGCACCAGCTAAAGCACCTTTCCGATTATCCAAGCGAGTCAGATACGAGGTCGGTGAAGTAAGGAACCGATAATGTGCTCTTTCTCTTCGTGAATAATTCCAACACTTCTTCGGAATATGAATGAGACAACGAATGAATCGCAAATGTCATAATGTTGCAGCCTAATTTCTTTGTTCGAAGATGCCAATTTGCGAGGGTGATGGAAGTTGGAATTGTGTCCGCTTGTTGCCGCCGATCTGGCTGAACTCTGCAATAATTACTTCTGTAACTTGATAAAGAATTCGCCCTGTTGTTTATAATAAATTATGCAAAGTTTCAACTGTTTCAGCTAGCTTTGAAATGTAGACCTGCAGAATACCTATAACCAAACGTACTTTCATATAAGTATTTGTTGGTTTATTATTTTCAATCGAGAAGCTAATCGAGCGTAATATTTCAGTTAACGCGTTCAGTGCGTCCTCAGCGGCTCGATTTATGAGCTTCCACTTTCCACCACATTCAAAATCTCATTAAAATGTGTTGAAAACAGATTAACAGAACTTTGTGAGTTTCGGATCCAATTTAATAGAATGCGTAGATACGATTTGCGATACTCGGCAAGAATAATTTGCGCAAATTATCGATTCGGTTTGGCGGCACGTCTGTCAATGCGCCGTTTACATGGGCACGGATGGCGGCTGATTGGCCTCTCATTTGGCCCGATTGTGCCTCACGAATACATAATTGTGTGCGCCGATGCCGCTGCCATTAAGATAATCTCCCGTACGCCGTGTCTGCCATATTATGTGGGCCCTTTCATTGATTGCCGTCAGATTCGTGGACATTGTTATGTTCACCAATGTTCTGCGTCATCGCTCACTTCTGACTAGATTAGGATTAGGACCAAACCCTCGTTTCAGTTGTTAGTACGGTCGTTAGAGTTTCGCGGAATTTCTCGCAAATTTAACTGACGTCAAATTTTTAGCAAGCCGTTTAATGCTATTACTTTTTGCGTTCCACTTTGAAGCAATAAAACTCGAGGTCGGAAAACGTTGGGCCCGCATGCGGGGACTTTAAACCCACGTAACTTTGCGGCCCGGTAAGTGCCGGCAACCATTAAAACTTATTTCGACACGACAACGTCCAGTCCGTGCGGGTGCCGCTAAAGCGAGAGTAATCGCTTACCGAGAGCCTGAAAATCGCTACTGAAAGTTTACTTATTGGTATTTCCAAGATTGCTGAGCGAATGTTTACGGTTATTTCCAAAACAAAAGGCGTTTCCGGGAAAAGCGGCCGCATTCCCACAGGTGCGGTCGCTAATAATGCAGATTGCGTTCAGAAGGTCATATCTAAATCACAGGATAGAGCGTAACGTCAGTACTTTATCTTAACTCAGCACCTGGCCGCGTGAGTTATAACTTCGGTTCTCCTTTTGTTGTTTACGAATGAGTTTTTCACGTTCGCGGCGGCCGCGGACGCCAGTTCGACGCACCTGCTCCTCCATTCTGGGGCGGCGTTATATTTATTGTACTCATTTTATGTATATTGTGAGCGAATAGTACGCAGTTGGGAACTTATCGCGCCTAATGTTGCGTGATTTTTCTCTGGGACGGGACTTGCGTAGGGATGATGTTTTTATTATAAAGACGTGTCAGCCGGCCTAGGAAATATTTACGGATGCGGAGGAAGTGTGCGTTTGAGATATACGTCAGTCGTTTACGTTTGAATGCTCTTGCCATTTGTCGAGTACATCGTCGGTGCTTTATTGGAGTTTACTGTTATGACTTACAGCGTTATGTTTCTTTTGGCAGATTTAATACGTTCGTTACGTTCTTTTACAAGGACGTTTTATGATTTTTTCTGTCGTCATCAATGCTAACTGTTTCTTAAATATCATAACTAACGCGATGATAAGATATTATCAGGCTATTGTAAAAGGTATTAAAGCTAACTCGTAAATTGCAAGTTTTAGACTTTACAGTTTACATATAAACCGCCATATAATTGACGATATGTGCCAGATCTCATCATCTCTGGGAAACTACACTCATTGATGAAATTGCACGAATCGTTGCTCTTTTCACGAATTAGTAATCAATCTTTGCCTTCATGCAGCAATTAAATCCAATTCATTTCCTATCTGATGAGCGAGAGCAATAAACTAATTGCACAAATTGTCAGCTATCAACATTAATACGCGAGTTTTTCCCATCAATGGCAGTTGGACGTGGAAACTGAGCAAACTATGCGCAGCTTACTGAATCGGAAATGCTCCTGTAATCGCTTTAACTGACGTCATATTCTGAATGGCAGTTGTTTGTACGGTCGAGTATCGCTGGAACACGCCGCGCCGTGAGCGTAGCGAGCTGTCACAAATGTAGCATAAAAATGTAAAGCAGAGTCCAGAAGCGAGGCGTATATTGTAGTTAGCTAGAACAAACATATCTAGTCTTAAAGCTAGGGAGCGTACAGTTTAGAACACGTTTTACATAATCCATTCGAATCGAAGCGCAACGCTAAAGTTAATGGTTATAAAATTTGAAGGAGCTAATAAAGTTAGAAAATGTATTAGGGTAATAAGAGAACGGCTGGGCAAATATGCTGCCCAGATTTTACAAAGAAAACATGTCACTGCAACCTTTGCCGTCAGTTTCAAAATTCATTCGCTCTGGTCGTGACGTCACCTTACTTCACCCTAGTGTATTTTTGCTTCGTTTTTCACGCCGCACATGCTCATGTCGTTAATTTTCACGATTGAAGTGTACAGTCAGCTCTAAATGAACAGGTTTGCGCCATGCAAGAATAAATGCGCATGCTTTTAATTTGATTGTAAGCAAATCCAGATAGCTTTAAAGGTATATACAGCGTGTAAGTCTAATACGGGCGAACAATTAAACCAGATATAGCGTTTAGTAGTGTTATCATTAATTAATATGATTTTTCAAATTACACTTAATAGTGACCTCGTAATTAATTTTTTTTAAATTTACCTAGGAGCAATGTACCGCATACATGCTTGTTATGACATTGCGAGATACGAGCTTTTTTAAAGTAACTGTCAACTAGCGTGTTTGTCAACTTGAATGTGTTGGCGTTACATTGCGGCCCGAATTATTTTGTATGGTAAATATTTTCATTGTGGTTTTAAGCAATAGTTATCTAAATATGCTTCTTAGGTCCTATGCTGACCACCGTTTCAATATTCGCCCGTATTAGATTTACAGGCTGTATATATATACAGGTGACTTCGAATTGGTAATACAAAATGAATGTTTTACATACATATCCCCTAAACTTAGCCCCTCAATTAAGTCTCATTCTTTTAAAATAATCAGAAGTATGTTTTTTTTTTAATTATTAATTTATCCCATTTTTGTTGGCTTAACATGGTTATCCTACCATAATAATAAACAAAGAGGTTTAAAGATTTTCAAATGAACACTTTCTTCTTTGGTTATCCGTCACATGCCGCAATATTTATGAAGAAAACGTGTTTTGATTAGTAATTGTCAGTTGTCAAAGAAAATACGAGTGACAGGTATGACTCCATTAAATACTTAGGTATTTAATGGAGTGTTACCACACTTTAGGACTTTAATTATTAGTTTTGTTAGAAAATTAGCAATAATTAAATACAGCAAATTTTAACATAGGGGTTAATGTGTTACACTACATGGCATTAACTGAGCCATAATCAAGTGTTTTGTATTACCAATTTGAAGTCGCCCTGTATATGTAAATACTGAACCCGTCGATAATTGAACATAATACTTGAATGATACTTGATGGACTGATAAATGTTTACTTTGTAAGTCCCAGCAATCAATGTTAAAAATAATTGAGATTCTGTTTAAAAGAGTTTTATATGCTAATCCGTTAAAGGATTTACATAGAAGCTTAAACAGGAAATTTGACTACAGAGTTCAAAGACCGGTAGAAGTGCAAGCAGCAACATTTTTTGGCTAGTGGTGGGAAAAAGGAAAAATGTCGTATGCTCTTTTAAGCCGAAAATAACATTAAAAGTTAACTTTGCGTATAAAGCAGGCGTAATACGAACGGGCCGCAGTTTACTGTCTCTATTTTATCCGGTGTTTTCGGTAGTTATAGTAAATTGCGGCTGCGGCGGTTATCGTTTGCGTTTTATTGCGCTAACTAGTGCAGTTAGTTACTACTGCCGATTGCAATTATAGAATGGCCGTTATATTGTTGAGTATCTACGAGTAAATTACCGATAGGCTTAGTCGATTCATTTAAATATTTTGGAATACAATATTTGAGACTTCTGTCTAAATAAATATAGCTCCATATATTTGTAATATTCAGTTACAGATACTTCGAAGTCACGTAATATTTCGCTTTGTATTATAGACGGGGGTTTTATGAGATGAGACGATCACAGTTTAATGTTTTTTTCTACTCCTGTACTTTTATCTGTCTCTTACTTGGTCACGAACACTAATATAAGAACATACATAATATGAGTTCAGAGAAGTCTATACTCTATTCCCCATAAAAGCACTTGTGTTAAATTCTGGCGGTTTTTAAGAAAAACAAAACTTTCCGAACTAAATTCTTTGATGCCAACATAAAAAAAAATATTTTTAATATCCTCACTGCGTGTCACTAGCGAGTATACGTCAAATTAAAGATAAAGTTTACCATAGACACATTCTTATTATATTGTCAGTCATATGTCATATTTGCCTTGGTGGCGCTATGTTTAATTTTGTATTTTATATTTTAAAACCTAGTCGTAGAAAAAGTATTGTATGCAAGGTTGTATAATTAAGTCAAAAAAACGCTCATGGCGTCTCTATTTGCGATACTCGCCGCCGCGGCGGCTCGTATCGCAACTCACGCCATTCGCATTTTTTGACCCTTCTTATACAACTGTTGCATAAAATACTATTACTTTATCTGGTGATTTCGGTAGTTATAGTAAATTGCGGCTACGGCGGTTATCATTTGCGTTTTATTTTATTGCGCCGCTAACTAGTGCAGTTACTAGTGCTCCTGCCGATTACAATCATAGGATGGTTATTATATCGTTAAGTACTTACGGGTATATTACTGATAAGTTCATTCGGTTCATTTAGATCTTTGAACCTCAGTTGACCGACCTAAAAAGTAATGCTCTATATGTGAAATATGAAGCTATTTTCTTACGATCGCAGTTTACTATCTCTATTTTACCGCCCAGCGTTTTCTTAGTAGTTATAATAAATTGCGCCCACTGCAGAATTATAGTTTGCGTTTTACCACCGCTACCGAGTATCTACAGTTAGTTAGTGCCGGTGCCCGTGGCGATCGCAAATCAACCTGCCATTCAAATGTCTATATCGCGCGATATTGTTTCGCTCAAAGTTACAAACAAAAAATACATTTATGGAAGCTCTGAAAAATCACACGTCTTTCCCAGCAGGATCAAAACGTGCAAAAGTGACATATAAAGTACTGAAGTAATCAGCTGCCTTTGACGCAGACTGTGCTGTGAAGCGGAATTACAACTGTCGCGTTTTGTTTGCTTCGCAATAAGATAAAAGGAACGTCCCAGCCTACAAGACGGTCCACTTCTACTGATTACCGGGTAATCCCCACACCTGGTCGCAGCACTGTCGAACAGGACTTCGGGGCTTAGGAGATAATCTCCTGGCTTAGCGTTGGAGGGCATTAGTGAGCGCCGAACATTCTCGAACGAACGGTCACGGGAATTGCTTGATTTGCTCTGACCGAAGCAATTTTACACGTTTTCTTTCTGTTGTTCTAACGAGATAACTTTATATATTTGGCACGAAACCGCACAATGAAATCGGTCAAATCGGATCTAGCGGGCCTATTTTAGAAAATTGAATACTCGAAATTTCATAGTAGAGAATAAACCATTCAATATTTTTGAGATGCAGGTGACTGACTATTTCTGCCATATTTTTAGATTTAAAATAGTTGTGAAATGCCTGTCGTACTAAAAAATTTGATCGCAGCGCGCTTTAATTTAATAGAAACCCTATACAATTGTATAACTATGAAATTCCAAAACGTTATTGATAAAAATCGTTCGCAAAATTTGATTCGTTATAACTTCAAGTTTAATGACGCCCGGGAATTACCCATAATCCTAAAATTATTTGATTTTCCACAAAGCATTGAAGCAAGGTGTATTTCTTGGAGGGTGTCTCTTTGATTTACGCCCCAATTCATACTTGAAATGATATTGTTGTCTTTGTGTAAGTAGTATTTGACAAGAAATATCATTTTCATCACACTTGCTCGAAAATGGTGTCATTACACGTAGGTTTTGCGGGCCGTAAATGACCTATTACGCCCTAGGGCGTAATAGTTTTCTTTTTAAATTTGAAACGCTGGTTCTGTTTTACTCTTATTTGTCATGTTCAAAGGAAACGCCAACGTACTTTTTTAACTTTTATTACTGAAATATTTATTTAAAGAGAACTGTTATTGCAAATACATGTAAACACATATTTCTGTAACATTAATTAAATGTTTGAATAATGTATTTCTTTATTTTGCAAATATAAAATCAACCATTTTAAGTCTTTACCGCTATGGTTTCCGAACGTGACTTGTCGTCTTGATATATGTCACTAATGTCACTGTCAGTTTTACAATTTTATTTAGCTTAAGTAAGGTTATTTTACTTAGATTTCCTCACAAGTGTGATGAAAAACATTGTGTGTGCCACGGGCGGTAAAGGAATTACAAACTCGTGTTATTAAAGCCCTCGGCTTCGCCTCGGCCTTGTAACAAACACTCGTTTGTAATTCCTTACTTACCGCCCTTGATACACAATGTACTATTGTCGCCGTCCAAACAGTCGAGAGTTCTTTGAGTGAGTCTTTTTAGCGTAAGCGTTAAGCTCATAATTGTTTCCAATCGTTGGAATTTTTGTGGTCAAAATATGTAAAGCGTTGGGAATATAAGTGATATTTTGAATACGCAATAATTCTACCATTTTCTTCGTAATTAAAGAACATTAAATAAAAAATTAACCACTCCACGATGGAAAGTGAGTTCACTGTGGAAATTATGAATAGTTATTAACTTATTATAGTTTACATTTATTGCATCTGTTTTCGTGAAAAGTTGATAACATTTAAGTACTATCCTGATTCTTTATCGCTTTTCAAATTATTTCCGTGTAAATGTCGATGTCTGATTACTAGAGACCGGATTTGAAGTAGCGATCTAAATATTAATATGGATATGACTGGTATAATGTATTATTTTTTCTACACACAAAAATAATGTAACTTATCGGAAAAAAAAAGTAAAAACCTTTTTGGAAGTTTTTGTAAATATTGGGCAAAAATTATGGTGATAATAAATAAAAACATTGTTTGTTAATTTTTGAAATAGTTTATTTTTTTAGTTCTTCATCTTTATATTGCTTCTGCACAATGCACAGTTAAAATTAAGACCTTATATAACCAACATGACATGTATTTAACAAATTGCACTGTTATATCCATATTAATATTGAGATCGCTACTTCAAATCCGGTCTATACTGATTACATTACATTTTATTTTAAATAGCTATTTAATTATATCAATAATTGAATAACAGAATGGATATTCATTTCCTCTTTGTTATTTATTCATTGAAAGTCTGATTCATTAAAAGTCAGCCGTTCTCTGTAAAAGTAGACGTGCGGTATTAAATAATTCATTTTTTCATAACTGTTTCTGAATATAGTTCTGATCGAGTATTTTCTGTTAGTGTAATTAGAGAACTAAGCGCAGCCACGGTAAAAATGTTCATGTGGACTATTTCAAGCCAGCGCGGGCAGACATATACCTATCCTTTTAAATCTGCTAGAGGTTGAAGCATTTCCATGTAGGTACAGAACTCGCAAATAGTTCTTTTATTTCTGTCCAGGCCCGATATCGTACCTGCGATCGGCTTGCAGAACGCAGTCACAGGCGGCTCTCGCTATTTCTCGAATTTCCCGGCTTAATGTCGCAGTGGTAGGGCTCTGGAGTGGAAACTGGAGTTTTTTCCGTGCCTTAAACCATTCATCGCGGCCAGGCTAATGCTGAGAGCCCTCCTTACGAGGACCGCCTTTGATAGCGTCTCATGCCCTCTTGCCGGTAAAAAGTAAATGATGTTGTGCAGTCGATTTGTATGGCATTTGTGAAACGCGACGGAGCGAGCGGCGGATTTTTTGCTCGTTCTAGTACTGTATTAGTTGAATCAACCAGCGAAAAGACACCTTTATTGGTATTTTCCTTTTTGTGTGAGGACTTGTTTTGAGCACGAGTTATTCTATCTTACTTCACAAAAATGATTAATGATATTTTATGGCATCTTACAGGCTTAGAGAAAAAATATTTATAAATTCTATTTAATATCTGCAGATCTCCTACAATTTTTATTTTTTAATATGATTATCATACCATATTGTAGAACAGTAAAAGAAAAGTCGCGCTTTTTTTGTATTAAATTAAGTGGATAAGAAAAGTTATTAAAACGAAGGACGAGAAAAGAATAAATACTTATCAATGGGCAGTTTAATGACTAATTACTAACATTACTGAGATAATTGATTGAATTAGGCGTTATTTTGCGTTATTTGCATATTCTGCATGCATGAAAAAATACGCAAGTAATTATAACGGGCTATCACTAATTGACTAATTATCATATCGCGGATGAGCAAAGCAATATTTTTGTCTTAATTACTGAGATAATATTATTTTTTGTTTTCCTCCAATTGCTACAGGCCACGACAAATTATGCCTCTATATGTATATAAAAATAACTATTTCAAACAACTATAGGTGTGCAATTGTTATACCTGTCACAACTATCTTTAACACTCCACCCGAACGCAAGAGGGCGCCGGAGCACTGGAGCACCGGAAAAACCTCTTCGGTTAGAGATCCGTTCTCCGTAAATAAACATACTCTCAATGTAATGTAACGTATCAAAAGGGTTGTGTTACTCAAGTGTGCATTGAGCGATCACGGCTATATCGGATATCGACTGCTTACTTACCAAACCTCGTATTTTTCATGCCTACATCAATATAAAAGCCACCTTGTATCAGACAAAATAAGGTTTACTTTTTAACTGAACGCGAAACAGTGACGCGAGTCAAAGTAAGAAAATAATCGAAATAAAGCGTCGATGGAATACGAAGCGGTCTCTGGCAGACGCGGCGCTCAGTAATCGCACATTCGTATGCAATTTATTCCCTATATTGGCTCAAATGAGCTATGCTATGGCTTTTCGATTTATACCAGAAGATGTCTTTACTGTTGCAGTCTGACACTTTCAACTACGTGTCGATGTCTGACGTAGGACATGAAATACCGATATTACTTATATGGGCCAATACCTGGATTTCGGTATTAGCCACACAAAAAATACCGGAATTGCATGCCCTACTGACGTAAGTTCAAAGGGTATTATCTCGGTCGTTTTTTAAAAAGAAGTTCGTAGCCGACTTAATTTAATAAAATGTTAAATCTTGTTAATTTGTGTAACGAAAGTACAATTATTATTATTACGCACAATTTATATGGTTAATTTTCTTAAATTGAGCTCTTAAATTGGCATGTAATTTTTTTTAAATTGCCTTTCCTCTTTTTTCACCTTAAATATCAAAAAAGTTAAACAATGGCGTTAAAACAATGTAGGTGTCGCATGCTGAAATGTATTATAATTTTTATGCGATATTAGCAATATTTTATTTAAATAAAGTTTTTGTTTTATTTAAATTTTGATAGTAGACTATTGGTAGTACACGTATTGCGAAAATTGTTTCATAATAACATTACTTTCCGTTCCGTCATCTAGACGAGCCCGTAACTTTATCTATTCTCTAGTAATACAGGCTCAACTTTTACAGTCTTTCGAAACGAGAAATGTTTCATTTGGTATCTGATACAGGCACATTTTCCTGGTGAGGTAATGCTCGTTGTAACTTCAGTCTCGTATTGCAGTCGTGTCGCCTATCCTCGATGCAAACTAGAAAATTGCATACATACCTGATGTTTCTGCGGTGGTATATTTTTACGCCATACGCCCAACACCTTACTCCGAGTAAAGTGAATGCGCACTTTGAATATGAATTTGGCGGCTCCATGCGCTGTTTTTAAATATTTGCCCGTTTTATTCGCGATAAAGCGGTTTATGGCTCTATGAAAAGTGAGATTTTAAATGTATCCCTGATGTTGTTAAAGGGCGATTCCATTATCGCGGGTGCAACATTTTGCTTCATTCAAGGCCTCCTCCTAATAAAACGAAAAACATTTATTATAAAAATATTGTTCTAAGGATTACATTTTAACCTCTTTTCTACAGATTTGTGTAAAAGAATTTAAAATAAATGTTTAAATAGCCACAAGAGAGGGTTAAAGTGCTATCGCGGGTGCAACCAAATCGGCCCACCTCTCCGGATCACAGTATAAAAACAGAAATATCTTTTAATTATCAAATATTTAAAATGTTTTGCCTATTTATATTGAAAGGCAATAAACAATCAACTATAGAAACATAGAAAAAGTATTAAAAACTGAAACTATCAATAAATTATTCACTGTTAAAACGATCGCGGGTGCAAAATCGTCTGATTCGCAGTTGGTCCTAAATCTTAGAATGATAAGGTTTTCAAGCGCTTTCACATCCTGAATATGAAGTTAAGTCCATATCAATTAATTTAAGACCTCAGCCTAGACGATGGTATCAAAAAAAGTAATAAATTTTGGGACTTGAAAATTGATGTCAAGGTTCGTCTCTAGCGGAATCGCCCTAAACTTAGTGTAAAGATAAAAAGAAAAAATAATGCATCGGCCGGGAATCGAACCCGGGCCGCCCGCGTGGCAGGCGAGCATTCTACCACTGAACCACCGATGCTTATAATCATATGTTGAATTTAGTTTTCATCATCGCTATATGAATATGAACGTAATCGTGACACAGCAATGATGTGGTAAGATAAAAATTTATTCATTTGTTTGATTTTATTACGGCCACAATTTATCGAATACCTTCTGTACAAATAATTATTTCATATGGATACCGCAGACAACTGTAAATTAACATTAAGTACGCCGAACACGGTTTACACGTGCTATTATTCTAATGTAATTTACACTAACAATACCAACCGCATAATAAAGCTGTCTGTCTGTAAAGAGCCGTTATTGTTATAACAAATGAAACTTTTTCTTTGTCGGGCATCCACCGCGCGGTGGATGTCCGAATGAGGTTTTTACTAAAAGTATTTGCTTTTTGGGTAGGTAAGCTACTAATTAAGACTAACGCGAATGTCTTGCTTGGGTTTTAGGTTGCTTTTATACTAATAGTAAAATCATAGCAAAAGTCAAGTTTAATTTTATTTTTTTTTGTTGTTTTTTTTATCTTGTGCTGTCATGAATAAATGTATTATCTTTCTTTCTTTCAAAAAATTAAAAAGTAAGTAGGTATGTCCCTGTCTACTGACTGCGAATATTGATCATTTTATGTCTTGATTCTCGCACCATTTTTGTGTGGTCTAGAGATGCAACGGATATCCGGTCACTGTCCGGTATCCGGCCTATCCGGCCGAATACCGGATAGTTGCGTAGTATCCGGCCGGATACCGGATAGTAATTTAGTACCTAATATAAAGAGAAAATTTGAGTAACATAAATATTAAACCACAAACTAATCAATATTAAGGTCAGTTTAATCTCACAAATAATTTTAAACATTAGAAAGGAAAAAACAAATAACATTTTTTTTATTTTAATTGCGTGCGCGATTCCCAACACGTACCAAATCCAGCATCTCCATTAAATCAGGTTGTGTTTTCAAAGACTCAACAACAACTCGTTGCGCGCGCCGTCGAATTGACTCAATTTAGGTATTTTAGGTAAAAAACTTTTGGCCGGATAATCGGCGGCCGGATATCGGATATCCGGCGGTCTCGACGGCCGGATATCCGGTATCAGGTATCCGGCCAAACCACTATCCGTTGCATCTCTATTGCGGTCAGGCTTCCACGAGTTTTGGTAGAGAATAAGTCGCATACGAAAGAATTTAATTTATATTTCAAGTCACTATAGAGCTACAAATTGTTACTGTAAACTAAACATTGGGATGTAGCTGGTGACGTTCCATTTTAGAAAAAGGCTCCATATAATTCCGTACACTAGGTATTACATGCAACAAGTCCTTTAAAGTCAACGCCATAATCAGACGAACTAGTTTGACAGATAAAAATGTTGCCTGGCTCACAGAGAATAAAATAGTTATAGGTAAATATCGATAAAATGTTATCGAGAATAGTTTGCACGCATCAGGTTATGTCTAAGAACACAAAATAAATTCATACAACGTGTAATCCTTAAATGTTTTCAAGAATTTATAGTGTCACCTTACTTTATTTATTAGGTTATAAATTAAATTACAGTCATCATTCTTTATTTTCATTATATCGGTCTTTATTTTATATCGACAAAACATCACTGGCCTTACTCTGGCAACATTTGTGCTTGTGGAACTGTCAAACTAGTTCGTCTGATTATGGCGTTGACTTTAGTTATGTGTTTTACCTATATGAAATGAAAATTTGAAACCCGACGTTCGCGCTGATATAAATGTATGACTGAGTCTAATCTTGAGGCATTAAGAACATATAAGTCTTGAAACCAAATGTTAGATGCAGGTACCTTGGCAATAAGCTAGGGTTAATAAGAAGTAATATTGCCCGAAGTTTACCGCTAGAAGAAACAAGCGAGGCTCGATATTAAAGCTGGGATGTCGACGGATTAATACGTCGTCACTCGTACTTTGCGGATGTGCTAGACGCCTTGCCTCAAGTTAGTAACGTAGCGGTGGAGAAAATAAGAAGAAATTACACTAATATAGCAAGTCGGGAATTTGTGGAATCTTCATTGTTGTACTACGAGTCATTTGTTTGCTAGGAACAAACGGAAGCGATATTAAAGCTGGGATGTCGCGAGGATCAATGCCTACATCACTTGTGCTTTAACTCTGTGCTAGACGCCTTGAATTCAGTAGTGGAGAAAATAAGAAGATGAAATTTTACTAACATATGAGTAGTCGTGGAATTTTCTGGGGGCACGGCAGTGCCCCCGCCAAGTCGAGCAAAACAAAGGCACGGCCGTACCATCCTTTTCTCGAAGCCATGCATTATTGTTTTACACGAGCCACAAGCAGGACTTGATATTAAGCTGAGTAGAGCGTTATGTTTATGTGCTATTATTCCTGCTTTAGTGAGAAATACCATCCATCTCTCCATACTTTCAACCTTTTTACTCTAACTGGAGGCTTTTGTCAGTCATAGCCAGTTCTTTCTCATGGCGGGATACAGTTCTGCTGTGCAAGCAATAGAGTCACCCGCCACCACAAGACCGCTCAATGCCAGACACGGAGCGGGGTTGGTCGAAGCCGTTCAATCTAGCCTTGAATGTGTGGGGATGGAAGTAATCCAAGTGTTAAATATCGGTTTGAGAACACAACCCAGACATGAAGAGCCCGAAAAGCTACTTAATAGGACCCGGCATTTTTGAAATTACTCGAAATATTAGGATCCCTTTACAGTCCCACTCAGACGAAATTTACTGTTACATGTATAGAGTGCCCCCCTAAAAATATTTATTTTAGTTATTTAACTACCAAACTAAGTAGCGGCTCATACGAGACATCTATGTATATTCCAAATTTCATCAATATCCATCATCTAGTTTTTGAGTAAAATGCCTGTGACATACGGACAGACGGACGGACGGAAGGACAGATGGACGGACGGACATGCATGACGAAACTATAAGGGTTCCGTTTTTGCCATTTTGGCTACAGAACCCTAAAAAGCGCCATATGTCCCGTGCTTGCATCTCTATCCGAGTCTTTTTACTTTAGCAGCCAGCAGTAGGTACCTCAGCCGCGGCCAACGCTGACAAGGGTCCAAATCAGAGATATTAATTTGTAGGGTGCGTTGTAAATTAACCGTCGCGCGTTCGTGTAACCGAGTTAGCCGAACCAGTCGGGGAGCGGATAATTTGTTAGACAAGCGGGTAATAATTTCCGACTGTTGTCCCTTTACGGTGACGTGTGCCCTTAGCCGGGATTAGGCTGAGCCAGGAGAGTCGTTACCGCTTCAAAGATGATTACGATGAGTAACGCCGGACGTGATTCTAGTTTTGACGCTCGTTAACGTGGACTAAAGATTCCGATTTGCTGAATTACCAGCCGAAAATTAGGGTTTACGGTAATAGGCTATTTGATCATCAGATCGACTTCTTTTTATAAAGTGTCAAAATGCTGTTTCCAAGAAAATGTAACTGGTGACGACATTACTCAACATAGTCAAATTGGTGTCTTATTTTTAGTTTTTATCATTTTAAAATCGTTGAATGCATGATATTAGGCAAGCCGGTAGGAATGGAGTTCTTTGGACGCCACGCTACTGGTAACTATATATTCTTTACTTTTTTGAAACATAATTATTGTACAAACATAGCTACGATTTTATTATGTAGTATACATTTTAATATAAATAAAAGTATATACATTTATAGAAGTGTTTACATTTATATATTTATAAAAGCACTTCATTTTTGCAAAATAAAGACAAAACTTATGTACAAAATTGTAGTCTACAGACTACACATTAACTGAATTCGTTATTAATTATCAAAGACGGGTAAGTAGGTACGTAGGTATACGATCGCTGAATAAGTCATTAATTCAATTTAATTCAATTCGTGTACTAATAAAATACAATTTTACACGTCAATAATTACAATATTAGGTGCATATAAACATTCAAATTTAAATATTCATTAATTAAACATTCTGACATTAATATTAGGTATATTATTTATTATTATTAGTACAGCGACCTTTACTTATTTTTCTCTCTAAAAATCATCTGAGTAAGTATCTATACGATTTTTTGCTGGCCTTTTGTAACGTAACTTACTGATCCAATTTATTTAATGAGGTTGCTATTACTACTCTGTAATTGGTCTCGGCAGATGGCTTTAAATGGATATTTATTTTCGATCACTATTTTACTGTTTTGTCGATGGGTTTTCTTCGGCATGGTCTAAGTTTGTCCGTTATAGGTTTACGGAAGAATATAATATTACAGTAAAATTTAGTTTGGTTGTAACTGAGGTATAATATGATTATTGCCACTTGCATAGAAACGAATGCGCAACTTTTTGGTTTTGAGGTTGCATGTGTTATATGGTCGCAGTTTTTGTTTTCCGTGTGGGCGGCATTCTCGTTTCTTACTTGGTTGTGAGAATGATTCGGGCAGAAAAGTAAGTTTTTGTTAGAGCTCTCAGCAGGCTCTTCTTTCTAATAAATTTGACGAATAACACCTTAGGGAAATCCTGGTATCGCTAGTTAGTTATGTTTGAGTAATTTCTAACTAAGCATTTGGCTAAATAGTTTTTCGGTACAGCAGATAAGGTAAGCTACTTCTATGTAGTTTCCAATCGTGTCGAAACATATCGACATTTCGTATGTCAATTTAATGTCAATTCCTTTTAGAATAGACACAAATTCTGTTAATAATTAGCTCATGCTATTTTGATATGCATTTTGTTATTAATGGTTTCCTATTATTGTAATGAACGTCGGGAAATAGCCGAAGCGGCGTTCGGAGACGTCCGTTCCGTTGACAGTTCCAGGTAGCGTGATTTGTGGGAAAGCCGTGTTTGCGCTGCTGCCATGTGTTTGATCCATGTTTGATCTGATTACGATTTGCGATTACGAGAATGTATAATATACGAGAGTCATCTTTTGGAGATTTTCATAAGGTTTTAAAGTTTAATAATTGCTCTGAAGTCTGATAGTAAAATGTTGATTCGGCATTCAGGCGCCAAAAAACGCGATCATTTTGTTAGGCATTAATTTTATGTTTATAAACTATCGTTTATAATTTCGAAACTGTACATTTTTTAAGATTTCTTACACATTCGATACAGAAACATAGATGTTCCTCGGGATTCTGGAAATAGATTAATACTATAGATGCATGAAAAAACGCATCTACAATAAATACAATAATATTAATTCCCAGAATCCCGAGGAACATTAATGTTTCTGTATATCGTTTTAAGTCATATACCCCAAATTGCACGCAAGTTACGAACATTGGTTATATTAGATTTGTTATGTAAAGTTGCTGTCAATAGACTTTGCTAACTATGTAAACAAAAGGCGTAACTTTGTTTTGTCACTGTTTCACCTTGAATTTTCACACCACCTCATCAAACACCACTGAAACAACACTCTATTTAAACGATCGTTACCGTAAAATACAAAACCACAAAATAAATAACTGAATCTTGGATATTTTATTAAAAGTTTAGAATGGTTTTATACATAGTTTATTACGACATAATGGAATGAAGTTTTTGTTTCTTTTAAATTCCACAATTGTCTATGATGGTAATGTTTTGACTAAAGTTAGTGATATTGTAAAGCTGCTACACACTGTGCAGATTTAGCGTACATTTTTCTTAAGAGCTGTAGAATAACCGGTAGGAATCGAGTTCTATGGACGCCACGCTACTGCACACTACCCAACTCACGCTCTGTACCTGCCATCACCATTGTGTACACTACGCTGTAGTCGATCAGTGGACAAAGGATCGTAGCGTATGGCGTATTTTCAAGTAGGTACCTATTTTTCTTCTGATTAAACAAATTAAAAATACCTGTATTTTGCGTTCGATACTTTAATAGTCGATATGTTTTGACATAAAAGAGTACAGTAAGTTCCCCATCACTAGTAAATTCATCATTCAGAGAGAATTTCAATATGGCGGTTTATTTACAAAGTTAGCTAAGTCCACTGACGGCGACTTTAGGTACATGTAATATTTGTAAAAAGTCGTACCGTTAGCTACTGCTATTGGTGCTACTATTGTTTTCTGAAAATATTTATTTTATAACTAGCCAACGATATGGTTTAAAATTTAATTCTATTGGAGACGTTATATTTTTACGTTACTAAGTTTACGGTAATAAGTTTCAGGTTACGGTTTTAATTAATCTTTAAATATATTTTTTGTTATTTTTTATCATCTATTTATGCTATAATTATCGTGCATTATTTAATTGTCATTAATTTTATTATTATTTGTATCTGCCTACGAAGCAGGAGGTCCTGGGTTCGAATCCCGGTAAGGGCATTTATTTGTGTGATGGACACGAATATGGGTGTTTCTTATGTATTTAAGTATTTGTATCTATTAAATATATCGTCGTCTAGTATCCATAACACAAGCCTTATTGAGCTTACTATGGGGCTAGTTCGATTTGTGTAAGTTTGTGTAAGATTGTCCCCTAATATTTTTTTATTTATTATTTGTGCACACGCCTTGACATTTTATAACTTTTTTGTGTTTTCTTTAATTGACTGTATTTTCCCATATTTAACTTTATTTGACATTTTATTTCCTTTTATTTTTTTTGTGTAATTACTCTTTATATTGTGAACCATAATTGAACTTAGCGCGCTCTCATATTTGCACGCCTGCATGCAGGCAGAGTACACTGATCAATTATGATGACTATGTAAGACCTTTGTATACTGTACTGAAGCAAATAAACAATTTTGAATTTGAATAGATACGTTGAGTTCTTTAGACATTGATAATTTTAATTCAGCCAGAATGTCGTATACACTTGAACATTTATACATATTTACGATTACCATCGTTATTCGTGGTGAAAATGCACGTGAAGATCCCCTCAAACCCTATCTTAAAGAGATGGATTTCATCATTTCTTCGGAAATAACGAATCATATCGTCCCTTCGACATAACACAAAAATGTAATTATTGACATGTTTCCGCGTTCCTTTCTCAATCGCACCGACGAAGCGCCTTGAACCAGAATATTTTCTAACTCTCGAAACCATATATCACATAATCTTGTTATTTCAATATGAACCTTAACATCTACATTATAAGGTTTGTACTTCATTACAAAATATAAATGATATGAGCTAGGGAAAGTAAGCAGTCGATATAATAATTCGGAACGAACATCAAAGCAGTTCCAAGTTCCATAAAGACTCTCATTGTTTCCTAAGAAGACAATTTGAATTGTTTGCGCTGTTTTGACGGCAGGCTCACAGTTTATTTATAACTGGCAGCGCTTTTAATGGAACGATGAAGAGAGCAATTTTAGAAAAATCCGAATTATAGTGGATTACGTTAAGAGTACAAAGCTGAGGACTGCACTAGATGGTCGCAGTCGCACAGAAAAAGGTCGTTTTAAAAAAAAGTACATACTTAAGCGCTTAATTTCACAATTCTTGTTATACGTATGTTAATCTTGTTCCTTTGCGTAAGTACCGAAAGTTAACCATATAAATTGTACGGTTAAATGTCCTTAGCGTTACACAAAGCACCGAGATTTTTTTTTAGAAAACTACCGAAAAAGGCTGACAATATGGAAGAGTGTCATATTGTCAGCCTTTTTCTCTTTCACATAGCCTCTTCGTTTTCGTATACACTAGTGAATAATCTAAGTTTCTTTCCAAAACTTGGTAATGAATAAGTACAAAAGGGTGTTCCCTATACACAATGATAGTGGTACACTGGTACAGAATCAAAATATTTACTATTCGCTGGGTGCGAAGTATAAGGTGGGGGAACCACGAAACGATCAACGCGCGTCATGGCCGAAAAAGGAACTTTCGGCAGATTAGCTGTCACTTTTTACTAGCGAAATTTACGTTTTTAGTTGGCAAAGTGCCTTGCAGCAACACAAAAAAAAAGTCCGCCGTATTCGTAACCGCTAGTTGGTGTTGTCATCGCGCACCCAGCGAATATCACACTTACAAATGAACGCTCTGCCCAGAATATAATGTTACTAGCCCCTCTGTTGTGGTTTTCGTTAAACTTCGACAATTAATTAAAAGTTGTAAGAAACAGTCCGCAATTGCGGAGTTGTCAGGCCCTCTTAGAGAGGTTTGGGCATTAGGTGCCCGGGTATCACTAATTATTGCTAATAAACACTTGGGGATTTTGAGCACTCAACATTCCGAGAAGTCAATTTAGTGAAAATAATAATTGAAATTCTGATATAATTTGCGGGAACCCGACCTCACTCATGCCTGTTGCTGGCTTAGTAACAGAAATTATGTAGCAGTACAGCGCTTTGCTTCTATTTTCCTTTTCAAGGATATACGAGTCGGTCTCAAACACCTTAAGATGGTTAAAATGTGAGACTATAATATTATGCATAAAAAATAATGGGGTTAATTTAGTTCGTTATCTTGCCTAAGAAGCAACTAGCGGTCGCGGATTAATCCCGGTAAGAGTAAGTTTAGTGTGTTTAGACTAGAACTTAAAATACCGTTATTTTTAATATGGACGATACCGGATTTCAGTATTAGCCATACAATGACTACCAACATTGGAAACCTTAGTTGAGACGCCGAGTTAGTTTCGGAACCCGTCGAGAGTTTTAATAATAAAAATTGCGTGGTTGATTTATTAGAGCCAAAAATACCACAGCTCTTTATTTTACCAGGACATTTTTCAAAAGGAGACAAGACATCTATTTAAAAGAGTTACTCCATAAAGGAGAGCTACGTCGGATCTCCGGTAACGGCTTGCGGCTTAAAAAGAGCGCAATTTAAGTAGATAACAACTTAATCTGACGTCATATATAACTTGCAGCGTTTTTAGGCAGGCACATAAATTGCGGTTCGTGTGAAAAATGCCGCCGCCCGCTCCGCGAGCTAGGGTTGCACCGCATTACAAATATCGGTGCCAAAAGGCCGTACCGAAAAGGATGTATTTGCTGATGAAAATTACACGTATTTATAACCTTTTGGATATGTACCGCTGAAGTAGAAACGACGGCGAACCAGTTAGTATGCGAGTGGCATCGCTCTTTCCGATTAGTTTCAGAAGATTCCGAGAAAAGGTTTAAACGTTTACTTTTAGCTTAAAATCTATTTAAGTTGACCGTGTTTTGCTTTAATGTGTGCGTGAATCATAGTTTATAAATGGATCCGGCCTGGAAATCCATATAGCAGGCAATCCATAAAGGGCCCCACTGACTATCAGTTTTTCGTCTGATTCTGGCCTATAGGTAATGTGGGCAATCGTATTCGATCACTGTTTTTCTTATAGAGCTGGGTCGTTACGCGTTCTTTTTGAAACGAAACGTAACAATTATTTTGACAACCTTTTCGAAAACCAGTTCGTTAAGAAACATTCTTTGCGGCTTAATTTAGTTCCAAACGAAACGAAAGCTTCGTTTTTAGATATTTGCTTAATGAGAGCAAAGATGTTTAAACCGAAACATTTTTGTTTATAAAACGTTTCTTGTAAAACCAGTTTTAAGAATCGGTTATTTATTCTCGCAAGATAATTTAGTCTGTGGTTACATCGAGCCCCAGTTTTCGAAGAAACTGTTGTTCGCTACAGCAAGAAATACTTACCTACTCAGTATCTTTTGTAAGTTTACATAAATTAGAAAAAACACCGCGCTCCATTTTCTTAAAGTTCAAGACTGACTCTATATATTTTCTGCATATTTAAATAAATAGACTAAGATTTGCGACTTAAAATTGCCAATCTGAGAAATTGTCTTAACTGATGAATCTGATGATTGTATAATGTATGGATCTTAATAGGGTAGGTATTGCTAGATTGGACGGCTGCATCCACCTGGCAGACTTGGAACGTAACTGATCGTCAGTGGGCCCCATAATGCAATCGTGCGTCGGTGCCGCCATAAGTCCATTCAAGCGGAATGCTCTGGTTTGAAATCTTGTTTGATTTAGAACCGCTCTGCGATAAATTTGTTCAATTGCAAATATGGGTGCAGTGTATGCGTGACACGTTTCTTTAAAGCAAACTTTGCTATCGTCTATTTGTTCGTTATCTGAGTTTTAAAAATAAACACGAACACGGTCATCGTGGTCCTGTTTACCGATAGACTCGACAATAATTCGAGAAAATGTGTTACTAAGTAGATGTTATTTGCGTACCTATTTTCTTCTTCTTCTTGGTCGGTATCTTCAATACTGAAGGTCGTGTCCCTGAAAGTTTCTCGTAGCTTCATGCACCAGCTTTCTGCATCTAGCTCGGTTTTCGGTTGTCCTTTGGGCGGTTGCAACAGGAAAACCAGTGATCGTCACTACTTGGTCACACCAACGGCTAGGAGACCGGCCGCTGGGTCTCTTCCCTTCCACCTTGCCCACAACAATTGACTTGTCGAGATTATCGGGTTGCCGGCGAGCAATGTGATCAAAATAGCCAAGAATTCTTTGGTAGCAAATGGTTGAGCAGACTCTCAGCCTTGTACCACCTATCAACTGTCACAAATTAATTTTGATTGATTGATACCCGACGTCCAATACTCATGGTAAAAGCATTGCATACTTAGGGCTATTTGTGTAAGATTGTTCTCCAATTGTTATATAATGTACTATTATTTGAAAATCATGCTTTTAAGAATAATTACTTTTAAATCCATTCTTGTGTAATGAATTGGTATTAATGGTAAGTAAACCTACCGCGGTAAGTGGGTAAGTCGAGAGAGATTGCTCTCTCGTAGCAAATGAGTGGATCCACTCTAAAGAGGATCTTAAAGTGGCAGCTAGGCGCTTCATTATTAAACTATCTTTCTTCTAGGTCATTTTGATAACAAGGACCTTTATTTCTAGCGTTCAATATTAGGATAACTGCCTCATCATAAAATAAAAAGAATAATTACTATTCTCGGTGTAGCTAATTTTAGCCATCCTATCGAGAGCAACCTTGACTTTTGATTTTCCTGTCCAACGTGACATTCTAACGTGGCTTCTAATTCTTATTTGTATAGCAAATACTTATGTGCATACGACTAGTATTAATATGTTTACACTTTTTGACCTTATTTCATTGGAGGAAGAGCGCAAAGTGTTAAACATATTCGTGCCGTCGACTGTGCATCTCTGTGCCATCATACCTGGAATTATTGTTCACCATTTTAACAATGGCATTAATAAAACAAAAAGTGCTAAATGAATGAGTCATAATTTCCGTCTATCTTTCAACCAAAGGTCACGATATAAGTAAAGAGTGACGATGGTACCTACTTGCTAAAACTATTTTTTTTGTTGAGTTGTGGTTTTCACCAAACGCCAAGAATAAACAAAAAACTTGATGACTAGCAAAACTATCCGGATTTTCCTGTTGTGAATCTTCATTGTATTTTTTTACATTCATTTGTATAATGAACACGCCAAAGCTGTTGTTCCCGGAGATGTCTTAGTTTTTGTGCAGCTTTAATGGGTTTTCTATTAAAATAACCTATTAATATATTTACATAACATCAGCAATCTTGCAGGAAAGAAAGAAAACATCTTCATGATAAAATCAAACGATATTTTTCGTCGAAATTGGATTTCTATTCTATAGGCTATGGTCCTAATATTACACCTTTGCGTCGATATAAAAGTAATAAAAAAATACATTCTTACTAGAACGCACCAGCATTATTGCACGTGAAAACATACTGGCACTAAAATAACAAAACAGATACGGTAAAGCTATTTAAAGACGAAACCGAAATAACTTAAGGGAAAACTATTCCGCGAGCAATATATTCCAGGGCCGGATTTCCACTGCGATATAACCATATAATTCGAGAACCTTCTTAACTGCTATACATATAAATATAATCGTATAGTATTCGAAGGGCGCTTCGCATAAATCCGACGCATAGTTTTATCCTTCAGTTGGCCCGTGTTCGGGTAGCAGCGACGAGATACAGCGGATCCTCTACATTTTAAAAGCACTAGTTATAAGCTAAATACCAGATCCAAGCTAAATCAGGTAAACTGTAACAGTTTTAGGGTATTTTCTTGCAATTGATCGCCTTTAGGCTATTTGACGACTTGTTAAATAGGTTATGTATTTCTCAGTGGCGTAACTATATCATCTGGGGCCCTTGGCAAATTCCTTTAAAGGGGGCCATTAAGATTATTTTAACGTTATACTTACGCCGGGGCCCTCTTGGGTCGGGGGCCCGTGGCATTTTGCCAGCCTTGCCACCCTGTAGTTACGCCACTGGTATTTCTATTCATTTTATTCAGCGTTTTATTTCGTTATTACTGTCTTAGTAATTTTTGTCAAAAAGACGACGACTACTCTACGAATTTGCTCTCTTTCGGTTTCCAAAGGCTAGTTTGTTCAAATTTATCGCGATCCTTGTGTTGTGATAAATAATTGTGGAACAACAATGACTTTCGAACCGCGCTGTCAAAACGCCCAAAAATCGCGCAAATACCTACTCAAATCACAATTCAACGTTTGCGTAGGAAATGCAAGGTTTAAAATTCGAGGTCGGCTTTTCCTTTTATCATACTACAGCGAAGCATAGCTCGGATAATTGAGTCACCGAAGTACGAAGCTGCTTTTATTGTAAACAGAATCCTCTGTAAGTAGATTTATATAAAAATATATTGAGTTTTGTGAAAATGATCAAGCTGAATTCTTGTCTGTGTCCTTAACCTTACCGTTCAGATACGGATTTATGCCGCCATATTTTGTATCATCAATAACGTCTATCTACGTTTCATCCCGACCCTGCACAATCGCTAATATCTTCCCCTTAGATACTGCACCTGTCTGATAAATATCATATCACGTACCTTTTACTTCATACTCGGCCGTCAGATGTAGGATTGAGTTGTCGATTTTCTGTATTTTTTTATTGTAATTAATTCGTGACACTTTATTTTTGTACACTTTTAAATTAATCATATCTGATGTTTGTTTAATTTCCTCTTTGATGAAATAAAAACAGAGTGATTAATTCCGATAGAAACACCCACAAGTGCGCCTTCAACTTTCTTTTGATATTTGAGTTTTCCAAGTTGATTTTCTTCATCTTGGTAATTAACGTTTTAGTTCTAGTTAATAAAATGCTGATAAAAAAACGCATAATGTACATATGTGCCTACCCCTGTCAAAGGTTTCATTTTATTAGAAAGTGGAACTACACACGAAACGTAAAAACCCGCGCGTGTTCTCATTCGATCGCACTATTCATGCTTCGTTCCGCTTGCATGCCCTCTTAAATTCTGTTCAGCCCATTTGAAAATACTGTAAAGTGAATAAACTTCTGCCTTTGACCCGCGAGTGGATTAGTTCATTTCTATGAAATGTAGTCCAAGTACTTATTACGCGTGCGTTTCATATTTACATTTCTGCGGGATAAAAATGACTGCTTAGTATTCTTAAATGCTTGCAGATGTTGCTCTGGTCGCGTGCGACTGACTGACGACTGGTCGGAGAACTGTCGGTGAACAGCGTCTTACTCTTTAGACAGGGTCAGACTTGTGTGGAATAGAGTAAAGATATACTCACGGAATAAAAAGCAAATACTCGTAGGTATGTGTCAGGGTTTAGGGTGTTCCATTTTCTACGTCATCCATCACTCTACTTCCGATGAAATTACGTTCCAACATCTACAAAGGTCTCTCCGTCGTTGCAAACCCATTCCTCCCCGAAACCTGCAAGCCGCTATTCCCTCTGAGAGCGCCGAAACTGCCGAGTTCTCACAAAATCAACTCGCCAAAAATGAACCAGCACGCCGAAGTTCGCGACGGCAAGTTTATAACGCCAATAAAGGTAATAGAGGCGGTAGTTCCTCGCGCGCGAAATCCCAGTGCGAACACTACGCCGGCGAGGTTAATGCTATTCATCGCACTCCCTAAGTACAGATAAAGGCGGCCATGTATGGTAGGCGGGTGTGGTATGTCGTGTAAGTGCCCGTTTCGGCCGCGGGGAAAAACGCGATCCCTATACTAGAGTGGGGTGCAATCCTCGCTTACAAGAGGATCTTTTTTCTATAGTGATGCTTGCGTTAACCTGATCAGTTGACCGGTGTTGGCATATAAGTCACGCTGACCTGAAAATATTAACGGTTGTTCACTTGAGTTGCTAAGTTTTTCTAAGAAAAGGTCTGCAAGGAAGAACTTTACGTTTCAAAATGAGACAAGACAACTTATTAAAATCGATACTAATTTTAAGCAACCAGCATTTATTTCATTGTTTATTCTTTTCTACCTGTGTAAAGAGCAATACTGATACGAATGCGAGAAATTTCGTCATATTTAGAGTACACACTTCATTAAAACTGAATCGACGGAATGTTAATAATACGATATGTATCGTTTTATGTCGATATTTATGTTAACAATATGTACGTGTTTATGTATTTTTGCAATCTTATGTTGGATATTAACCTAGCCACTTATAGTAAGAGTTGGTCGTCCATTTAAGAAGTCAGAAAGGAAACAACATTTACTCAATAATCGAACTATATTCCATTATTGGCCCAAGGCCCAATGTAATTTTATCGTTCGACTGAATGAATTGCATTGCGTTATAATATGGCATTGCGCCCGCTTTAATTCGAAAACTTTTCCCTACAAATAAAAAGTTGGAACCGCGTACGCAACTCATTGCATAATTACTGTGGCATAAAGCGAGGGCTTGGAGAAGCGTTTCCGACAATCGGTCTCATCTTGTATAGCGTACAGCGTACCTACTTTAATAAAGGGGTAGCGGGGGGAGGGGAGTGTTAGTTAATAGCATGGACGTTAAACGCAGCGCCCCGGGCCCTTGAAACCCCTCGATCCCCTCATAAACCACCGGGCACGTGAGCAGCCAAATAATTTAATCCGACCGCAGTGTTTCCAGGAGCATTGGCGACCGCGATAAATTATGCTTTTTTTGTGGCCCATATCAAAATTGCTGCAATTCTGCTACTGTCGCGGTTTATATTTATTCGTGTTTGTCGTGCTCCGTGGAATGTTCTGGGAAACTTGTTCCGACACGATGCAGTTTCATTAATAGGTTATGTATTAACTTAATTAGTCATGTAATAACCGTGTATTAAATTTCTTGTTTCTGGGGTCCGCGATCGTGTTAGCGTTATTTGTCTGTTCAAATTCAAAGTCATTAGACGTTTACTGCTTTCATCATACACTAAAAGGTTTTTTTTTTTTTATTGCTATAGACTGGCAAACAGGCAGACGGCCCACCTGATGGAAAGCGGTCACCGCCGCCTATAGACATTTGCAACACTAGATGCATTGCCAATGCGTTGCCGGTCTCGAAGAAATTTGATGACACCCTTTTTAAAAAATCCCATATTGTAGCGCAGTGGGAAAATCTTAGCAGGAAGTTCATTCCAGATCCAGGTTGCTACGTACTTATAGATACGTACTATTCTATGCAAAGCAACCGACTTTTCCTGTATCAAGATAGTTTAGAGGTCACAATTTTCGGTATTTTTCTAGCGATACTCCAATCAATCACGTTCCGGTTTGTTGGTCAGTCTGTTATAGACTCGGTAAACTTAATTTCACCGAGTTCTGTTGTAGTTTACTATGGATCGCTGACTTTAGTTAAAGCCACGTCCAAGCTGACGAATCTGACGATGAAACTTGTGTTACTGATTAGTTTACGGCAATATCCTAGTATAATATTATGAAACTAGCCATTCAGTCAGTTTTCATCTATATAATGTCAGAAAACGGGGCGTCGTTGGTTAATTTTGTGAATTCGGCATACTTCAGTTTTCACTTTTAACTGAAACTTTGTACGTGTATGAACTTTAGCCAAATTTCTTAAAGATGTTCTTAATTGCCTATATAATGCATACCGCATTCTTAATTTAAAAAATAAGTAATAACAATAAGTCAATAACACAAATAAATTGTTTTGTTTCAGATCGGCTCGCTCAAGGGCTACTATTTGCTGTCCCATCACGAGGTTCGCAAGCGCTCTACGGAACCCAGTCACGATCACGACCGAAAATTAAACGATGAACCACAGGTACTTGTATATAATTTTTTTAATTAACTGTAATTACTATTTAACTGAACGATAAAATTTGTGCTCCAAAATCTGTCCTTTAAGTGGAATTTATCAACGTACACATCGCGATGTTATACATCACACCGAAGATTACGCTGGTGGGTCGCGCGCTCTCAAAAATTGTCTATCAGAAATCACATTTAGAACCTGAATATTTTATGTCGTCTCATGCGAACTTGTACTAAACAACCGTTCTACGAGTAAACAAAATTAGATTTCAAGTGTCGCATATAAGTAAGGGTGAGTTTCCTCTGACACGAGAGTCCATACATCGTGAGCAAAAAATAAAGATAAAGTAAGGTCCGTACGCACGGTCCATACATCGTACGACGAAAAGATTAAGTGAGGTTGAGGATTAGAGGGCTGCCCGACAAGCAGAAGTGCGACGAAAGTCTGTTGCCATGGCAACGATATCATGATCATGACGAATAAAAGTATTCCATGAAACGTCATTCTGAGATAAGGTTTACATTATCTTTACAAAATTGATTAATAAAACCAGAAATCCGGTTGAGTGCGGTCTAGTTTGGACGTCCTCATTTCACGCAAATTCATTTGGATCGAGTATGAAAGTATAAAAATAAAATTCCTTTTTTTATGTGGCGTCCATTGGTTTTTGTGACTTTTTTATCCGAACATTGATAGTTATATTTTTTCAGTGCAGATTTATTTTAAATAAATAACAAATGTCAAAAATTAACGAGCAAACTAAGATGAACAAACCGCATGTTAGAAACCCAAGCATGGATGCAGATACGTATAGGTATAATATATATACATATATTATATACGTCAGGGTTTGAGAGAGAATTTAAGCAGCTATTTGAGAAACTTTATTAAAATGATCTTGGTGGGTTGCGGGCCTATGTCGGAATATTAAGCTCCCGAAGTACGATATTTCCACTAGCGTCGTAAGGATGCCTGAATGTGTTATTTTATTTCCGCAAAATATTTTTAAAGGAATAAGGTACCTTCCTACTGTAAGAATTTCGTTGATTTTTCCTGCTTCTGCCATAACTTTTCCCCGTGGCCGACACTGCATCATCCGAAGGGAAAGCCCAAAAGTGTCAACGACTGCTCAGGTGAGTGTGGCCTGCGGTACACATCGATGGGAAACCTACCTCTCAAAAAGAGTACTTATCGTCAGCGCGAGCACTCACGACCGTTTGCCATTCGTTATTTCGTACGTACCTACGCTTCGAAACATATGGTCCTAAATAAATGTAAGTTCCATAGAAGCATATGTCGTTGTTCTTCCAAGAGTTTTTTGTCATTCGCTTCGCTAACAATCCGACCAGAAGAAACATGTTTTTTCCACGCCACGCGTTCACTTTGCTTCCGATGGGGGAAAACCTAAATATAAAGCAATAACAACCTTGGCTGTCTACGGGATGAAATTCTCCGTGGGAGGAACGTAACATGTCAAATAAAATCTTATAATGTCACGGAAATATATGGCGCGATAATAAACTACGTCGAATGTTGGACTTATTTTGTGTACCGAAATTCCTGTTTGTCACTCTGGCTTTTTGCTTTAAACTTGTAAGTTTTGTGTTAGGAATTCCTATTGTACAATGTATTGTACTATAGGAATTCCTGATACAAAATAAAGGATTTACTATATTATCAATTTTGTGGAATCATCTATACTCAGGAATAGGTTGCACAGATAACTTAATTCATGTTCGCACTCTGCCGTGACATGACAAAATGCTGTATCATCTCAATATTTGGTTTCATCACCATTTCATTTCGTTTCTACATTAGGGTCAGTATATTTCAATAATATTCAAGAAATCCGTTTACGGAAGAATTTTTAATTAGTTAATAACATTATCCAATTAGATACATGACGCAACGCAAAATAGGCGCATATCTGTCGGAAAATTAGCCCGCGTTGACCTAGATACATTACATATTACCTACCTAACACAAAGTCGATGTCATGTAGTCTCAGGATCTGTCTATGAGGTAGTTCCTTCTTGTCCTATCGTGGCATCCGATTTCTAGTTTCGATATTCTGCGGATGGTAGATTCAGTAGTCTTACCTCCTTGGCGCAGAAACTGTTACACATCCACATTCACCTTACGTCATATTAATAATGCCGAATTCTCTGCCCGTTTCTGTATAGACTTTAAAACTAGATGCAAACGCTTGATATGGAGTCCAGTGCGGTCCCAATAAATCCCAAAGAAAAGGAAATGTACGTTTTACTAAATGTTTTCACTTTTACGCGGAATTATGTAAACCGGTCATCCCTTAAGCGAATAGGCAGGGTCAGTTCGTCGCGACGCGGCGGCGGTTAGATTTGTAGCGAGCGTGCTGCGGATGCTAACGTACCGTGACACTTTCCTCTCTTTGTACCGTAACAAGCGAGTTCGGCCGACTTGGCCCACTGGACAGAGGGACAATAAAACTCCGGGGCGTGCCTCCCTTCCGCCCCGGCCGGTCTGCCCGGCCTTTCTCATGTTGATGAGACACCCAATTCCTCGCCGCTACACGCCTACTATTATCATAATAAATACCCTTTTTTAATGAGGCGAATGCCCTTTTAGTAACATCATAAACAAAGTGAGCAAGAATTTTAATAGGATTGAAAACAAATAACGACAGCGCAAATTGGGTCGTGTAACAAAAGACACGGGTCAACTAGATGGAGTAACGAGCGTGTGACTTTTTTGCTTAAATCTGTTTTAACCCGCAGATTGTTAGTAGAGGCAGACCCCGGCACAAACTTTATTAGTTTAGGACTCAATTACGCCGGTATGTGCTCCGACTGTAGTGGGCATAAAACTTTGTCAAACTCCCGATATCATTTTTCATGTTTTTTACCCCGTCAGAAGGGTAACAATGTTTGGTTTGTGTGACGTCTCTTTGCGACCAGATGTGCCCGTAACGGGAGCTGCAAACAGTACAATGCCCGCTAACTTTTATCAAGGGAATGCCAAAAATGTTGCAACTCGCGCTCGGCGAGATGCAGTTTGGGTTATTCATGTCAGCTATGTATCTATTTGAACGAATCTGAATAGGAATCACTGCACTCAGTCGGCTGCACTATTTGTTACGTGACAATATAATAATAGGATCGATTCACTGTTAGCTTACTTCATTGCTCCATTTATTTTCCTATCGGCATTACTATTAAATACATAATTATAGTCTTGAAAGCAAATAAACGGACAACACAATTAGTTCTAATAAGATCCAAGGAAGCACGATATTTCGTTTTCTTTACTTCCTTTTAACAATATTTCATACTAATTGTGTACATGTCTCGTCTACGAGACAGGAAAACACGGAATGTGTGGATTTTTTTTATTAAATTAAGTGGGGAGTGAGACAAACAGTGGCCGGTTGCCCCTCCTCATCCTTATGTCCCGACCCCTGTTTAACGAGTGCGCTGTTGCTACTTTCCAGGGCACCATTTTTACTTGCCACTGCTGCTAATGAAATTAGAGTACCCACTGCTAAGACCTAACGCAATCAAGCGTCGAGAATTTTAAAATTATGTTTTCCTTTTGCGACTCTTTGCGTTTAGTTCCACGGAGGAGAAATTGCGTCGTTTTGTCGGGCCGACCTCCACACTTGTGAAAAAGCAATGAAGCCCGCAGGACGACGCGCTCGGGGCTTTTTTCATGCTAATACACCCTGCTAGTGCTATTTTCCTCTCGGAGTCTGTCTGTTGCGTTCCAACAACTGTGAAATTGCACCTTCTAAACGGTAAACCGGTTGTTTAGCTGGGGTGCGATGTAAATTTTTACTGCGAATTTGTCGTTTTACAAAGTGACATGTTTTCGTGATAAAAGCAGGCAATGTAATCACTTTAAACATATTTAAATAAGTTTACTAATTAGCTTATTTAATTTTATAGGTTCATTGGGTTCAACAGCAGCGCGAGCGGCGGAGAGTCAAACGGGACTACTCTCAGTACGAAGGCATCTGGCCGCGGCGCCTGCCTCCACATCGACCTCACCATCGTGCACTCACTGCAGCTGCATTCTTCCCCGACCCATTGTTCAAAGAACAGTGGTATTTAGTGAGTATCTAGAGCATCTACTATTTTCTTAATAGTTTTTAACTTCAAACGGACTACCCTCCGCCACCGGAGTCTATTCTGAGGTATTCTGAAGAGTATGTGCACACGGAACTTCATTATTAATGTTTCCTTATTCCTGTTAATAGTTATAGGGGATATATATAAATGTTATCTTTGTTTCAGAACGGTGGTGCAAAAGATGGTTTAGATATGAATGTATCGCCAGCCTGGCAAAAGGGATACACCGGCAAAGGCGTTGTCGTATCAATCTTAGATGATGGAATACAAACGAATCACCCTGATCTTGCACAGAATTATGTAAGTTCATAAAACCATGTATAAGTTACTGTGTTTTAGTTAATTTAAGATTTATTTAGGGCCCAAATAAAACATCTTCCATGTTTTAGGATCCCAACGCATCCACTGATATCAATGGCAATGATGATGACCCTATGCCGCAAGATAACGGTGACAACAAACACGGCACAAGATGTGCTGGGGAAGTGGCTGCAGTCGCCTACAACCAGTACTGCGGCGTGGGAATAGCTTACAATGCTAGTATTGGTGGAGTTAGGATGTTGGACGGTGTGGTCAATGATGCCGTGGAGGCTAGGGCCCTGGGGCTCAACCCAGACCACATAGATGTCTACAGCGCCTCATGGGGACCAGAGGATGACGGCAAAACGGTTGATGGACCAGGGCCGTTAGCACGGAGGTAACAAGCTTATACAAGTTAATTTGAGTAAACTGCATATTTTAAAAGTTTGCAATCAATGTATTGATATTAATGATGTTTCAGGGCATTCATTTATGGTGTTACGAGTGGCCGCAGAGGCAAAGGATCAATCTTTGTATGGGCATCAGGAAACGGTGGACGACATACGGATTCTTGCAACTGCGACGGCTATACTAATAGTATATTCACATTATCGATCTCAAGTGCTACTCAAGGCGGATATAAACCTTGGTATTTAGAAGAATGCTCTTCCACATTGGCCACAACCTACAGTTCAGGGACTCCAGGGCATGATAAGAGTGTAGCCACTGTTGATATGGATGGTAGGTTAAGACCTGATCACATTTGCACAGTAGAACACACAGGGACCTCTGCGTCCGCTCCCCTTGCCGCCGGAATCTGTGCATTAGCCTTAGAAGCTAACCCGGACTTGACATGGAGAGATATGCAATATTTAGTAGTTTTAACTTCACGTCCCCAACCATTAGAAAGAGAATCAGGCTGGATAGTCAATGGTGTCAAGAAGAAGGTTAGTCATAAATTTGGATATGGTCTCATGGATGCATCTGAGATGGTAAATTTAGCCGAACAGTGGGTGTCAGTTCCTCCGCAACATATCTGCAAATCTCAAGAAATCAACGAAGACAAACCGATCGAATCCACTTTTGGCTATACGTTATCGGTGCAAATGGACGTGAATGGCTGCAGCGGTACAGTCAACGAAGTACGATATCTTGAACATGTTCAATGTAAAATATCATTAAGATTCTTCCCCCGCGGTAATTTGCGTATTGTACTTAGATCCCCTATGGGTACAGTATCAACTTTGCTTTTTGAAAGGCCACGCGATGTAGTGAGTTCCAACTTTGATGAGTGGCCGTTCCTTAGCGTTCATTTCTGGGGTGAACAAGCGGAAGGAAGATGGACGTTAGAAATCATAAACGGCGGTAACAGGCATGTGAATCAGCCAGGCATACTCAAGAAATGGCAACTTATATTTTACGGAACCAATATTGACCCAGTAAGACTACGTAATAAGAGGCCCCTGCCGGGATCCCCGCCATTAGCCTTCCCAACCGCCGCGGACGGTTATGATACTATCGGTGATTCTTTTTACAACACTGACGCGTTTGCCAACTATCAGAATTTTCCGACGCTATTCGCAGCAGGCTCCGATCCGGAGAAGGCCGTAGCTCGACTCGATGGACATAACGTCCCTTCACCGCAGGGGGAGAATGTCTTGGCTGATAGCAACGACAGGCGCGTCGTGTATGACTGTGATCCCGAATGCGATTCACAAGGGTGCTATGGCAAGGGACCTTCGCAATGCATTGCTTGTAAACACTATCGATTGGACGACGCCTGTGTCTCACGTTGTCCTCCTAGAAGCTACGCAAACCAGGGTGGAGTATGCTGGTCGTGTCATGAATCCTGCGAAACGTGCGTTGGCCCTGGATTAGATTCTTGTTTGACATGTGCTCCTGCTCACTTACTAGTTGCTGATTTAGCCGTTTGCTTGCAACAGTGTCCTGATGGCTATTGGGAGGACAGCGATTCATCAGTTTGTCGGCCATGCGCTGCCCACTGCGCGACTTGTTCCGAACGAGCAGACTCTTGCAATTCCTGCGACCATCATTTATTACTTCACAGCGGCACATGCATGACTTCTTGTCCGCCTTCTTACTATGAAACAGATGACTATGGTTGTGCTAAATGCCACCCTTCCTGCGATACTTGCACAGGGCCGCGTGAAGATCAATGTGTTACGTGTCACCCTTCAAGTTACGCCATAAACGGACGCTGCAACACTTCATGCCCTGTTGGATTCTATGCTGATAAGAAAAGGAGAGAATGCGTGAAGTATGCAATCATCATTAAATATTGTGTTTATAAAACATTGAATTGGTTTTAAATCTCTCAATTCTTTTTTTAGGTGTCCCGTTGGCTGCGTAACGTGCACCGGCACGTTATGTCTCGCCTGCGAGCCCAATTGGGAGCTCAATAAGAAGGGTAAATGTGTGCTCCTCGGCGGCAATCAGTGCACCTCCACAGAGTTCATCGACGGAGGCCATTGCCGTCAGTGCCATTTGGCCTGCGACTCATGCTATGGCGGCGATGAGGAGCATTGCCTTACTTGCCCGTCGCCGAATTTGTTACAGGATAACAAGTACGTTACTACTAGTTTATCAATATATGTTGTATTATACATAAAATCATTATTAACTGCATCATTGCAGTACTTAAGGCAGTTTAATATAATGACTAAAGCTGGTGAGTTGGTTTACCTCTAAACAGACTATAGTACAGTGTACTAGTCTTATTTTACTGCAGGACAAAGGTCTTTTGTGCGATTTATGACTTTTCCTTTTAAGAGTAACTCGTCCCCGCATCACTGATCAGGTTTGCCGCGTCTCCAATTGGGACTATCGGACATATTGGATGGTCGTGAAAATATCGGCTTACAACTCATTAAACGCCTGGTGGCGCTGGTGGTCCTTCGCCGACCAGGTGTAGTGCAATATTCCACTTTCCTCCTAATCCTTTAACAGCTGAAAAGTCTACTTATAAGATTACTATCAGCAGATGCGTGACAGACTGCGCGCGGGGCTTCTACTCGGAAGCGGGACGTTGCGCGCGCTGCACTCACGGCTGCGCGGAGTGCGTCTCTCGCCTCAACTGTACCGCTTGCGCCGGTTCGTTGCGCCTGCAGTCTGGATCGTGCAGGGCTGCTTGCGCCGACGGGTGAGTATACTGGACAATATCACACATCAGTACTTACAATTTTGGTTTTGAGGTCATGTTAAAACAACTAATCATAAAAACCGGTACCTAATATGTTACGGATTACGGACTAGTGCTGATTTTTTTTTATGAAATATAATTATATAGTACAAAACGAATCGGTGTGATTTAATAAGTCTATAATTTCAGAGCCATTTGTGCTAAAGGAATATTGTGAATATGTAACATAATTGAGGATTCAGATATAAAGGCTTTGTCATGTTTTAAAAGAGCTTAGAGTATTTTAGCGCTACTACCTATGTGATGAAATTTTTGCTTGCGTTTTTGTGATTTTGCCTCTGACCTTTTTGTCCAGGCACATAAACCGCGGTACGTGGCCCTTTTGCACGTGTATACTGTTTTTACGGTTCAATAACCGAGAACATGCGTACATTTTGTTGTAACATCCTTCAATACGGTTTTTCGTAAGGAGGAAATATAATAGTACATTGTGTATCAAGGGCGGTAGGTAAGGAATTACAAACGAGTGTTTGTTACAAGGCCGAGGCGAAGCCGAGGGCTTTAATAACACGAGTTTGTAATTCCTTTACCGCCCGTGGCACACACAATGTTTTTCATCACACTTGTGAGGAAATCTAATTAAAATTAACCTTACTTAACCTAAATAAAATTGTAAAACTGACAGTGACATTAGTGACATATCCATAGACAATGCGCAACGTTCGGAAACCATAGCGGTACAGACCTAAAACGGTTGATTTTATAATTGCAAAATACTGAAATACACTATTGAAACATTTAATTAATGTTACAGAAATATGTGTTTACATGTATTTGCAATACCAGTTCTCTTTAAATAAATATTTCAGTGATAAAAGTTAAAAAAGTAAGTTGGCGTTTCCTTTGAACATGACAAATAAGAGTAAAACAGAACCAGCGTTTCAAATTTAAAAAGAAAACCATTACGCCCTAGGGCGTAATAACTCATTTACGGCCCGCAAAACCTACGTGTAATGCACCATTTTCGAGCAAGTGTGATGAAAAATATGTATGTGATCAACAGGGAATTGAATAATAGAAACGACTAAAATGGGTCTAAGTTGAGTATTAAAACGGGTAGGGGTCGGGTTGCGTAAAGTTTAAGGTCATATTTTTGATACGCATACGAGGATTCGTCATACCGATCATTACGCATAACTGTAAATAATCATACATTTATGCGCATAACGTTTTTAATCATAATGTTTAAAAATATACTATGTAAAGGGCATACATGAGATGCGCATAATTATTTTGAAGCATACTTTATAATGGACATAAACTGGTTGCTCATGAAACAATTTAACCATACTATATAAAAGCATAAACTGCAAAACGCATAAGCCTGTTTTTCTTAGTAAAGTAAGCAAAGTAACTACTTTGCTTTATTCACAACATTGCTATTACAGTTTTATTTATCTTGGACAGTCAGTGGGGTATGTTGTGATCGCAAGATACCTAACACTCCTCCTCGCTTCGCTCGTCGTCGTACCTAACTGTGACTCTGTCACAGGTTTTTATCGTGGACAGTAAGTGGGGTATGTTGTGATCGCAAGATACCTAACACTCCTCCTCGCTTCGCTCGTCGTCGTACCTAACTGTGACCCTGTCACAGTTTTTTTTATCTTGGACAGTATGTGGGGGTATGTTGTGATCGCTCTTCACGAATAATGGTACCTAAAAGTAATTATAATCATCAATATTATGGCTTAATAAATGTATGACATTTGCAATTATTACTAATAAACATTATAATTATAAGTGTTATGACTAAATAAATGTATGAAATTCTACATTATGGTTAAATGAATTATGACTCCGTATAATTATGACAGGGAACAATTATGCCATAGTACAATTTATGCCAAAAGAAAAATATGAACATCAACTTTATGCTTAAAGTGTTATGACAATCGATATTATGACAATAGTTGTTATGCAACCAGACGTCCACCCTATTAAAACATACCTGCATTTAATCTACTGTTCTCAGGCATCAGACACCGCTTGTCATATGCATTAGGTACATTACAACGTCGTAGTAATAGACTGCTGCTTGAAAATGTAATTAAAAATCGTTCTTATTGTATCAGACTAGTTGTCTTAGTCCTATCCTTTTGCTTGAAAATATTCGCTCGTGCCCAAATTACCGCATTCCCAAAGTACCTGATTTTTTACTCCTGTCTTACCACAGTCCCGTTACACAAGATTATAAAATCGTAAGTTACTCAAGGATTTAAATGATTTTGGTGGATGTATTATTTTGGGAATCTGGTATACGGAGAATCTTATATATGGAGAATCTGGTATTTTAAAATTTGGTATTTTAGGAAAGCGGTATTTTAGGAATGGCCGCATTCCTAAAATATTATTATTAAATAGCATGATATCATAAACAGCTTATGCTTGTTTTTCAAACAGGTATTACGCGGATCGAGGAACGTGTACCAAGTGCTACCTGTCTTGCCGCACGTGTATTGGTCCGAGGCGGGATCAGTGCGCGTCTTGCCCCGAAGGTTGGCGACTCGCGGCTGGCGAGTGCCATCCAGAATGCCCACTAGGTAAGACTAAGCTTACTCGTTCACGGGACAATGGTGTCCCGGACTTGGGAGGCGTGCGTGGAGCCGAAGCCAACGCGTAGAGCCCCTTTCGACAAATTAATGAAAGACAAAGTATAAACGCAGCGAATGTTCTCTGTCCGTGTCATGGGACGCGCACAGAGAAAGCCCCCGCTAGATGCAACTACTTTGCATTGATGGGAGCTAAATCTACTGGGCTATGCCTATGGTGGTGGAAACATGGACAGAAAACAGGGCTAATGATTGAGGATTTGAGGCATGACGGCGTCTGTCAGGAAAAAGTGTCTGATGGCTACGATGACACTGACAGACGGTGACTTGCCCTCTGCTAGATGGGCCCCTGTTAAATAGCGACATTATAAAATGGCCTTGGTGCTCGACCTTTCTCTGAGGGTTCTGGCGGCGTATGCCCTTTATCACCTGGAGACGCCTGGAGACTAAGCTTATTGTTATAATTCGGATCGGGAAAAGTGTACCAAATGCAATTTATCTTGCCGCACGAGTGTCAATCGTCGGTCCAACGGACGGACGATTTGCGGTTCGCGGCTGCTCAGTGCCATCCGAGTGTTCACAACTAAATACAAACTACACACCGCACTGCAGCAAAACAAGTGTGGTGTGATCACAAATTAATAGTAATCTGGCCTAATGGCCATTGGCATCTCCCACCCGGACGTTTGGTGATGCCATCATTGTTCTTTTTCGAACTGTCGAAGTAATGTGTTCACTGTAGGTTATTTGCCAACAATCAAAATAAAATAAATTAACGCTAACCGTTAATACACATACATTGTGTTGTCTAGTTTGTAATACTAACAACATTAAAGGCTCCATCTGAAACAAAGAATTTGATTGATTGATTAATTGTGATTCAATTCTACACTCATTGTGTACTATCTACGATTTTTAAAATGATTACTTGACAACGTTAAGCAGTGCCGTTACAAGTTAGTTTTTCTTGGAAACTGCGTATAATCTGAGCGACAGTTCACAAAAAGAAGCCGATTTGTTTTGTCATCAAATAGCGTATTTTTCCAGATCGTATCAATTATTTTTTTCATGCCGTCCAAATATCTTGATAACGACTAACAATAAAAAAAACTGCTTATGCTCCCAGGATTCTATAAAACCCCCGACGGCTGCCATCACTGCCACCACTACTGCCGAGAGTGCGACGGGCCGGGCCCTCTCCACTGCAAGACGTGCCCGCCGCGCTTCATGCTCGATGGCGGGATATGCATGGAGTGCCTGGGCTCGCAGTACTACGACGCCAGCAGTGGAACGTGCAAGCACTGCGATGGCACGTGCAGGACTTGCAACGGCCCGGGACCGTTCAGTTGCTCGGGGTGCTCGAGGCCGCTGCGGTTGGACAGGTCAGTTCAGATCAGGAAAAAAAGCCGGTCAAGTGCGAGTCGGACTCGCCCACCGAGGGTTCCGTGCAAACTTGTAGTATGTAAATAAATAGTTCAAGATAATACAGTTAAGGCAAACTTAATTTTGCTGTTGGATAACTGTTGCCTCCATACATCGACATATGACGCGGCTAGTTTATAGTGACTGACAAAATAAGTTTGTGTTACATTTTTTGTGAATTTCTAAAAAAACGATGCAAGCTAGGAAAACCATTATATTTTTTCTGTAATGTTTTGGATGATATTAATAATCGGCAATTATTACACATTTTTCTGTTCAGTAACTTCGGAGATAGGTAATGGTATTTTCTTTTACGTTTTTCGTCTTAAATCTAAAACTACACGTTCAAAAAAAAAAAACAGTGTTGGAATCTACAAATTAAGCCCTTTCATTTGATGTAGCCATAATTTTATTTTTCGACGTCGCTTTAAAAAAAAGGAAAAGGGGTATAGGATTTTTTTTATGTCCAATAGGCTCGGATCAACGATTTGTAACATTATTCCAAATTTCAAATCGATAGCAGCAGTAGTTCCTGAGATATCTGACTGTGACTGACGGACAGAGTCGCAGCATAAGGGTTCCTTTATTACCATTTTGGTACGGAACCCCAAAAACAAAATAAGACGTGCCCTCCGTATCGTGCCGTGCAATCATTCATGCTCCACGGCGGGCGCTGACTGCATGGAGTGCCTCGAGAAATCCTAACGGATAGATAGGTCTGTTAATGCGAGGAGTTCATTATCGTTCGTTAATGATTGTTTATCTTAAAAATATTCAGAATTATCTTCTAACGAATGGTTTTTAACGCGTGTATACGTTTGAATTTTTATTATAATGATTTAATCATTTTGTTTGTTTTAGGCTCAACAACCAATGCGTGACGTGTTGCGCTGACAGAGACACTGCATCGAATTCTACAACAGCTGACTGCTGTCATTGTCACCCTGATACAGGTAAGGCTGGTCTGTTGTGTAAAACAAAAGTATCTTAAAAGTCTTGAAAGTTTGCGTAGTCATGGCAACACACGAAATAACCATGAAAATGTATAGTCAGAGATCTCCAAAGAGATCGGTACGGCGAAAGTTACAATAATATTTTTGTAACTTTGCGCTATCTTTGCAGTCGACTGTACATAGGGAATGCAATTACCGGTAATTTACCGGACTTTAGTATGAAAAGAAGGTAAATTTTACCGGTAATTGCATTCCCTAACTGTACATAATGTACGGATATATTAAATAGACTTGCCTCAAAAATAGTAGTTGAGAGCTTTAAATTCCAGGGCAACCGTTGGTTACCGCAACGTTTATCTGTATTAACAGTGTACTATAACGCCTGTAAGTAATTATAAAAAGGATAAAACATTTTAACCCACAGTTTTACGAGCGCACGTTTGGCTTTCATCTTTTTAATGAGTTCCACGCTAGAAATAGAATATGCTAGACGGTACTACCCACTGGCCGATTCGGTTCTACGTAATGAATGGATCAGGGATGGGCAAACTTGTACATAGGATTTTAATGGCGAACCAGATCTTCGGTAAAAATACACTCACGGACGATTAATTCAGGTCATTTTCTATGAACAATTATATAGAAAATGACCCGAATTCAAGTTGAGTGTAAGTATATAATTTTGTCGATGTCGAAATCAAATACTAAGGGCCATAGTTTTGCACTTTCGAAGGCAATGTGACGGGCGGAATTATCACCCCTTCGCGAACTGGAGCTAGCTCGCGGGCCGCAGTTTGCTCACACCTAGGCTATTCATTTCTATAGCTAACTAAAACGTCCAGAGACCGATATTGAATGACACATGGTCAGTGGATCGGCTTAAACTCGATTCGTGAAAAGTTGAGACTAATTAGAACCTAATGTGTTCGGATCAATATTTATTAGAAATATTTCGATTCTTTAAATTTTAATTCAGAGATCGATATTGAACGACACATGGTCGGTGGATTGGTTTGAACTCAATTCGTGAGCTTAATTAGAATCTTTTTTATGTGTCCGGATATTGATCCGGACACATTTACTGGAATTATTTCGATCCTGTAAATTTTAACGTGGATTCTCTACAACCTTTATTACGAGTATACAAAGATCAAATACATTGCATTAAACGTGTATTTACTCAAGGCCGGATTCGAACATCGTGTCTGTCTTGACGGGACAGCGTGCTAACCAATACACTACCTGATCAATTTATCAACAATGGTGAACCACGAAAAAAAGGTACAAAATTCGCTAAAGCGCTGTTACGAATACAACAAAAATTACAACAATTTTCGGACAAAATAAGATAGCTAAATATTATTCACTATATGTGTACAGCTAAAAGTGTAATTGTTAGAAAATTCATAATCAAGTTTAGAGTAAATTTTTGATAGTATAGTTACTAGTACAGTCGGCTTCAAAAGTAGCTGGATAACTTAGTAAAGTGTCCAGCTACTTCTGAGGCTGACAGTACCTATATTGTTTCAGTGCATAGTGTAGGTTAAGCAACGAGTGTTCTTCGCCAACAAACCGTTCCGCAGTTTGGCGGATCCGTGACACAGTGTAAATGTTTACTGTGTATTGTGTATGAAAGTAAAAAAAAAAGCTCTGTTAAGATGACTCGTTGTCGTGAGGCACAGAACTTTCAATTGTAATGCGCCAATAACAACATTATTTTAAAAGCACGGGCTCCAAAGTACAGACCAATTTCACTTGGCCGGTAAATGGCTCAAAACGACAATATTATTCCCCGGCCTCCTCGGCTGACGCGTAAAACAATTACCAACGCTTAAAATTGACTTTTCGAATGCACGATTGAACATGATAAAGTATGCTAATTAATCAGTAATATACCCCCAGTACGACAGCGTCGTTTTTGCCGGTATTACCGCCTGTTTACTTTACAAACCTCTCATATTACACAGCTAATTAACTGTAAAAACATCCTTACTTTGTGCATATTTGAGTCCAAATTTGTGTGTTAAATAAAAGGGAGATGACAGGTCTGGATGACGAATAATCGTTATTAAGCTATCAATATTGATTACGGTCATCGAGGGAACTTGTGAGTTATTGTCATACGTCATTTAAATCCGATAAATATTGCATTCGATGGGTAAAACCATTTTATTTGTAAAACGTCCGACAAATACTGCAATTATCACGAATGAAGTAAAGAGAATAATAATATGATTAAATAAATGGTAAAGAACTTACTCTGAAATAAAAAAAAACCTCAGTCACACTTGCATATAGTACTTTCTAAATAACTGTGGATCGGTGCTCAGCTATAGTAAAAAATAAGAGGCATCTATAACACGGTGCAATTAGCATTTGGAGCAACAAATGTGATATACTCGTATTAATTTTAACGCGAAACTCATATTTAAAACTTGATTCGAAGCTCACATTGATCCTATCAAGGTTCTAACCCTATCCTACGCGGTAAGCCGGATCGCATGGGACTGCATAAACTCCTCCGTGGCCGCCAAGCGGCGGGTTGCGTACTCGTAATACGGTGCACAAATTAGAATTTCATAAAAAAAAACCGGTCAAGTGCGAGTCGGACTCGCGCACCGAGGGTTCCGTACAAACTCATAAGTAGATACGCGAATAGTTCAAGAAAAACTGTATGTCGATTTGTTTAGTAGAAGCAAATAAGTATATGTTATGATATGATTTTTGCAAATTTCTAAAAATCAGTGCAAGTTAGGAAAACAGTTATATTTTCCCTGTAATATTTAGAAACTGACGTGTAATGATTCTAATTTAATAGCAAGGACCATTAAATCAAGAGGACTGTTATTCTCCATACAAAATGCTGTTCCCCGAATTTACAACGCCATCTATGTATAAGCTTGGTAAAATAATTATAATATTATTTACAATTATTTAACTTTGCAAACGTGACACAGTATTTAAATGTATTAAAATTTATTTATTATTAGCTGTTTACGAACTAATTGTTACTATACTATGTTTCTTTGTTCAATTATAACATCGTTAAATGTTTAGTGTTTTAGCGCCATCTAGTTTTTTCCCGGAAATCCCCTAGCGTGAAAAAGGCCATTGCTTAGTTTTGCTACTCTCCGCTAGATGGATTAATGGATGGATTAAGTTTTTGTAAATTTCTAAAAAAGTATTAAAGTTAGGAAGACCGTTCTATTTTTCCTGTAATGTTCAGGTTGATATTGATAATCAGTAATTATGATACATTTTTCTGATCAGTAACTTCGGAGATAATAGGGGGGGAATAAGGGGGGACAAGGGGACAAGGGGTCTTACACAAATCGAACTAGCCCCATAGTAAGCTCAATAAGGCTTGTGTTATGGATACTAGACGACGATATATTTAATACATACAAATACTTAAATACATAGAAAACATCCATGACTCAGGAACAAATATTCGTGCTCATCACACAAATAAATGCCCTTACCGGGATTCGAACCCAGGACCTCTTGCTTCGTAGGCAGGGTCACTACCAACTAAGCTAAAGCGGTCGTCGGGAATGGTACATAAAAATGTATAAATTAAAAACTACTTATTTAAGAAAAAAAATAAAAATGGTGTTTTAATCTACAAATTAAGCCCTTTCATTTGATACCCCACTCAATATAATAGCCCTACTTTCAATTTTCAAAGTTCCATTACGGAGCCTTTTAAAAAAAAAGTAAAAAAGGTACAAGATATTTTTTATGTCCATCCAATAAGCTCGGGTTAGCTACTTTTAACACTATTCCAAATTTCAAATCGATAGCATCAGTAGTTCCTGAGATATCTGGCTGTGACAGACGGACAGACAGACAGACAGACAGACAGACAGACAGAGTCGCACCATAAGGGTTCCTTTTTTACCATTTTGGTACGGAACCCTAAAAATGCATATTAGTTTAACACGAGACGTGAATTTGAAATTCGGTTCCAAGTTCGTTTTGAAGCTACAGTCCGATTTTCTTTAGCTGTTCTAAATAGTAAACAGTGTTCTACCTTTAAGATACATCTTTGCTTCGAACATTGGTAACCCTTGGTGAAAAATTGGTGAAGCAATGTTCAGATTATTGCATTGAGTTGCCTTATTTATGAGGATATAGGTAATTAGGTACAAATAAAGTGCAAACTGCATATGGACCAAATTGTTTACTACTTAGAACCGAACTACGTTTAGAACCTAACCCTATCTAGTAAATTAATTGTTGTTATTGTTTGAGATGATCCCTCGTTCGATTTACTTGTGTATAGTATACAAAAAATTGCATTTCATTATGTGGGGTGTTTACAAATACACACCAGTACTGAATAGACGGGTTGAACTTATAGAGATTTTCTTTTACAGTGGGTGTCAACCAGTCTCAATTCGTCTGTATGTCTTTTTATTTTTTCTTTAACCGACTTCCAAAAGAAAGACTGTTCTCAATTCGTTTGTGTTTGTTACGCGATTAGGTACTTACATACTCGAATGCGGCTGGACCGATATTAAATATTCTTTTTTTTTTCAAAGGGGTATCCCATTGTAACCAAATCAGGGTCTGATGATGGGTTCTTGGAGAAATAAAAAAAAACTCTTCAAATATTATAGGCACACGTATTTGGGTATTTTTATTACTAACTAGTGAATTTCTTATCGAATAGGTTCATTTGAAGTCGGTTATTTTAAAATTTTAAAATTTGTAGTTATTGTAAAGATTCCTTCAATTGTTATTCATGTCATGAACGGGCTGACTGTGGAATGAGCTCCCGCTTCCTGCTGCGCTATGACAGGGTTATCAAAGGTCTCAAAATATAGGACGATCCTCCGGTGCTGCATATATCCATAGGCGACGATGACTACTTTCCATCTGGTGTCTCATCGGCTCGGTTACGATTTATAGCAAATAAATGACTAACCTGACACAGCTCGATATAAAGATGGTTGTATTCGCAGGGGACTGCATAAACTCGTCCGTGGCCGGCAAGCGGCGCATCGCGGAGTACGGCGCCCTGCGCCCGGAGAGCGCGGACGCCGCGCCCGGCCCCGCCGCCGCCGCGCTCGCCGTGTGCGCCGCCGCCACCGTGCTGTTCCTGGCTGTGCTGTTGGTACTCCAGGTAAGGTTAACGAGGGCTAACAATAGAACGATCCCTAACAAGGTGGCTAGACGTTGTGAATGCACGTGTTCCTGCTAAACTCGTCCGTGGCCGGCACCGGCGCATCGCTGTGTAAAGTCGCCGTCAATAGAATTTGCTAACTTTGTAAATAAACCGCCATATTGAAATTGTCTCTGAATGATGAATTTACTAGTGATGGGGAAGACTCTTACTTTACTCTTTTATGTCAAAACATAGTCCATATTAAAGTATCGAACACAAGAAACAGGTAATTTTTATTTGCTTAATCAGAAGACGAATCGTTACTTGAAGATTATGTATCCACCAGTATTTGTCACAAAAGGTGCCGTTATTTCATCCGTAGCTCTATCGATGATGCCGTCTAAATATTTCATGTTATTTTCTTAGGTACAGAGCGTAAGTTAGGTAGTGTGTAGCAGCTTTACAATATCACCAACTTTAGTCACAACGCTATCATCATAGACAATTGTAGAATTTAAAAGAAACAAAAAGTCATTCCATTATGTCATAATAAACTATGTATAATTAAATTTTAAACTTTTAATGAAATATCCAAGATTCAATTATTTATTGTATGGTTTTGTATTTTACGGCAACGTCCGTTTAAATAGTGTATGGTTTCAGTGGTGTTTGATGAAGTGGTGTGAAAATTCAAGGAGAATCAGTGACAAAAGAAAGTTACGCCTTTTGTTTACATAGTTAGCAAATTCTATTGACGGCGACTTTACGGCGCCCGGCCCCGCCGCCGCCACGCTCGTCGTCTGCGCTGCCGCCACCGTGCTGTTTCTGGCTGTGCTGTAGGTGCCCCAAGTAAGGTTAACGAGGGCTAACAATAGGACGACTCTCGACGAGATGTTGATGACCCGAATCATTTTAATTCTTACTAGTCAGGTAATGGAGACATTGAAAACGATTAGCCACTACCATTACAGTAGTTAAATATTTGTACTAGTAGGTACCTCCATACCAGCTAAACACTGCCCTCGGCATTCAAATGTTAAAAACCAATGCATTAGTCACATTCGCTGCATTTGTGACTGATTTATATCAACAGCCAGTATACACTCAGAGTTAAGTGGCGTTAGAGTTTGAAAACACGAATATGTAGTTCGAGCGATGCTAGTTCAAATATCCTAGTCAATGAGGGGGTTGCAAAATACAATTATTCTTCCACACGTCAAAACTTTTAATATATTTTGTAAGTTTCCTTGTTTTAAACAAAATCGAACTGTAACTGTAATATTTTTGGTGTTCAAAAAAGAGTATTATATTGTATTGTCACCATCGTTGTTAGGTTAAACAGTGGAACATCGATAAGATTATATCTTCTATAACTACTAAGTTACTCTTTTCGTATAAGTGGGTAAGTATACAGATGATAATACAAGTTTGCATATTTTTTTATGAATATTGTCATATTTATGTTAATACCTAGCTTTAAAAGGCCACTTTTTATTGGATCCTTATGTGCACGTTATTCTACTACTACTAGACATTTATGATGAAAACATAGTGATATGTCCGTCGGCGGTAAGCTGTCATTTTTTGTCCACTGGAAAGACGTTTATTTGAAATCTGTACCTCTAGCACAACTGACGCGCGTGTTTTTATCGCGCGGCAAACTACTATCTATCCCTGTCCATTCAATATAGTTCGAAAGAGAAAGTAGTATGCTCTGTGGCGCGACAAGTGAACCCGTGGCCCCTTGTGTTAGCACTTCAATACGACCTAAGAACAAAGAAGAGTCGTTAATCGGTGTATCACACGACACGCGATAGGATCTCAGCCCTAATGTCCTAACTTTGCATTTGCTCGCCGCCCGGTTTAGTGTAAACACGGAAGATTAGAACTTCTGCTTGCATCGGGCGGTTCAGAAGCGGCAAGCAACACTAATCTTTATACCAAGGATGGCGAACCTTTTTTGATTTTCATGCCATTTAATTAGAATAAAAAACTGTTTTTGTGGCCGTGACATGCCGTTTGATATTTGATTTTAAACATATAGTCGTTACTTTAAAAAAAACACGTATCTAACACTGACTTCAGGTCAAAACGCAGTAAGTGTATATTACGTTCGTATGTAACTTTGACGTTTTTCTCTTCGACGTTTTTAGATACGAGGTTTTTTCAAAGTAGTGACAATATGTAGGTATATAAAAGTCGCAATCCCTGTATTATACACTCCATTAAGATCTATAATAACTTGAGGCTGTTTAAATCAACCAATCTTGCCTAGTTAACAGTTGACGGTGCATCAAAAAATAATGTATTTATTGTACCGCAAGCTCAGATTTCTATGGCCCTATGTGATTCAAATTTTGGAATGTCTACCTACTTATGTAGATACAATTGTACATGGCGTACTTACTTAGGTACTGATATTGACTTTTGTCGCGAAAATTATTTGCCAGTAATTGTATGCATACTGCATCATATAGGTAATTGCATCATAATATAATAGTTCGAAATAGTATGCACAGTTGCAAGTTGCATGTGCATTGATGGACACACAATTGTTTGTGATTGGACCTCCGAAATCCGAAAGTACGATACCAATTTCATTGATTAAAACCGAACACTAGTCCACAATCACAACAATAATAGGCATTATTCAGAAAAGTCCGTCACGAGTCAAGATTCCAATCCTTAAATTAGCTTAGCCCTTCGCGCCATGTTAATAATTCAAAAGCCTTTTTGTAGAAAATGTAAAAAGCAGAGTTTTCGTTGACATTGCAGAGACAAAGTAAAGTTTAATTTAAAACCAGCGAAGTTGGAAAAAAAACCGCAAATCCCAGTCTGAAGTCTAATTTCCCTAGCGCAGACATTACTGCTGGGACGAATCGCGTGAGTTGTATCGTCTTCCATTTAACCAGAGAACGGTGGCACTCGTGTAATCGTACTGCTATTTTCATTCTTTACCATTTTTTTGCGAGAATAAACAATTTGACGTTCAGGGGACGGTTGCGGCGCAATCCTGTTTTAAATTATGTCATTAAGTTTAAGATCGATCATATCGCGCTTTCAGAGTGATACCGGCCTAAACAACCGGGCAAGTGCTAGGTTATGCCACACGAAGTCTTCCGTACGACCGTCGAGCAAAGAATGGCAAAAAACATAATATGTGTTTCTGTTCTTTCATTATTACCCACCTATGTATAATATACAAGTTTTTTATTGCCTTACACTGGCAAACAGGCAGACGGCCCACCTGATGGAAAGTGGTCACCGCCGCCTATATAGACATTTGCAACACTTAAATTTGATGACACCCCTTTTAAAATTCCCATATTGTAAATACATTCTACCATCATTGCTCATACTGACTCCATGCTATTACGCCCTGCGAGTTTGTAACTTGGCTTATTTCAGTAATGACCTACGGCGGCAGGTCATTCCACGTTAGGTTAGTAGATAAGCTTCGCACTAAAGGATTAATACCTATAACCTGCCCGGGGCGACGTGCTACTGTATTAACGCACGCTCGACTTAAACGTCAATACCATCAAAGCCCTCTCACAGTACACACATTAGGTGTCGGTGGTTAAATACAGAATATTACTTACTCTTATTCATCATCATCATCAACCTGTTGCAGTCCACTGCTGACCATAGGTCTCTCCAAGGGTGCGCCATTGAGCACGATTCTCTGCCATTACTAGGGACCTTGGTCGTGGATAATGGATGGTTATCCCACCATCAATCGGTCGACTATGACAATTTCGTCCTTTTTAGGGTTCCGTACCTTAAAAGGAAAAAACGAAACCCCTATAGTATCACTTTGTTGTCCGTCTGTCTGTCCGTCCGTCTGTCAAGACCCTTTACCTCGCGAACGCGTATCGAGTTGAAAATAAAACCATATACTCAGGTCTACAGTCCCTTGACGCTGTGAAAGAAAAATAATACCGTCTTATACTACAAGTATAGGGAAAAATCTGAAAACTATACATTTTTAATTAAATCATAAAAAATAGCCTTTACCAAGGGAATCAAAACTTGGTACATTAATATATGAGCCTACCAATTTGTACAGAACCCTCGGTGGGCGAGTCCGACTCGCACTTGTCCGGTTTTTTATAGTCTTGTGTTAGTACACGTTGTTAGTGGACGTGGTGACTAAGAAGGCAAGTGATCTGTAAAATAATCATCAATATCAAGTTGAAACATAGGCATCTTATTTCTTTTTAGTTATCCCAATATCAATAGACTGGTGTTATTAGTTTGAAGACTTTGTGTGCCCATCTGGTTCTCTGTGGATGTACTTGTGGTATCATAGCGCTCAAATACGTGGAACGATTTGGACGCTGTTTTTTTACTAAACAGGTTTTTTTTTAATTAGATTAGATTGCCTAAATCCATGGAGGTCCCTAGCTTCTCCTTAGCTATGTTTGTTGTAGATTTGCGAGTTCGAAGGTATCGGGGTTTAAAATTTACATTTTTGTGGTTATCCTTAGTTTTCTGGTCGGAAAATATGGTATCGTACAAACACGCAGCTTTTGGCTGATGCACTGCAATTTTTTGTCTAACAATTGGTTTTTTTTCGTTACCAGGCCCGTAGCAGACGCGAGCCGGCGTCCCGCTCGCGAGGCATCGTGTACTCGCCTCTCGCGTGCAGCGACGACGGCGAGGTCGCCGTGCTCACGGCCCGGAGCGCCTGCCCGAGCCGGCTCGACAAACTCGAGCACCGCGAGAAACTCGAGCATCACGAGCTCGAGCACGAGCCGCTGCTCGAGCACCGCACATAGCGCGCTGTGATCATAGCAGTAAGTTTTGTACACGTGAATTACTAGTGCATTCACCGTGGAACAAAAGACGGGACGATACCCGATAGTGTTAAGTCACAAAATTTAGTGATACAAATCAGTTAATGTTGGAAATTTTTGGATTTTTATGTAACGTTGGTGTGTTATCAAAGATGGCCGATCATGTTTTAGCTGGGTCGTAATGTTTCGAACTGTAACGAAGCAAGAAAAAAATTAAATAGTTTTTGAACACTGTATCGTCCGTTTGAGTAACTCCAACTAGAGGAAAAAATAATGAATGCATAATTATATCTCCGTAAATTTTTCACGACTGGTATATTGGTACCTAATAAGTGTATATATATAGCTAGCTAGATTTGAATTGTAATTGAACAAAAATAGAGGAACGTCACCCTCGGATATACGTCGTTCGTATTGTGATATGGAAGCTTATCTGCCTGTAATATTGATTAGCCTCGTGTTTGCTGTTGCCTTGTTTGTGTAATCGAAGTTTCTACTCGGCTCTGTCGTGCCTGCCTTGTGTATTCTGTTTTAAACTTAATGTTAGACACGTTTTGTTTGATGCTTATTTTCTGTGCCTATATTCCGTAAACTTCCCTAGTCTCCTTCAAGGCCAAACTATCGTTTCTATTCACGATACCAAGTGATATAACATTGTCATGACTTAATAGAATGTCGCTAAGTTAGTATCGGAACAAGCCAAGTCAAGAATAACCTACATCTGAAACTGATAGAGCAACTTCGTTACACCAACTGCAGCGAAGTTTAGTTGGTCACTTTCGATGTTATATCTCTTCGAGTTCGGCTTGTCTTCGAATTCACTAGCTGAACTTTAACAGATATCTATTTCAATATTTGAGGCAGCAGCAAACGAGTCAGTGACTAACCCCGCCATAGTCGATGCCAGAAACGATTCGTCGTCCGTCGTCGGACGGCCAGAGCTCTCTTGTTATGACGTCACAATATTATACGCATCGCTTCAAGAAATGCCTAAGCTTATTATATAATTTATGTAGTACGTAGGACACAAAGTTACCATAGTTAATATTTTAATAAATTGTACAATTTACCCTCATTGCGTTCACGTATGAAGTTTATTAGGAAAAAATATTGCTCTCCCGTAACTTGTTTAGTTGTGAAGATGGTTTTAGTTTTAGAGTAATTAGTAAAATTGTAATCGCCTTATTTCGTATACAATGCTCTGCGGTAATTTTAGCATTGATTTTGCATTTGGCCTTTAATCCATTTACCACTGGCCAATGGCCGAGCGGGCGGTGTGGTATTATGCCGCTCATTTGCTCAGTCTGCGGTTTAAATGCGGTAAGTTTAAAAAATATATATGATCGCCACTGCAACGTCGGACCGGGGCATTTTATTAGATAATGGTCAATATTCATTCCATTTTATTCATTTATTTCATAGTAAAATCATGTCAGTTAAGATTTATTCAGGCGCTGGCACGTTTCTAAAGATCTTGAGTGCCCAGCGGGCCTATGTTGGCAGCGTTTATCGCGCGATATATATGATGAAACATCCGTCACTTACTTGCTTGTCGGAATGTGACGGGTACTTTATCATATCGCTCGATATGATGCGACTATGATATCAATACTGAAGTGATTTATACTTATGCATGTGCACGTATCCTACGTAACTACTTTTGCTCATGTCTCGAGAACCGTGTCAGCGCCTGTCCCCGAGGTGATTAGGACATTTAGATAGGAATGTAAATTTTTCTTCAACCTCTTTCGCCTTGACGTGAGGTCACAAATGGCTATTAAGACGTAAATCATTTAGACATAGCTATGTAAGTAAGCACATTTGGAAAATGTTTTTGAAAGCAGCGTTCTACGGGCGCAAGTCCTATGAATTGTTAAACCGTTGGATGCTGGTAGAGCTTAACGAACTGGCCTATGCCAGAGCTGTATTTTCAGCAGCATCAATAAATTGAACATATTGAACGAACACACCTTGATTGGCAGATTTGTGGTTTCAAACTTGCCGAAAACAAACAGTTGCTATAGCCACACTGAAGTCAGGTCGGATAAACAAAGATGTAATGTTACCAATCCCATAACAAATGTAAATAACTGTAATTATTGTTGAACTATTGATAAATAAAATTATGAAAAGGTCAAGCAAATGACGATTGTTGTTCGTCGCGAAACTAAATTAAAAGTTGTAATTAAGCCATTTCTCATTCGATTCTCTGTATTAATTATCAATTTGTTTGGTTGTTTTACCAATTATAAACAGAATAAAAAAAGTCTATGTATTTACTTGTTTTGGTAAAATTGCTTCTTGTATAATCAATTATTAGAAAATTTTATTTTAAGTAGGTACTACTTTAATTGTAAATCTTTTGATCATGACATCTGACTCGCGAAATAATTTTATGAAATTTTAGTGCCTACTACGATATTTATAAATATTAAGACGATTTTATGTTACTCAAAATTTTATTATATATATTTGTCTGATAAAATTTGGTATTTATTACAGTTTTATATAGTTTCATTTTAATGGGAATATTTTTAATTAAGAGTATATTTTTGTATGAAAAGATCTTATGTGCAATTAATATTTGTAATAAAAAATATGCGTTAAATAGTCGTTTTAATAACCTGTACATACCGAATATTTTAGTAATTCACCGCCAAAAATGTGGTAAACTATAGTTGATAGTACATTGTGTATCAAGGGCGGTAAGTAAGGAATTACAAACGAGTGTTTGTTACAAGCCCGAGGCGAAGCCAAGGGCTTTAATAACACTAGTTTGTAATTCCTTTACCGCCCGTGGCACACACAATGTTTTTCATCACACTTGTGAGGAAATCTAAAGAAAATAACCTTACTTAACCTGTAGAAATAAAATGTTAAAACAGACATTGACATTAGTGACATATATCCATACTCTATAGACAATGCGAATGTCAAGTCACGTTTGGAAATCATAGCGGTAAAGACCTAAAACGGTTGAATTTATATTTGCAAAATACTGAAATACACTATTTAAACATTTAATTAAATCTTACCGAAATATGTGTTTACATGTATATACAATAACAGTTCTCTTTAAATAAATATTTCAGTGATAAAAGTTAAAAAAGTACCTAAGTTGGCGTTTCCTTTGAACATGACAAATAAGAGTAAATCAGAACCAGCGTATTCAAATTAAAAAAGAAACCATTACGCTCTAGGGCGTAATACGTCATTTACGGCCCGCAAAACCTGTGTGTTAATAACACCATTTTCGAGCAAGTGTGATGAAAAACTAGTTTTGTTTGTTATTTACTAAATAACGTTACTTTTGTCTGTTGACTGGTCGAACAAGCCATTGTTTTATACAGCCGGTATTAAAAACGTATCCGGCATGAATAGAAACCGCCCGACCGCGTGCCGACCCCGAATGTATAGAAAAACGCACAATATCCCGTAAAAACCAATCACATCCCAATACAAATAAAAGGGGACAGTCCGGCAGTAATACTGTCCTTTCGATCCTATTAAAATAGCAAGGTATTGGCCTGTGCTTTTGGGTATCGGTTGTAGTCTAAATGTTAATGCGGTGAGGACAATACTATGCAAATAGGCCCCCCGTGGAATTACTGTCATAATGTATGCGAGCTCCAATAACAAGGGTTGCTCTGGACTGCTTGACTTACCTTGGCGATTCTTGTATGCGTTTATTTTCATTTGTTATTCCATTATGTGAGGTCACGGAATTTGCGTTTGGTTTCACCTTTGTATTCGGCTTGTCTGCAGGGTTTAGTACAACGTACGTAATTTGAAATGTCTTTATTTTAGTTAGGGTGTGAAATATAAGTAAGATATATAGGCCCAGTAAATATTACCTAAAGTAGTATTTCAACTAGACGTTATGAGACGTTTTCATGTACACACTCGCCTGCTTTTCTCGACGCGGCGTCAAGCGCCAAACGCAACTGGTATCAATCGAGATCCAGTGACAATCCGGTGGTTAGTGTGTGTGCGTGCGGCGTTTTCGAATCAAAATTACCATTCTAGCACAGTACGTGGGAGTATATTGTGATCGCTCTTCACTAAGAATCGTACCTAAAAGTAATTATAATCATGGCTTGATAAATGTATGACATTTGCAATTATTACTAAAAAACATTATAATGATCAGTATTATGACTAAATAAATGTATGACATTCTACATTATGACTCCGTATAAATATGACAGGGAACAATGGCCCAATTTTTTAAATTCCGATTCCGTTGCTTCTCTATATATACCTACTTGTATGGCAGTAACGTAACGGAAGAACGAAATGTGTATGAAGAATTTGGGACAATTTTTTTCTTCTATCAGGGTCGATAGTGCTCATGATCCTGATTCGAAAACACTTAAAATTTTTGAAATATAAAAAAAAGTTAAATTAACAACGATTTTGAAAATGTTCATGTACAGTAGAAATTCTTTTTCTAGAGCGAATTCACTTAGCTGTGTACCTGACGAACAATACTCATTGTCTGCATTGTTAACTGTGGCCACCACTACCACTTCGAAATGTAAGGCATTATAAGTGCAAATAGCTTTTACACTAAATTAGTCTTTAAGTCAAACGAATTAAGGTTTACACTTAAACAAAGAGAATACATCGTTCGTCTTTCTAAACATCGATACGTACTTCACTGCTCTTTCACTTACGAAGTGACCAACATCTGTGTTCTCTTTGTTTAAGAGTAAACCTTATTTTGCTCGACTTAAAGACTAATTTAGTGTAAAAATTATGTGCACATAATGCCTTACATCTCGAAGTCGAAGTTGTGGCCACAGTTAACAATGCAGATAATGAGTATTGTTCGTCAGGTACAAAGCTAAGTGAATTCGCTCTAGAAAAAGAATTTCTACTGTACCTACCTACCACCTTATAGTTAGTCGAAGATCATTCCGAAGGTGAATGGCCTCAAGAGTAAAGCAGTTGGACATAAATCCGGAGCGATGAGAGGGAACAGTAGGTACCTAAGCTTAAGACTGCAGGAAGTACGAACATCGCGACGGACACGCAACAACAAAATTTAAATTTGGATTTAAGATAATTAGGGGCAGCTGGATCAAAGAATAAATAATACCTACAGTTAATACGGAATGATATATTACGAAGAAAAACCTAATAATATTATTAAAATAATCTGCACAACACTTCTGAACATGAACAATACTATTTTCGACATGTAGTTTAACTATTGATAGCTAATCTTAACATAGGTAAGAATCTAATCTGTAACTCAACAAAATAATAATTGGAAATTATGTTATTATTATTATCACAACAAAATCTTGACATGTAATATTCTGTAATATTATAAATAAATGAATATGAGTATAACATTAAAATTCGAATAAAATAATCATACTTATTCGATAGGAGGGAGGCAGCCACACTGCTACTTAAATTACTGCTAGTTAAATTTATGATCTATTAATATTAAATACAAACTTAACACTGGAATTACACACATAAAACAAACTTAGTTTAATACACGAAATGCACAGTTCCTCTTCTTTAGATTCTACAAAAGCAAGACGCGAAGTTGTGAACTGCAGATAAGTTTTAGATGTCCTGAGAGGGCAGTCGGTGAGTAGTCGGGGTGTAAACCTACCGAAGGCCTGGAAATCTACATAGCTATGATGATATTGATGATGGTTCTTGTTTTTGTTACCGTATAATCGCCGTGTAATTTCATCGAGACCGACAACGCATTGGCATGCATCTCGTGTTGCAAATGTCTATAGGCGGCGGTGACCGCTTTCCATCAGGTGGGCCGTCTGCCTGTTTGCCGAAATTGCAGTTAATTTTTCTGAGTTCATGGTACTATAATCTTGCGTTGTCACCGAACTTTCATACTATAAGTACCAGTAGCGTGGTGTCCAAAGAACCCGATTCCTACCAACTTGCCTAATATCAGTTTGAGCACCTTATTCTACAGCTCTTAAGAAAAATGTACGCCAAATCTGCACCGGCTTGCCCAACGATATCTTTTACGCCACGCCACTGATAAGTACACCAAATTTCAGTTCAATCGCATACCAGGAAGTAATCGAAAAATGGTTTGCAAAATTTTAAACCACAATTTATATATTTATTTAGATACCTACTTAAATAAAATATTGTAAAAACAGTAGTTAGCATTCATATTTAATTTTTCTCGTGTTAAAACCACTTGGTATGGCAGAACCCGTATATCTCGTGTCCTGCCTGGCGGTTGAGTCGAAACTCGGAAACATTACTCCTGCCAGCCAACTTTATTTCTGCAACGAGACGAAACTAAAAGTAAGTAATGTGTAATAGATAAATACCTACATATGCAAGAACGTAACAGGTAATGTAACTTACACAACAAAGACTTATGGATAGAAAATGAATTAGTTTCTTGGTGACGGGTTTCTCCTTCCTAATGACTTGGTCAAGGTCAAGAGAGGGTAAACGTTCAGAGGAAAAGTTTCAGCGCATTAATGCGAACCGATCAACACGGCTGCTAAATGCAGTCTCTACCAAGCTAAAGTAAAAGGTAAATAATTATTAATAGCGTAAGACCCGTAAAATCTATTGAAATATGTGTGCGATAGTTTAAAGTGCTCCGACCTACTCTTTCAAGCTGCCCAGATAGCTAAGAATTGTTATGTGTGGAAACTGCGTTCACGGCCCTAGATCATAAATAGGATGGAATGTGACGTTCGGGAATATGCCAAATTTTCCAATTTGTACGAAGAATAGTCCCAGTTTGTATTCCAAGGAATACTCGTATTCCCCAAAACATCACATAGTGAGTTATGGAATGACAGAGAAGTATCAAACCGAGCGCCTGTTGGTTAGTCTATACGCGGCTTAAGAGTAATCAGTTGAATTGTGTGTACCTTTCCTTTTTGCTGTGCCGAGTCTCGGGACAAATTAAAGGTTTTTGTCGAGTGACCGACGGGGTGTCTTTCATTTGCGTACGGTAAGGTTTTTGTTGATTATTTTTTGCCCCTGTGGTTTTGGTTTAAGGTCCTTCGTAGGTATGTATTTGGAACAGACGTATTTTTTTTTGTTTGTATTCTGGACGTGTTGCAACGCCATTGGTCACTATTGGATATTAAAAAGTATATGAAGGTTTATGAAAGTAATTACTTTCAATGGTCAGGTTCAGACTTTCCCATGATTTTAATCAATTTGGGTAAGTATTGTTTTCAGTGTTTTGTATTGATTAAAGCTGCATGGATTGCAAACACAAACGGTGACAGTGTATTACTCTAGAGCAGTAATACCAGTCCATATAAACGTCCAAACCGTCCTTACTCACACAAGAAGGGTAACAAATTTAGCGTTGCTCCTACAAGGCTGCCTGAGTTGTTTAGGATACTGACTTGTCGACAACTGGTACGTATATAGGTATGTATGCGCGTTTAATTGTCTCACGTAGTGACACATACAACGTGGGTTGATTTAAAGAGACTCATTTTTAACTTGACAATGGAGCACTGGTGATTGTCTTATTAAAATGCCTGTTGAGATACTGCTCCAGCTAATATATACTATGCTTACGCCAACCACACACAGGAATAGATACAAGAATTATCAAACGTACGTCCGTACGTGCCGCCGTTGAAATTGAATTCGAACAATCAATAGCGGGCAATTACGTTCATTTAACTGGCCATAATTGGGCCACTTTCATTGAGGTCGGTTGGTTTTCCATAAAAGCACTGCTATCAAACTATTTAGCTATTGATCGCACGTCAAATGCCGTGAAATGTGGCTTTTGCAAGCGTTCATTTAGAACCGGCTGGCTTGGTCCTTTGACTAGGACGGTTTGTGGACTCAGTTATTATGGCAGAGGTAGGTATATACTCGTATCATAAATATTTGGATGTTGTAGTTAACTTTAGTTAAATGTTGAGCATACGCCACGTAAATAGCGTAAGTTTGAAGGACACACATTTGTGTGATGAGCCTTGGATTTGGCGTTTAAGAAGCACACTGCGAAGCGTTTGCCGCCTAAGGGTGTTATCACACTGGCGATTTGCGGGCGAGTTTCAGTCGTGTTTCCACACAAAATCAGTCGCGGCGAACTAGCGGCATTTCTATAGAAATTCTCTTCTAACTCACCCGCTAATCGCCAGTGTAATAACGCCCTAATGCCGAAGCCAGTTCTAGAGTGGTCGTATAAATCAACAAAAAAACGAATGTAGTTTGTCACTTTCTCAACCGAAATTTTGTAGCAGTACGCTCGTAGTAAATATGGGGAATAAATATAATGGGGAAATGCGTATGAAGCGAAAATTTGCCACGAGCATAGCGCACACGGTTCGGGTTCCCGGTGTTGAAAGAGTTATTAAAACCGGCAAAGTGCGAGTCAGATTCGCACACGAAGGGTTCCGTACCACCGTGGAGCAAAAAGACGGCAAAAAATACTGTTCTAGTATCGAGACCCGAGTTTTTCAACTTTATTTTATTTTAATTATGTCTGTATATCTTTATTATATATAAAGTTAGGTTTTTTACAAAACATATATAAAAAGTAAAATATAAAATGCAAATACAAAACATAAACACATTATAAAAAATTTAAACTAGGCGGGGCCCAAGCTACCTGTGGTTAGGGCTGCAGACAGAGGAACTCCTGGCAATGCGCGCCGTGTCCAGAAGTACCTACCGCCTTCTGTATCCGGCCCTTGATCCAACCATCTAGCGAGAGTCTCTTGAGATGGCGATCGAGACTCTTCGCTATAAGCCCGTTCGTCGAACCGTTATTTTATTATTATAGCGGCAATAAAATGCACATTCTGTGAATGTAATCAAGCATCTACTTATGACCGTCATTAAAATCGAGCAAAAATCGCCAAAAGAACACGTTTTTTGTATACCCCCTTTCATTCTTGATTTTTTATTTTTTTTTTATTTCAATTTTTAGCGACCGTAAAAATACACAATCTGTGAAAATTTCAAGTTTCTGTCTAGAAGCTAGAGCCTCGTGATGCACGGACAGATGGACATACAGCAGAGGCTTAGTAATAGGGTTCCGTTGACACCCTTTGGGTACGGAACCCTAAAAACTGTAAAAAGTCGTAAAAACTTTATTTATTTATTTAATCGCCCACACACATTTTAGAAACACATTTCACATAGGTACATTTTACAAATAAGCATTAGTATTGAATAACAAAATTATGGTTTGTACACAGGGAACACTATAGGTAGAGGTCAGAGCGCGGCTGAGTGACGTCAATGTTGACATCTAAAATCTGCCGTCCTCAGACTAAAAGGCCACTAATTTGTATGAACTTCCATACTAAGTAGCGGCCTTTTAGTTTGCGGACGGCAGAAATAACGTATTTTGTTTTATTATATACATAGTTTAATTTCTTAGCCTTTGTTAAACATTTATATTTTTTATGCCACACCTGGCCATAAAGTGGCTTTTACTGCACGCTACGCGTACGGAAAAAGTCGCTTTCTGGCCAAGTGTACATATAAAATGATGTACACAACACGGGAGGTAATAAAGAAAGCCCTCGATCGCATATTCACGTCCCTCGCTTGCAGCTCGGGCCGCAAACTTCTGCGATCTCGGCCTTTCTTTGTATTACCACCCTAGTTGTGAAATGTACTGTCACACAGTACCTACCTAATTCAATATTACAATCAAAGCAAAAAATACTGACCGTGAACATTGACGTGAACAACACACAAAAACCTTCTGCCCCTAGTTTGTCACATACATGTTTCTGTATCATCTTTGTGGATAAAGGGAAAAAAGGAACATGTATTCATTAACCGTGCAATCCGCCATATTTTGTCAGGACGATAGTAAAACAAGTCGACTAAAGACATATAAGTTTGATAGACCCCCGGGCAGTATAGATGTCGATAAAATATGATTAGCTAGTTGGTAATCTGGTCACGTTCCTAATAGGGTCGAATTTCAAGCATTATTACGTCTATTCGGCGCTTCGAATTTACCTATAAATATGAAATAAAAACAATGAGGCAATATTTTTTGTGGTGGCGATGATTTGAGTAGATTTGAGTTGCGAATAGCGATATAACCTACATGTAACATGACTGTGTGTGTATCTAAACATTTCTGAGATAATTGTTAGTGGATATTTTTGAGCCAAAGAACGCGCATTGGCGGTTTTACCCGACTGCAGCGAAGCCCAAAAGAAGGGTTATGTCTTATGTATTTGACCCGTATGTATGTCCGTTCGTAACTACTGAGTAGTTTTGCCGTTGAGTAGTTACTACTCAACGGCACAACCGATTTTGATAAATGATTAGATTCGTCTTGATGGCGCGAGTGTCCCTGGGTATAAAATAAACATAATGGCGGATTTTATGCACTTTTAAAGTGCACCGTGGTCGGGTTTTTAAAGTAAAAATGTGGTTATTATGTTTGTGTATACGAGACGATAACTTATCGTTTATTACTCTGTTAATTCTTTTGGCTTTAACTTATCCGAGGCGCGAGGTTACTTTTCGCTGCAAATTACTAATTTATACCAATAGGATTACGAACCTCATTGTGCCTTCTATGATCCCAACGTATTTTATGAAATTTTATAACACATTTATTTCTTGGCACTTGCAATTTTATAACCCGGATTCGTATTAATGATTTTGTTTCCGGTTTAATGATTACAATTTTAATTGTTTTTTTTACTTAAACCGTAAGTATCTACCGATGTCGAATGCGATAAATAAAAAAAAAATCGTTTTGGTCAAATCCTATTTATGTCAGATAGCAGTGCTACAGCAAAAGAACGCCAACTGCTACGTTTTCAAGGAAGCGTAGACGTGCTAGGGGAGACCGGGTATGGTTGTCTCGCGGGTTGGTTGTCACAGCGGCCATAAAATAATACTAAACGAATGAATAAGTGCATCGATTGGTCAAGTACGGAAAGATGTACAACTCTTACGATTTTTTAGCACCGATCGATGTACTTAATGTTTCGTTTAGTATTATTTTATGGCCGCTGTGACAACCAACCCGCGAGACAACCATACCCGGTCTCCCCTACGCCGAGCGAAGTCGTAGAACACTTTGACCGTTTTAATAAAAATTACGTACCTACCTAGTTTAAGTGAGTCTATGAAAAAACGTTTTAATCTATAAAAAGAACGGTAAAGTGTTTTTTGGGTTCCGTACGTCAAAAGGAAAAAACGGAAAAGAAAAGAAAACGGGAAAGATCACTTTGTTGTCCATCTGTCTGTCTGTCCGTCTGTAAAGAAAGACCCTTTATCTCAGAAACGCGTGGAGGTATGGAATTGAAATTAAGACCATATATATACTCAGGTCTATAATGGTCCCTATTTCTATGGTCAAACTGCGAAAAAATCAAATTTTTAAGTTAACGCAAAAAAAAGATATGGCCGCTTATGTAGCAAATAATAATAATAATAAAGGCCGTGCCACGCTCTATTGGGATCGATCTATCATCACGGACAGGACTATTGTAGCCAATAAGCCTGATATCGTGCTGATAGACCGATCCAAGCGCCGTGCTGTGCTCGTCGATATTACCATCCCCCATGACGAGAACCTCGTGAAGGCCGAGAAGGACAAGCTCAGCAAGTACCTTGACTTGGCTTACGAGGTTACCGCCATGTGGGATGTTGATTCGACGATCATTGTTCCGATAGTCGTTTCGGCCAACGGACTTATAGCGAAGAGTCTCGACCACCATCTCAAGAGACTCTCGCTAGATGGCTGGATCAAGGGTCAGATACAGAAAGCGGTTCTTCTGGACACGGCGCGCATCGTCAGGAGGTTCCTCTCTCTGCGGCCCTAACCACCGGTAGCTTGGGCCCCGCCCCGCTGCCGGCGGCACCCTAGGTTAGGTTTTTTTATAATGTGTTTATATTTTGTAATTTCATTTTGTATTTTACTTTTTATATATATATTGTAAAAAACCTAAGCTGAGAAAATAAAGATATACGGAATAATAATAATCGCGGAGTCGCGAGAGCTATATGCTCCAGGCGTGGAAGTGATAAAAGGCATAACGCCGCGAGTACCCTCGGAGAAAGCGCAGCAGCACCTCTCGACACCCTGCAGCCCTCGGCAGCGGTGTTGCCCCTAGCTAGGCCATTGCTCATAATGTCGCTATTTATTTAACAGGGGCCCATCAGCGGAGGGCAAGTCACAGTCTGTCAGTGCCACGAAAGCCATGAGACACTTTTCCTGACAGGCGCCGTCATGTCTCAATCCATAACCCAGTAATTTAGTCCATATTTCCACCGCCATAGCCCAGTAGAGTTAGATTCCATCAATCAACAATAGTCCTTGCATTTGGCGGGGGCTGTCTCTGCGTGCGTCCCATGACACGGGCAGGGACAGCATCCGCTGGGTGTACACTTTGCCTCTCATTAAATTGTCGAAAGGGCCTCTACGCGTTGGCTTCGGCTCCGCGCACGCCTCCCAAAGGGCCGAGACACCATTGTCTCGTGTACGGGAAAGACATACAAATAATAATAAATCTTTTATTTGGCAGGCAAGAAACCCATATCAAAAGTACACATACAAAAACAGACATACAAGATTTTAGGTATAAAATAAAATAAAACAGAATTACAATTTAAATAAGACGGAAAATGTAAAATGTATGTATAAACAATAAAATTATTAATTGTGATAAAATAACTTATAAACCTAATTATCCTAAAGTCACATTTAACGAGATTGTTTGTTTGTAAAAAACGTACATTTCGACTCTCTTGATTAGAATGCCTCGCGGGCCTGATCATAGGCCCTCCCGCATTCTTCCCGTGGGCCGGATTGGAATGGCTCGCGGGCCGTAGTTTGGAGACACCTGACCTAGAACTATGAAATTTGTCACGTAATACCGTCTTATACTACAAGTATAGGGTAACATCTGAAAACTATACATTTGTAATTAAATCATAAAAAATATAGTCTTTATTTAAAGTATTTGTACCGAACCCCCGTTGGGAGAGAGAGTCGCACTTGTCCGAATTTTTTTATTAATAGTATTTTATGCAACAGTTGGATAAGAAGGTTCAAAAAATGCGAATTGCGTGAGTTGCGATACGAGCCGCGAATGCGGCGAGTATCGCAAATAGAGACGCAATGAGCGTTTTTTGACTTAATTATACAACGTTGCATACAATACTTTTTCTACGACAGGTTTTAAAATTATAAAATACAAACAAGGCATAACCTGCAAATAAGGCAAATATGACGTATGACTGTCAGTATGTGTCTATGGTAAACTTTTTATTTTTTAAATGAAGTTGACACGCAGTGAATATATTAAAAATACTTTTGTTTTTATGTTGGCATCAATGAATTTAGTTCAGAAAGTTTTGTTTTTCTTAAAAGCCGTAGGATTTTAATTGTTTGTTAAGTTGGTAGTTGTGCATTTTTACCGTAAAGTTAAAATTGAGCGCTTAATCCTTGACCTCAGTTTAACCTAGATTTAGAAGTCTGTGGTTGCTAGCAATAACGTAAAGTGGCTATTATTCTTTATTATTCTTTATTATTCTTTATTGCACATAACATTTATACCATTACAGCATAGCCAAAGCGGTACAAACTTAAATATATCTAAATAATCTAAAACTACTACACACATTGAATCGTACTTGCAGGCATCTCACGTTCCGCTACTTTCTTGCACTCAATCATCAGGCTATAACGACACTAGTGCTGTTATGGGGAATAGAGTATAGACTTCTCTGAACTCATATTATATATGTTCTTATATTAGTGTTCGTGACCAAGTAAAAGACAGATAACAGTACAGGAGTAGAAAAAATAATTTTTGATATCAGTTTCTGACTATTTAAATGATAATGATATAGTAGTAAGTTAAATTATGAACATTAAATCTATCTACAGAATTTAATATAAGTTTGTACGTACGTTTGATCTAATACTAAAATGCATGCTGCATGCTAATTACTGTAGTTATTTGTATGCCTTGAGGCAAAACATAGTGAAACAAAATTTGTAAAAACACCAATGTTACCTATGTTATCAGAATCAGAATGATTTATTTGTCAAACATAAGTAGGTATGTTTGACAAATAAATAATTCTGATTCTGATTATCACCATACTTGTGTACTTCTATTAAATGGAACCAGGTATCTATACCGCCTTTATCTCTTTGCTCTATTACGGCGTAGAGACGCGACAGCCCAGTTCATAAATTGAATTATCGGGCGGCTTCCGCGACCGACGTTGTTTGACGTCATGTCCACGGCCAGGATATTGAATTTATTTACATACATACGCCACAGGACGTCAGTAAAACTACAGTAGGTATTATTTGCTAGCAGCAGGGAGCGTAATTTTGGTGCCGTTGTAGATTGATTTATTGTTACCGGAAATTTTATCACTACTTTCATTTATGCCACACCTGGCCATAAAGTGTTTTTTCCGCACGCTGCGCGTACAGAAAAAGCCGCTTTCTGGCCAAGTGTAGACATAAAATGATGTACACAACACGGGAGGTAATAAAGAAAGCACAAAATCATTTCGTCTACTGCCATATTATCAACTCCTGTTACATCTCGGATAAACCACTTATTTGTCCAGTTGATGTTAGACGAGTTGCTTCTTAGACCGATTACGTATTCGACTATCTGCAAATTTACCCAAATGATTTTTAATTTTAAGTGAGTTGATGCCTAGACCACTTGCATTGTTGACCACTTGATACGAACCCCAAACTTGACCTAATCTATTGGTTACCATATGATACCATTTTAAAAAGTCCTGTTAATATTACGCGCTTGCAACAAAAATACTTCATTAATGAGTTTTGATAATTGGACATAATTCTGCAAACAGGAACTAGCCGATATAAAAAATATCGGTTATCAGATTTTCAAATCTGATAATAATGGTATAATTAATTGTTCTAATACCATCAAATGAAAGGTTTAAAAATGTATGTTTTCCATCACTAAATTACACCAAACGAGAAACGTTACACGCTTGGTTCCCATACCAGTCGACGAACTATTTTCATATATTTCTGTGGTCCTATAACTTAAAAACAATGCATTATGACTTGGAAATGGAGAGTCCCCATTACGGTAACGTTCCGTTTGGCCTGATTTTATTTGCCATAGACAGTTTAGGTCATTTAATCACGTGATGATCAATTTGATTTGCATTTCAGTTATTTTTGCATAAAAAGTGGCACTTATTCTTATATGCATTATGAAATCAGACTACTGTTACATAACTAGCAGGTATTCTACATATGTATACATGTGTTGCCTGTACTAGGAGCAACTAATTAAAACGTAGATTGTACTCCTCAAACTGAAGAACATTTGTTCAGCGACATTTAAAAATAGCTTATGTTTCAATTTTTAGTACACTTTAAAGTTTATTTGAAGCCGCAATGTATTGCGATGTTTTTTATGTTTGTAGCGTGTCAAGCGACGTCAATTAGACTGATGTTAACGCACATTGAAAATACTATTTAATTTGTATGAAAAAGATACAAGCTAAAGATTAAATAATTATTGAAAGTTGTTGAACAACAGTTTTATTGTTTGATGAGTGGAATCTACGTTTTAATTATTTGCTTCTGTCACAGGCAACACCCGGTATAGAGGTACTGTGATGAGATGAAGTTCTCAGAAACGCCGTGGGCAAGTAAAAGCTATCTGTGTAATACCGGGCAATTTTTTGCCAAAATAAATAAAAAATAAGATAGAAGCGTGAAATAGTACATTACACAACTAGGGTGGTAATACAAAGAAAAGCCGAGATGGCAGAAGTTTGCGGTCCGAGCTGCAAGCGAGGGACGTAAACATGCGATCGAGGGCTTTCTTTATTACCTCCCGTGTTGTGTACATCATTTTATGTCTACACTTGGCCAGAAAGCGACTTTTTCCGAACGCGTAGCGTGCGGAAAAAGCCACTTTATGGCCAGGTGTGGCATAAAAATATAAAATAAATGTTGCTCTAAAGCATTATTTTATATATTTACATATATCTCTCTTATCTTCTTAGTCGTGCACTCTTGGCAGCGTGGTCGTGGTCATGTCTCGGTAGAGTCTCGCGCCACCGCTTCTCTTGTGATGCGGCGCCATGTATATCTATGTTTGGCGGAGTGCGAGTAACATTTATGCTGGAATATGTCACAGATTTGATGAGGTGGCGATTTGGTGAGGTGATATTTTACATATATCGGTCACTTTCTATAAAAATATTTTCAATTCTTAGCATAGACACATTTTTATCCTTCATTTTAATTGTAACTAACATTATCTTAAAAAGCACCTACATATCAGTGGCGTGGCGTAAAAGATATCCTTGGGCAAGCCGGTGCAGGTTTGGCGTACAGTTTCCTTAAGAGCTGTCGAATAAGGTGCTTTAGTGCCTAATATTAGGAAAACCGGTAGGAATCGAGTTGTATGGACGCCACGTCACTGCTACCTATATTCTCGCTAACTACTTTAACCATGCGGACTAACATAAGTAAAGTTCTATGTATGAATGAGAAATCAAAACAATATAAGGTATATTTCAAAAACGTCAAGATAATGTAATTACAATCGAATTAAATGAATATAAATTGTTGGAGCATGAAAATAAAATAACGTTTAACACGTTCACAGCTGTAGGTGTTTTTATTTTAATTATGCGAAACGTTTTAGTAAATATTTGTTTTTGCAGTCAGATGCAGTGCATTTATGTATATAACGCGCCTGGATGTATCAAAGTTTAACTTTAAATTAATAGCTGAAGCGGCATATATCGTAAGTCTTACCAAAAAAATATAAAAATTGAGTCGTTTTGTGTGCTGCTTTTAATTCATTTTTCTACTCCTGTACTTTTTATCTGTGTTTTACTTGGTCACGAACACTAATATAAGAACATACATAATATGAGTTCAGAGAAGTCTATACTCTATTCCCCATAACAGCACACGTGTCGTTATAGTCACTTTACGTTATTGCTAGCAGCCACAGACTTCTAAATCTAGGTTAAACTTAGGTCAAGGATTAAGCGCTCAATTCTAACTTTACGATAAAAATGCACAACTACCAACTTAACAAACAATTAAATTCCTACGGCTTTTAAGAAAAACAAAACTTTCCGAACTAAATTCATTGATGCCAACATAAAAAAAATATTTTTAATATATTCACTGCGTGTCAATTTAAAATAAAAAAAAAAGTTTACCATAGACACATACCGTCAGTCATACGTCATATTTGCCTTGTTTGCAGGTTATGCCTTGTTTGTATTTTATATTTTAAAAAACCTAGTCGTAGAAAAAGTATTGTATGCAACGTTGTATAATTAAGTCAAAAAACGCTCATTGCGTCTCTATTTGCGATACTCGCCGCGTTCGCGGCTCGTATCGCAACTCATGCAATTCGCATTTTTTGAACCTTCTTATACAACTGTTGCATAAAATACTATTATTTAGGGTCTAATCATAGTCATTTCTATCCGGTCAAATACAACTAAATAGACAACCCAAAGCTAACCACAATCTTACACAAAGTTTTCCACAGTTATATATACAGTATATTACAAGCTCTGAATGAATGTGTGCGTGTGTGTGTAAATTCGTATTAGGGTCAATTGCAGAAAAAATGTACCTTTACTTTTCTTGTCTGATCATGGTGTGTCTTTACTCAATATAGGGGTAACAGTAACAACAATATAGGGGAAAATAGTAACGAAACTGATACATATTTTTATCAGTTTCGTTACTATTTTCCTCTATATTTAGTTTGGGAAAACGAAACGGAATTGTTTTTATACGTAGAATGTATTGTAGATTATCATATGCATTTATTAATAAAATGACGGTGCACTGTGCAGCCTATGCAGCCATGTACTGAATAAAAACAAATAAAGTTTATTTTCATTCATAAAGATTTTTATACCCAATTCAGTACCGTAATCAAAATACATTTGAAAATATCACGTGCTTCATTTGAACGGAAATTTAGGACATTTTGGACAGCTTTTTTTATTTCATAAATCAAAAGTGCTTATGATTCTGAGTAAAATGGTATAAGACACACCATGATCAGACAAAAAAAGTAAAAGGTTATTTTTTTCTGCAATTGACCCATTATAAATTGATTGAATTTTATAGAATATTCCACCCAGTAAATTACCTTTCTCTCCGTTCAATACCCTTCGTCAAATTTCGTGAGAATCGGGTGAGTACCCGTAGTTTAGTCTTGAAAAATTAAACGGAAACAGAGTTATTTTTGCTTCTATAATACTATGGTAGTTAATATGTACCTGTACAATGGACGAACACTAGTCCCCAGGAAATCTCGATACAAGTCCAACCACATATTTCACCAGCCATAGTTAGTTTTAATGACTGGATGGTAAAACTCCCCTCGGAGTCGTTACGAATGGCAACTTTGTGCCATTCCCACTGCGAAATAGAATCCAGATGGTTATAATAGCTTTTTAACACAATTACCGTGTAACTTTGCGGAATGTTTCGTGACATTGAAATGTTTAGCGCAATTCACTTAATGCGCGGAAGTGTCGTCTCGTAAATCTGTATTCATATCTCGTTCTTTCTTTGAACTTTTTTGATTAATCTTCTCTTTGGGCGTAAGACATCATTGATACGTAGGCGGCGTGCACGGATTTGAAATCGAACATAATAGTATTTTATGCAACAGTTGTATATCCCTTCGAGTGGCAGTCGACGGTTACCCGTCGATTGTCATTTACCGTCAAGTGGCGCGGCCATTTTTCGCGAATTTCCGTCAAGTGGCAGGGGCCTCCATGGGTGGTCACCGCGAATTTGATACATGTTAAAAAAATTACCATTATTCAAAAAACATTTTGAAGGCTATATTATTATCTTGTATCGCTGGGTTAAGCATAAAATTGCCTATCTAATTTTAAAATAATGAAAGCCGTACCTTATATGTGAAATTTGCTACTTGTGATCAAATCTCGGAAAGTTACAATTTTTCCTTTTTCTATAAGTATGCTCAACAAATGCGAATGGCGCGAGTTGCGATACGAGCCGCCGCGGCGGCGAGTTTCGCAAATAGAGACGCCATGAGAGTTTTTTGACTTAATCATACAACGTTGCATACAATACTTTTTCTATGACTAGGTTTTAAAATATAAAATACAAAATTAAACTGCTCGCAAACAAGGCAAATATGATATATGACTGACAGTATGTGTCTATGGTAAACTTTTTTAAATTGGACGTATACTCGCTAGTGACACGCAGTGACGATATTAAACGCCCGTTTCTACGCTGTATACACTGTACATTAACGATCTGTAGGTAATATGTGAGGTTAAGTCGAATCTCATATAGAAAACGTTTACCATAAGAGTCAACTGTGATTTGTTTAACCTTGTAAGCAAATTGAGCGACCTTATTCAATTATGAGTTTTAAAGAACAATTCTAGAATTCCTAGGAAATGCGTTACAAATTAGTGATGGTGACTGCACGTATGCATATTTACATAAAATGACAATAGTACTTTTTGATATAAGTAAGTGCGGAAAGTATGTCATTTATCACGAGTTCCGAGGTGTATTAGGGACAACACTCGGAACGGGTGGAAATGATACTTCCGCATGTGCACACTGGTTCCCCGCCCATACTAAGGTGCGTCAATAATACGAAACACGTATTATTTTCAAAAGTATTTTGATTACGGTACTGAATTGGGTATAAAAATCTTTATGAATGAAAATAAACTTTATTTGTTTTTATTCAGTACATGGCTGCATACGAGTAGGCTGCACAGTGCCCAGTCATTTTATTAATAAATGCATATTTCTATGTCAATATGATAATCTGCAATACATTCTACGTATAAAAACAACATTCACTTATAAAATATCATGCATTACTTTACAAGAAAACAGGTTTAATTAATACCTACAAATATGAAAAGTTAAAATAATATATCTTATAATAAATAATTGCAGTGCGATTACGTATACAGACATCATTATAGTATTTTATGCAACAGTTGTATAAGTGGGTTCAAAAAATGCGAATTGCGTGAGTTGCGATACGAGCCGCGAATGCGGCGAGTATCGCAAATAGAGACGCAATGAGCGTTTTTTGACTTAATTATACAACGTTGCATACAATACTTTTTCTACGACTAGGTTTTAAATTATAAAATACAAAATTAATCATAACCTAGAAACAAGGCAAATATGACGTTTGACTGACAGTATGTGTCTATGGTAAAAAATTTTTTTTAATTTAAAATATACTTAAATTAAAAATACTTTTTTTATGTTGGCATTAATGAATTTAGTTCGGAAAGTTTAATTTTTCTTAAAAACCGTAGGAATTTAATTGTTTGTTAAGTTGGTAGTTGTGCATTTTTACCGTAAAGTTAAAATTGAGCGCTTAATCCTTGACCTAAGTTTAACCTAGATTTAGAAGTCTGTGGCTGCTAGCAATAACGTAAAGTGACTATAACAACACTAGTGTTGTTATGGGGAATAGAGTATAGACTTCTCTGAACTCATATTATGTATGTTCTTATATTCGTGTTCGTGACCAAGTAAAAGACAGATAAAAGTACAGGAGTAGAAAAAATATTTTACAAACTAAAGAGATCCAAAACTCCTTTTGCACGAGAACTTTTCTTCTTCTTGGGCAACTTTCTGGGTTTTTCATTTAATTATCCAACCATATCAAACACCTAACATCAACACAACGTGCTTCGTAGCCCGGGCTACGACGAAAATAGATCTGCGTAGCACCTTAATTACCCTAAATGGTGGATTGTTGTGGATTATCTCTGAATAAAATCGTAAAATATAAGCCTTTATCTAACAGTGAAGGACAAAATCAACTGAGGAAAAATAAGGAACTTGTTCTAAAAGTCAACTGTATTTGACGTAAGCAAAATATTTGCAGCTAACTTTTCAAATGATAAATCAATATTTTAAATATATTTACATGACAAATAATTGTACACACCTCGATTCTGAAGATCCATCACAAAAAAGTTTACGGGTATAATAATAATTCCGAGATAAGGAAAAACAACACGTGGTAATTACGTAGGTCATTGATAAGGGGATAGCAAACCGCAGATGCTTTCACTTTGCATGCCTATGAAATGAAAATAGTTAGCTAATTGAACTTAATTGATAATTTCTAGTAGCCTAGACTTAGTAGTTACTAGAGCGATGAGTCATGTACTGATTATTTATACTTCGATTTTTGGTTATTGACGTATGGCGCGAACCAGTGTGACGAGTATCAAACGAGGTTTATTAATATATTTGCAAAAAAAAAGTCAATGTAACAAAAACATGGCACCGGCTGTTACCAATCAGCCAAAATAAATGATTTTGGAAAGAAATATACAAAATTTAAACATGAAAAAGCAAGAACTATAATTATTAATACTTTGTAGTTTACTTATTTGCAAATAAATGTGTTTTATGCCACACTTGGCCATAAAGTGCCTTTTTCCGCACGCTACGCGTACGGAAAAAGCCGCTTTCTTGCCAAATGTAGACATAAAATGCTGTATACAACACGGGAGGTAATAAAGAAAGCCCTCGATCGCATATTTACTTCCCTCGCCTGCGGCTCGGGCCGCAAACATCTGCGATCTCGGCCTTTCTTTGTATTACCACCCTAGTTGTGTAATATACTAATTCAGTGTTAAAAATTTGCTGAAATGCAAAAAGCACTAGTTCGCAAAATACTACTTTCCGCATGATTTACAGCTACGAAAAGTAACACTCTTTGAGCAAGTATATTAAGAATACTTTGTACACACACACGCACAAAATTACTAACCTGTATTTGTTGTTTGTTAGTAACCTGACTTGTATTCTTCGTTATTCCGATCAGCTGCTTAGTTGAATGGAAATAGTTCGCACCAGAGCACCTGCAGTTAGGTTCCCAGCATAGTTAGTTATTCAGGGCCCATTGGCTAGAGTACGATGAAGTGTGTCAGCTGAGCCAATTTGAGTTAAAGTACTTTCAGCACGCAAATTTGGGGAATGCGACTGGCCCGTTTAGATGGGACACACACGGCGCGAAATACCGCAATACAAATTGTAACCTATATTAGTGTACTGATGTTTTTAACTTTTAATTTGGGTCAAATCTTTGTAGTTGACTTTTTTACTTACAGTACTAGCAGTTGATTATGACTGCTAAAGATGCACGAGTGCACCGATTAAGATAAAGATTCCATTTCGAAGTAATTAATGATTGTTATAGCTATGTTAATATTATTCTTTGGACAGTACATGTATTAGGAGGTAGGAAAGAAGAGACATATCCTAAGCATCACAGCAAGTAAAGGACTAAATATAGCTGAAATATATTTTATGATACCTAGGGCTAGCTGGACGACGTTGCACTTGTGTGCCATTACGTACAGTAAATACTCAGTGAAATGTAGATAAAGGTCATACTCTTCTTAGCGAAATATCGTCGGCGGCATACCTTGTCCCTTTCTCTCCATCGCCGTATAATGATATATCGGTATCGTTATCGGAAGGCGTGGAAACTCTCATACTATACACAAATGTTACAAAGAGGAGTTCAAAAAATCTTGATGTAGTAGGTGATATTATGTGTTAAAAACCGCTCTTCAACCACAAGCATCCGTGTGTATCCAATCTCCGTATGAAATTTAGAGGCTCATCGGCACTGTGGTTCTGTAACACATGGCGAGTCCATTAGGAATACAAGTGCAGCAAAAAGGTCGCGGGTAATGGAATTCCCGTGTAGCCCAATTGAGCTCCAGAGCTTAGGAGTTGTAAAGAGTTCGGCGCGGCTTGTTGCTCTCTAAGGTGTGGACAAGACGTGCCAGGTTTAACGACTTGTTAAGATGTAGCGTCCTAATGTGCTTAGAGGATAAGGGAAGCAGAAAAACAGGCAAATATAACATAATAAGACGTGATTTTAGCAAATAATATTTGCCTGTTCGTGTTTGAAACATTCGCGTCCGTTGCATAACTTTATTAACAAAAGCTTTGTTTTGTTACGTTACGTAGGAGATCTTGGTATTAGCTACAAATATTATTTTTTTAGGCCATGGCTGTACTCGACTCGTACTGAGACATACGGGCAAGATAGCATGTTTGTTATCAAATGTGGTCATATGTTTGCTAAGAATGGATTTTTGAGTCGTATGTTAGTGGGTCTATTCTGAGATCGATTATTTGGTAAATCCTGTAAAACACCATTATTTGACGAATAGAACCGCTGATTAACCTGAAAACTCAATCAGGAGAAAATGAGCGCCAACTATTTCTAGGTAAATATCATTAGATGCCGCTTTAGTTGATGGGACTGAATATTAACTATGAAAAACAATAACAATTAATACTGCCTATGAAATTACTTGGAAAATGATCTACCAAAGTTTTTTGGTTTGATAACCAAAGGTCGCCAGAAGTCGATGGAAATCAAAAGCGTTCATTCTTGGGAGTCTTTTGGGGTATCAATGTTCAGAAGTGAACGTCTCAGGACGATCGTTGAAATGATGACGATTTACGGGTAACTTTTGGTACGTGAAAGCAAGATGGTAATCTCTTCAAACGTGAGCGAGGATTTGCTTAAGACGCTTTTCAGGTGAAATTTGATTAACTTCACGCCGGCCACCCAAAACCCGCCGAAATTGGGTGCTGCGGGAAGAAAGTACTTCCATTTATAATAATGTATAAACAGTCTCAGGGCCAGTGGAACCTGGAACCTTCATTCCATCCAGTCAATAAGGACCAAAACAAAACTAGCTTCCACACAATGAAGCCACTAGCTACCATTCAACTCCTACAACGGCGACCACTTACGTTCCCTCAGTGGGGGTCTAAGAGTACTGAGATGAAAAATGTTAGACTATGTAATAACTCAGGAACACCCGTGGCTTAATGTACGGGTGGGGCAATAATTCGGAGGCCGCGGGTGACCCAGCAAATTGGTATTAAAGTACCGTGAGACTTCCTTTGTTTATGGAGGTTATAGTCCGATGATCAGCTCTGTTGGAGACCGATGGAGATAATAGAATAGTGTCTGTGTTGGTAAAGAGGCTTATAAATGTTAGTAACAGTTGTTTATAAGGCCTTTTGTTTCGGCAATGCAGAAAACTCCACTATATTGCTCGGTAGCAAATTGCAGGCGTTTGTTATTTACTGTAGTGAATTATATTTTATGTCACAAATACATGGTGTTCAGCCTATGAAATATTCCTCTGGCCATCAAATGGTGATTATTGTTACCTTGAATAAATTAGAGGGCGCTAAATGTTAAATTTTCTTTACCTACATCTAAGATATATAATTACAAATCCCTTTTAGGGACTTGTTCACCTAGTGTCGTTTAGCATAGCGAGAGGTATTTTTAGCCGACTTAGAATTAAGAGAAATTTTCAGTTTGTCACAGTTTTTGTTTATATTTGTATGTTCTCCGGTTGCTCTTCGAAAGGTTGATTCCATTGGTAGCAGATTATGATCTAATGATGGGATCAGAAGAAATCCAGGGAGTTCTTTCTTCAAATGTTATAGGCATACCTGAGCATTTTTTTAAGGAATAAGTGCGTTTGAAGCAGGTAATTATTATTTTTAATAAAGTTTTTGACAACGGGTATCAATATCTTCTAATACAATTTAACTGTAGTAGCAATTGTTAAAATGTAGCCTCATCATAGAGGCGCTAACTTATGACCTAACTAATGCCATTTCAAAATCTTCATCACTTAAATTATCGCCGCTTTCACTTTCACAGATTTCCACCACTGGTGACATAGTCTTCCCCAAAGAACACCAGGACCCACTTCTCTACTGTTCATATCCAACGGGATCGCATGACCAGGCATCAGTCCATCAGAATTCTCAATCCCAGTTCAAACACCGAAATCCTTTACATCTTGTTAGCAAAGTAACCGAATTGGAGATATATCTCCGATTCGGTTACTTTACAATCTCAGCCAACAGCCACAGCAAATAATAAGTTAGGGGCAGCCGTGATACATTTGCGGCGGGTTTACTACTCCCGTTAAGATATAGATCGTCTCGCCTTGTTTACACCACCCTCCAACCAGAAGGGTGTAACCGCCAAACTGTGTCTATATAAATAGGACTTCTTTAGTGAGAAGGGTCCCACCGCGTTTGTGTAAGGGCTTGTTTATTGCGTTATGAGGTTAGTGGGGCAGTGGGAGAATGACGCAAGTTGATTGCGTTGGACGGATTAAACATTTAAGGGAGCTACGAGGATTCTAAGAAATAATAGTTCTAGTTGGTACCATTGTACCGAGAAGTCTTCTTGACGGCAAGTGATCCACCAATAGCACCACGAGCTTCTGACTCCTGATGTCAAAATCTCTCGCCATGGCCAATAGACATTGGCACTATACCTGCCAAAATCGGAAACCATGCATAGTTCTGATTTATTTGTATGTCATATGCAGCAGTTAGGGTAGTGTGAATCCAGATTTGCAACTTTAATTATTTGGTTTATTATTTCGTTCTTTAATCGGACAATCTAATAATTCGAAATCATGACTTAAATACATTACTGAGCTCTACATAAAAAGCATAAAATAATTTAAAATATTGGGCTATTTCTGGGTTTTTGCATAATACCGGTTCCGAGCCCTGCCTCGATGAGAAATCCCCGTCATACATACGTCTTGTAGTCGTAGATGCTCTACTAGCGCTGAGTGAAATTTTGTCGCAACATGTCTTAGCTAAAAAGTCGAGAGTCATTTCATTTACGCCAGAACCAAAGGCTTTGACTTTGCCAGAGATGATTACATTTCTGACTATAGGTATTTCTATTTAGGTACATGTTTTACATCCTGGCGTGACTTTAATTCCAGCCCACTTATTTTCTGGTCAGTTTTAGATTAGATTCGGAGGAAGAGTCAAAAACCACTTTAACACGATACTGGGCCCGTGGGGTCCAAGCGCTCGGTTCTTGTTTAAGGAGATTTCAAAACGGCTCGTCGACACCTCTGGCGATCAAAGGGCTGGCATCTTCCTCGCTCAGCGCTTTAGTATTGCCATACAGCGAGGAAAATGCTGCATCTTTGGCACCATGCCACGGGGGCCCTTTTTAGATATAATTTAATAGGTAGTTTTAGCTTCAGTCATAGGTTCAGTATAATTATTTTAGTTTAAGATAATTTATTGTCTTTGTTATTTACCTATAGTTTTATTTATTTTGTATTATTTATTGGTTTCAAATTGTCAAGATCCTTTTACAGGATATTCAAAGAAAATGTCATAAAATCGTTCGTCAAATTCCTTAGCGAATCTATGTATCTCAATAAAATTTGTAGAATGAATAAATCGAGTATACTAGTATATCGCTGTAGATATGTTTTTACACGTGACCATTATGAAAAATATGCTAATGATGCACTCTTTAAACGAAATATTAAGGCAACTCGAGCCTTCAAGACTTCCTAACTTATAAGCTGAGACATTCCATATATGTATACAGGATGTATCGTTCTCCGCAGTTAAATCCGAGCCAAATTGCGTACATAATTACAACCGTTAAGCAGAGGTATAACCGTTAATGAAACTGAAAACGAGTTCAACTTTTAAACGGTGCCATGAAGGCAAGCTGCTCTCGATTTTAGTAATTTGGCACAATTTTTGCGCCGTCGAGTTATGTCGCGAGTGCTTAGTGTTTGGATGTTATTGTCGGTTTGTACAGTCAGCATCGTAAACTATAAGTGCAGTGTCCTCGTAAGTCCCAGAGTAATTCACAGAGTACAAATTTAAAATGAGCTTTGAACTTTTATTAAGAAAATTTCAATTTCAAAAATATTCTAGTCTGATACATACGAGAGTATATTTAAGTACTGCACTGAGCAATACGTTGCTCAGTAATAATATGGATACTAAAGTGCGCGAATATTAGCTATTGTTATTCAGTACTAGGAGTTCGCTAGTCTCGAAGTGCTTTGTCCAATGTAATCGGACTGATGGGAAGAGGCCGGATGGTCTTACATTGGTTCCATGGCAAAAGGGTCGGTGTCTCTTGTGGGTTGTAGGTCGCTACGTGCGTCAGTACATTTGCATCGTCCCATCTTAATATCACAATTAGGTCTGCTGGGTCGGCCGCGGAATACGCGGCCAAATTAAAATACACTAAGTACAATGCCATGGAACCAATGTACGATTTCGTGCCAGTTGCGGTGGGGACAGGAGGACCTTGGGGTGCGGAGGCCAAGGCGTTTATTAGGGAAGTGGGTCGCCGTCTGAGGGATAGAGAGAGGTGGTGATCCACGCTCTGGAACGTATCTGGTGCAGCAAATATCATTGGCGTGGCAACGCCGCCAGCGTCATGGGCACTTTTGAGCCAGCTACGATTCGGGGCCATCCTTTTATACGTAAGCTGAAGTGACAAAGCCTTTTGCGGATTACTTTTGTTGGTCAGTGTGACGAAGCCTGTTGCCAATTTGAAGTTGTACCCACCTGACGAAGCCTGCGGATTTAATCTGATGTGGTGGTCTTTTATTTTTTCTATTTGTTTTTGTTGAATAAATTTGGTTTAATTTAAATGATCGGACTATCGAGTCGATATAGTCCGACCAATAATAACGATTCGAAATGGGAGGCCTAAATATGTTAGTCCGCTTCTGGTGATGACAATAGGGATGATGACTGGGTTAAAAATATGTAATTCTATTTAGTCCGTCAGTTAGATTATGGAAAAATATGGGACACGTATTTTTTGGTTTATCAAAATATTAAAAATCGACAAAGTTATAGATCATCAAACTTCTGGAGTGGGGGCTTGTGACGTCACTCTTGAGTACAATTTGTACTCAAGAGTGACGTCACTCGAAACTTCTAAGCACTCTATCCTCGTCAGTTTTTGTTTGTCAAATAAAACAAAAAATACGTGTACAATATTTTTTCATAATGTAACAGACGGACTAAACAGTTTTTTTTTGTCATCTAGCCTATTTGGACTTTTATTAATATTCTGATAATTAATACAACAACAAACTGACCAATAGGATACTGATTCTGCTTACAACCAGAAAGATTTCGAGTACAGTAATGAAGTAAATGTAAAAATAATTACGAATTTAAACAGATTACTAGATAAAATCATCTCGAATTAAGAGGCTTTTGTATTCGTGTTTAACAAATCCTTAAATAGATAAAGGTTAATAACTTCCCTTGTTCAGTGTATATTTCCGTGAAAAAGTTTATTGAAGTTTTTATAAGCCTTGGACAGCATTGAGGAACAGATAAAGTATGTAACAATTGAGTATAAGTCGTAAACACCTCCTAAATACTTAAGTACGGCGTGAAAGTAAAGTTAGGAGGCTCTTCAGTCCTTTGGGACTTATGTTTTGTTTACGACCATATTAAACTCGATAAGTAAAGTGGGTAAAAATACAAGTTAAGGATATATAAACTAGAAATGAAATACGTATATAGTTAAAGTAAAAAAAAACTATTTAGGTAAGGAGATGTTATATGATGGGCTGTCTTTCAGGGAATTATGACTTATTTAGATAACTTTATTTTACACAGAGGTGACACAAGTATATTGTTTTGTAAGTATTGTTTTTTTTTAACTTATGTAAACTGTTCAAATACCACCAAATGTAATGGAAATTTTATATTTTCCATCACTAAATCACACTCTTGACGTAAAACGTTTACCGCAAAATCTTACACGCTTGGGTCCCATACAAATCGACGATCTATTTATTTCCTTATATCTCAAGATCGACACTCACGGACAATGAATTTGGGTCATTTTCTATGAACAATTATATAGAAAATGACCCGAATTCATTGACCGTGAGTGTATTTCTGTGCTGTTTAAATTCGCTGAGGGGGTTATGGTATTTGTTGGAGTTTGCCAAATTAAGGCACTGGTCCCACCGCCGGCGAGTAAGCGAGTAGCATTACATTGCGGATCTGAAAAGGTCTATTGATCACACTGTGCCTGGTCAGCCAGCAATGAACTGTTACTCGCCTAACTTTACTCGCTTGCTTCCCGGCGGTGGGACCAGTGCCTTAGGATGTTTATTGTCTATTTCTCAAATCACATGAAATTTATAGATTTGACCGTACTAGCGCAAGAAAAGTATCACAATTTGCACACGCCGCAAACTTCACAAAGCGAAAAGTGACACCGAATCTTACAACGCTCTTCAAAAGTTAAATGCCTCTTTTTGATAAGCCCGCCTGTAGCAAAGTTTTATTCGCCGATCAATCAACGCTGACTGAAATTGTTTTATTTAGGCGTTGGGTTAAGGAACGAACGGTTTCGGGGCTTGGCTCAAGGAAAAAGTTTCAATGAGATTGTATTGGCCGCAACCCAAGTCTGGACGGGATCTGGGAGTTTTACTTAGCTACCAAATAGGGATTGCGAGCCAATAGAATCATATCCTCTTCGCGCTGTTGGCCGTGTCTTGTCTACGTCTACGGTAACTAACTTGATGGAATAAAAACCAGACAAGTGCGAGTCGCACTCGCCCAATGAAGTAGATACATTTATCATTACTATAAAAAAACACGCATCTGATACTGTAAGTGTAATAGTGTATATGAAGCTCGTATGTAACTATTGACGTTTTTCTCTACGAAGTTTTTAGATATGAGTTTTTTTCAAAGTAGTGACTATATATATAAGTACCTTATAAATTTTGATTCCCTTAGTATAGATTTTATCCCTGGAAGTGAGCTAATACTGTTTAAGAATACAATACCATTGAGAGGTTAACCGCAGATTAGGATAATGAGAATATAGTTTCGAAAAAAGTATAAACTGCCTTGAAAGATTATTAGATTATAGATTCTATTTACTAGACGGTAAAGTGTAAATGCACTTATAGATAACTGCGATTTTAACTTGTTTAGCATTTCACATTCGCCCTTTTTAATACAATTTTTCTGTTCAACGGAGCCAGAAAGCGGCATCTTCGTAGGTATATAGTTCATCGGCCGGCAAGGTGACGCTTTCCGGCCGGAGGGCAGAAAAGAACTACATATTGTGTGATACAGCTGCGTGTTTATTTTTGAGAAGTACGAACTATTATCAAGATGGCTGTTTATAACGAACCAAGCTCAGAGCCATAGATAATATATTTTTTATTTCAAAAAATTATACCGGAGCGTCTTGCTGATATTATTTCCAATATTCTAACGCCCTATTAGGCGCCTGAAAATAGTGCAAGTTGGAAATATAACCGCCATATGACTTTGGCGCGTGCCTTTTAAACCACTGACGTTCGCAAAATCTAACATTTGCTTTAATAGTTGTAGTATTATCGCGAAACAGCAGAAATGCTGAGAACCGAGGAGCGAATCAATGTTTGATACACATTGTTGATACATAGACGTATAATGGTTTGATATGAGGTTGCGTAGCGAATAGGTAACCTCAATCTAATTGTTAAGTGAGGTTATTAGGTTTGAAAACCTAAATAGGAAGAGAGAGCATTTAGGTATACGCCATACGGTGACAAGACAGGAACGAAAAGTTCTTGTTTATCGTGTCGTGCCTTTTCTTACAGCTCGCGGCTCAATAGAGCTACTTGAGTGCGAGTGAGTTAAAAGATATACTGAGTTCTTTGAATAGGGACTGAGCTAGTGAGCCGGTGAGCTAGACCAACACTATAGCTCTTTTAAATCCCTCGCTCGAGAGCTAAGCATGTCTATTCTGTCTGTTACCTTTTAACGCTTAAATCAGTGGACCGACTGTGATGAAATAAGTATGATCTGCTATCTAAAAAAAATTGGGTTGCGCCTAACAAGATCGTAATGGTTATAATAATCAAGCATCTTAATTCCATATGAGCCTAACAAGACGTTAGATGCACCAAGATGATATTGATAATTTATCATAATTCAATTAACGAGTTCTGATTTGAATAAACATACATATATGTATAAGGTAACTTATTAAACATAATCGAATCATACATAGAAGAAAATAATGATACAAACAAGGAATAAATTTGTTAGAATTATCAGGATTCTACATTATTGTTTTAATCACAAATGAACTTGCTGTTTTAATTAATCAGCTTTCGTTGCCCTGTTCAATATCGTGTTTGTTTTATTTAATTTAACGCCAACTAAATCTCTCTTAGTTGCGTTTAATTTTGTAGGGTGGGTACAAGTACATTCCGTACTTTGAGCACTTTTTATTTCGAAACAGTGTAAAATGGGGGTGGATATTTTTATTTTATTTGCCTGTGTCCCGTTTGGTCAATTAATTGGCCACTTTGGGCAATCAAAAGTTGTGCCTCTCGAGGCACAGGGGTGGACATTATGTGACTACGGTAAAAAAAAAATAGCAAATGTCCCTTAAGGCGAGTCTACGTGATCGAAGTCGCGGGCATAAGCTAGTATATATTATAAATATATCTCCAAATAAGTAGTCGTAAATATGTGTACAATGTACTGTTAGTATAGTCACAATTTGAGCTTAGCCGTGTTTCCACAGCGCATTGCAGCCCGGCAGAATTTTATAAAAATAAATTTGCATTGTTTATTAGCTGGTGTGGGAGGTTTTTAATTTGTGCAGCTGCTATGTATGCAAAGGCTATCTGTTACACCGTCCATTATTAAAGCGAGTTCGTTTAGCGCGCGTCACTTCTGACAGCGGACACACAATACGTAGCACAGAGGTTGCTTTTCTTGCTAGGTTTAAAATATACACATGATTAGTGAGCTGTAGAACTCACGATTCTCGGGAGTCGCGGCTCCGCCATTTTCAAAAATTTCCAAAAACAGAATCGACGAAAAAAATTATGTACTTAGCTACTATAGCTTGGCAACTTCGTTGGTGAGACTCACCTGTGTGCTTCTTGTTCCGTGCAGCCGTAGCAAAAAGCACACAGGTGAGAGTCACCAACGAAGTTGCCAAGCTATAGCTGTCCCGGCGAACTTCGTCCCGCCTCATGAAAACGCGATCACCACGCCATCTATCCGGACCAATTGTATTTTCAAACCATCCAGGGACTCACTCAAATATTACACACAAAATTTCATCCTAATCGGTCCAGCCGTTTACGAGTAGTTAGGTGACAAACACACGTAGAGATGAATTATATATATAATGATATTTTTATTTAAAAAATCCCGACCGCGATGCACTTTAAAAGTGCATAAAATCCGCCATTTTGTTTATTTTAACGAACTTCATACTCACTGACACTCGCGCCATCAAGACGAATTCAATGATGTATCATTTATCAAAATCGGTTGTGCCGTTGAGTAGTTACGAGCGGACATAGGAACGGACATACATACAGGTCAAACACACTACCCTCCTTTGGGCTTCGCCGCAGTCGGGTAAAAATGGAACCTGCTCAAAAAAATTCATGAGAATCGCTTGCCAAATGCAGCCTCTAGAGCAGAACCTTTTGTATCATCCACGGTGTCGTAAAGATGTGTATAGGAGGAACGTTGTCAATATGTGTATTGTAATCTACAACCGACTACCCGAAAACTTGAAAGTGCTCGAGGGGAACACTTTTAAACGTAGCCTCACAACCTGGCTATTAGACCAGTGTTTTTATAGCGTAAAGGCATACCTCGAGCACAATTATCGTTAAATATATTTTTTGTTATTTTCTATCATCTATTTATGCAATAATTATCGTGTATTATTTAATTGTCATTAATTTTATTATTATTTGTGCACACGCCTTGACATTTTATTACTTTTATTTTGTTTGTGTTTTCTTTAATTGACTGTATTTTCCCATATTAAATTTTTTTTGACATTGTATTTTCTTTTATTTTTTTACTCTTTATACTCGTATTGTGAACCATAATTTAACTTAGCGCGCTCTCATATTTGCACGCCTGCATGCAGGCAGAGTACACTGAACTATCATAATTATGATGACTATGTAAGACCTATGTAAGAACAATCGAACATTCGTACAGACAGACATACAAAAGCATGTTTGCCCAAGCTGAAACTGAGGCGCTTCCCTCGCCCTCGCTCGGTCAATGATTAAGTTAATTATTTTATGCCACACCTGGCCATCAAGTGGCTTTTACCGCACGCTATGCGTAATAAATGAGGTAATAAAGAAAGCCCTCGATCGCATATTTACGTCCCTCGCTTGCAGCTCGGGCCGCAAACATCTGCAATCTCGGCCTTTCTTTGTTTTACCACCCTAGTTGTGTAATGTACTAGCAAACTTGTGACCGCTTATATTCAAGGGCCTCAGAGCCCACTCTTAACCCGCTTCTGAGGTTACTCTAGGATGCACAGTATGGAGTTTTTCAAGAGGGGAGTAATGCTTATACTACGTGCATATACTAGGGTGAGAGGTTGACCATGTGATCTAAGTATTTTACCCATCTATACATACAGGGTGAATTTTAAATCGTGAATCGTAATAATTTTTTTGTAGTCTATACATAGTTAACAATAACTTACAATGCTTTTAAACCTAAATTAAGTACGTTTTTATTATGTCCACTTTTAATTTGATTTATCCTAATTTTTAAAATCTCTTGGTCACCCTACATTCATGTTTCGTACTTGTCATGAAAATTTCAACATTAGATATCCAACCTCCTAATATTGAAGTTGGCTGGATAGAATTTTGGCACGTATTGTCAATAATGTCAACATCGTCGACATTGTCAACATAAGTACCTATTTAAATCGTATTTACTCATAAAATAATTCAGTTTTATTACGATTAATTGTATAAGCGCCTCCACCGTTTTGTTCATAATTAATTACGTGGGTCTTTAATTGTAACACTAGTGCTCTGTATTAGTCTTAAGTAGCTTTACCGGTAAACGTGGTTACGATTCACGATTTAAAATTCACCCTGTATAATAAAATCCTAGCAAGACTATTTGTGGGTGCATCACTTTCGGATCGACTTCCATGAAATTTGCTATAGGTACAGGTAGATAATGACCCCGGTTAACAGATAGGAAATATTTTTTACTAGACTAAGCAAAAAAAGGGACATTTAACTTACGAACGAAGTTGTGGCAAGGTGATAGTGAATAAAAAATATAAGTTTGAAAAGCCAAAGTTTTATTTGCTTAAATTATGATACAATTAGATGACAAATTAATCAAGTTTCTCTTTAAATTTATTTGTGACATCAGCATGGAATATACCTTTTGTAATGCACGCTGTGTACTGGGCTTTAACGAAAACATTTTGTTTAGCGATAGCGGACAACTTTGACATGTGAAATGGTGATTTTAATTGGAAAAACATCGTAAAAAAACACTGATCAATGATCACTGTCCTCGAGCGCGATGCAAAACTTTTTGCGTTCGTCAAAAAACCACAATTAGCGGAGCACAGTCGAGCACGAACCAAATGCTCGAAGCGCGCTCGTGCTTGGCTCGTCTAGCGTAGACGCACCTTAAGGTGTAAAAACGACAGCGCTACGAAACGCGCGTTTAAAAGACGCTGTATGCATAGGCCCTTAGATACATATTTTTACTTAGATACTTAATATTGATTTAAACTTTCACGATTTTCACTCATTATTATAACAAAACGGGACTTAATCGCGTAAAAACATGCTATTACCTCGACGTTTCGGACGTGCCGTGACGTCCATGGTCGCGAAGGGACTACTTAGATACTTTGTTCCCACGGTGACGAAATAATCAATGGAAATGTCATAGGAAAATTCGAGTTAGCAGTTCCCGTTTCACAATGCGCCTCTCTATCGCGATTGATAAAACCACGCGACAGTCTATAAAATAAAATAATTTGCATCCAAGCCGGCGGCGGTTCATTCTCGGCAGAGTCACAACTACCGCAGCAGTTGCATAAACAGTACTGTGACGTGTTTTGTACCGCCTGTGAAACGCGATATCCGCGGGCGGCTTTTCTGCTTGCGCGACTGCCTTTAGTCCGTTTTCACAATTGCGGTTTCACAATTGGCTACTAAAGAAGAAAAATTTTTCGCTGTTTCACAATTAATTGACCAAACAAGAATTTATTTTCTGTTTTCGTAATTGAGTTTCACAATTAACTGCGAAACAAGAATTTTTTTTCTGCTTTCGTAGTTATATGATTACGAAACAGGAATTATTTTTACTGTTTCGCAATTAATTACCAAACCAGAATTTATTTTCTGTTTTCGTAATCAAGTTTCGCAATTAACTGCGAAACAAGATTTTTTTTCTGCGTTCGTAGTTATATGATTACGAAACAGGAATTATTTTTCACTGTTTCGCAATTAATTATCATTGTAATGTTACACCCATAAGTTTTATATAAAAGCAAGTTAAAGACGCATTTAATTTTTAAATAAATGCAAACGCTTATATTCTATACATAGGTCTCCCGCAATGATCGCCACAATTGGGGGATCCATGTCGTACAGAGGACGTCCATTATGTTGGTGATTACTCATATCCTAAGATATATCTAACTATTCCTCAAGACCCTCTTAGCGTATTAAATAAGCAAAAATAAATATATGCATATTGTGTAGAGTAGATCATGGAATATAAAAGCTCATTCATTCCGATGTCATTGATTCCGTGAAGTATGGGTCGGGTGCTAGTGTGGGGTGCGAATTGCGTAGACACACTGGCCCCGTCACATCTCTACCGAACCTCAACAAGGGCAGTAGCAGCAGCAGAGGCGGCAGACACCGCCAAGGTAGGAAAATACAGTGGTGTCGGCGCAGAATATGATTTTGTTCCTTTTGGTGTTGATACCCAAGGTCCGTGGGGCCCTGGCGCCCTAAGTCTCTTCAAGGACTTATCGAAAAGACTCAGGGAAACCACGAGGGACCCCGAAGAGCTGGCAGCTTTCTCGCTCAACGCATCAGCCTTACAATCCAGCGAGGAAATGCTGCCAGCATCTCCAGAACCATGCCGCAGGGGCCATTTTTAGGTCTATTTTAGTTTTAGCTTATATATTTTAATTTGGTATTAGTTAGTCTATTTATTAATATATTTCATTTTATTTTCATATATCGTCATAAGATTCATTAGAAACAATGTTTTGTTTCTAATGAATCTTATGCAGATATATGAAAAAAAAAATAATTGTTAAATTAAAGTAGGTAACTGTAAATTAAATATGACATCACCTTGACAAAAAATGTACTTATTTTCTTTGTTAATGTTTACATGAAAGAGGTTAAAACCTAATACAAATAATTCTTGTTTCACAATTAATTGTGAAAAAAGAATAAGGAATGAGTTTGGTAATTATAATTGTGAACGAAGAAAATATACTCGATTACGAAAACAGAAAATAAATTCTTGTTTGGTCAATTAATTGCGAAACAGCGAAATTTTTTTCTTCTTTAGTAGCCAATTGTGAAACCGCAATTGTGAAAACGGACTAAAGGCGCGACTGCAATCCCTCCACTGAGTTAGGTCAAGGACAACAACAAAGTTTAAGTCGGGGTAAAATAATAACACGTAATAGTTCAACGTAAAACTGCACACCCTATAATGTCTCCAGTATAATTCCAGATTATAACGTAACCATTACGTAACCCACAGTACTAAAACGTTCCTTATGTCTGCAGCTGCACTAAACTCGCGCACCGTGGTGATATCTGATATAGGATACATTACGTTTTTTGAAATGTGCGTCTTCGCACATTGCACGTATGATTTACGAAAAAATATACTTAATATTTTATTAAATAGAAGGGAAATATTGAAAAAATATATGTCTCGGGCAGGATTCGAACCTGCGTCTCCTTCGGCTATCTGGGCCAACACAGGCGTGCTACCAACTACGCCACCGAAACGTTGACAGTTGAGAATTCGTTGGCAGTCGGCTACAATAAAAAACAAATATAGTTACTTCATTGCACACTAGAAAAACACATTACAAGAGGTACTTGCTTAATTAAAACAATACTTACACTGCACTTTAGTTCGTTACATTGCACTTTGTATTCTCTCACGCCGAACTCAAAAATAAATACTTATGCAGGTATACACTTTGATGCACATAAAATCATACAGTAACAATACAAAAATCAATGAGTGGTATAACTCAACCCACCCACGTACGCATAGGTACGGAACTAATTTGATGAAAGGTGACTCATAATATTAAGTAGTTCATAAATAGGCTAAGCTTCCGTTCATACACGACAGCTCTATGCCGCGATTAGCGTTGCTTGTCAGTTGTGAAAAAGCTGAACATCATTTGCCAAAGTTAAAGGTCAAGGTCAGGTCAAGTTTCAATAAAGAGTCGTTTTCATAAAAAGATGTCAATAGTTAAACCAAGGGTTAACTATTTCCTTTGTGTAACGAACGTTAACTATATAAATTGTATGGTAACTTTCGTTACACAAAGGAACAAGATTAACTTTTTGTTTAATTAAGGTCTAACTACGGACACCTTTTTTGAAAACGACTCTAAAATTACAAAATAATGTTCGGCCGTACTCTACAAAAGAGTCTAAGTTTCCGGAAACAACTAGTTATGTATTAGGACTTGACGAAAAAACTGTAAATTTTATTAGGTAATATCAATTGTGATTTATGTACAAAACCTTACTAGAAATTATTTTCTAAAAGTGTCGGTCGCCGCATGATAACTCCTAATAAGCAGGTACCAAAGGTGAATAAAACTGCTCATATGCTTTAAGAATATTAAGTTGGGTGTTTGAATTAAGTTAAAGTACTGATTACATTGCTGTAGTCACTACAGTACAGCCAATCCTTCTAGTAACGAACACTGTAAATTTATTCATAGCCTCCTTCGCTCTTGGAAATGCAATGCCATGCAATTGGATTTTTTGATTTTGACCTCATCTAGCGAGATGTTTTATGGAGGAAATTATTTATTTTATGACTTTATCGGTTTGTTGCTCGTCTACTAGTTTACTCGTCCTGAACGGTTTTCACCTTAAGAGTAGATACCTACTCTTATTACGATTATACGTTTCATAAAAATATAGTTCATTACTTACCCAAGGCGGTGAAACAAGGAAAATCAGGTATTTGACGCCCGAGCCGAAGGCAGGGCGATAAATATGCGATCTGAGGCTTTACAAAATTGTACGTCTCCCCCAGGCCATGAAGCGTGATTTTCTGCACGCGTAGCGGGCGGTTATTGCCACTTTATGGCCAGGTGTGACGTAAAAGAAATAATTAACGCATAATATGTGAGTCAAAGTCAAAGTAAGTACTTTATTTCTTCAATTTAGGCATATAACAATGCACTTATGAATGTCAAGATTTACCACCGGTTCTGTGTAAAAACCTCTGCCCCGAGAAGAACCGGCTAAGAAACTCGGCGAGGTAAAATTTTTTCAAAACAATTATCTTCAAGAAACGAGTAAACAGGGCTCTCAAAGATCGGCAACGTATAGGTAACACCTCTGGTGTTGCAGATATCTATGGGCGACGTTGACTGCTTTCCATCAGGCAGCTCGTCTGCTCGTTTGCCACTTATAACATAAAAAAAAAAAAAAAAATTATCCACCATTGTGTCGGTTCTTGTAATTGTCTTTATATTAGTATTTAAATAGGTGCAAGATGAATACGTGCAAGATGCTTAGTTTCTAAACCTGTTAGTCATCCATGTGCAAATATAGATTAACAAGCAACATTTTTGTTAATCGGTTATTTGACAAGTTTTTTTGAGATATGTTGTAGAAAAACGAATATTAGAAATATCAGTGAAAAAACGAATTCGATATCATAAAACTGCACCTACAACTTTGTTCTGCAACTATGTTAAAACCTGCGTCAATCGTAACGGTTTCATAACAAATACCTTTTATGGGTCATGCAATGGTATTTAATCGTTATTTTTTCTTTTCATACTTTTTAATACCTAATAAATTAAAAAGGGACTTTCCCACCCCGCTTTAAAGGCTACTAAAAAAAGTTATGTATCAAACTCAAAACCTTAACATATTTCCTTATTTTGTTTATTTTAACAGGATCTTAAATTTATACAAAGTTCGGTTACAGTCAATTAAGTACCTACTCACCCAATAATTCTGCTATTAAAACAAAAAATAAAAACCGACTTCCAAAAACTTAAACTAAAAACCAAAAAATAATATGTTAATCAACCCAAAGAAATGGATAATCAACAATTCATATATACATATACAGATATTTATAGTTTTTAACCTGTTATTTTTGAAGTCGGTGCCTGCCACTGCCACGCAAAGCTGGCTATGCTGAGCTCCTTAGCAGGCACCGACTTCAAAAATAACAGGTTAAAAACTATAAATATCTGTATATGTATATATGAATTGTTGATTATCCATTTCTTTGGGTTGATTAACATATTATTTTTTGGTTTTTAGTTTAAGTTTTTGGAAGTCGGTTTTTATTTTTTGTTTTAAAAATTTACTTTATTTTTTAATTTTTAGTGGCGCTGGAAAAATATTGTTTTGACCAAATAGACTTAAGTCTATTTAGTTCAAAGAATTTTTTTCCAAATCGGTCTAGCCGTTTTCAAGTAATCGGGGAACAAACCTACATAAAAATTGCTCTTTGTTTTGAAGTCGGTTAACACTAAAAACTTGTTGCTAATAAGAAATGGACGAGAAACTAAGAAAAATACCAAAATCGCTATATGTGTGCCTATGATATTTGAAGAGTTCTCTCGATTTCTCCAAGATCCCATCATCAGATCCTGATTTGGTTGCAATGGGACCACCTCGGAGGTATACCCTTTAAAACAAAAAAAGAATTTTCCAAATAGGTTCACCCATCTTCAAGTAATCGGGGAAGAAACCTAGATACAAATTTACCCTTTGTTTTGAAGTCGGTTAACACTAGAAACTCGTTGCTAATAAGAGATGGACGAGAAATTACGAAAAATACTGAAATCGCTATATGTGTGCCTATAATATTTGAAGAGTTCCCTCGATTTCTCCAAGATTCCATCATCAGATCCTGATTTGGTTACAATGGGACCACCTCGGAAGTCTACCCTTTCAAACAAAAAAAGAATTTTCCAAATCGGTCCAGCCGTCTTCAAGTAATCGGTGAACAAACACACAAAAAAAAAATAAAAAAAAAAAAAAATAAAAAACATACAGACGAATTGAGAACCGTCCTTCTTTTGGAAGTCGGTTAAAAATAGTAACGGGTATGTAGTAGTTTAATATTTTGTCTTGCACGGAGTACAATAAACAATACTTATTAGATATTTGTTAGCTACCAGTGGCGTTGCGTAAAAGATATCCTCGGGCAAGCCGGTGCAAATTTGGTGTACCTACATTTTCCTTAAGAGCTGTAGAATAAGGTGTTCATACGCCTGGTATTAGGCAAGCCGGTAGGAATCGAGTTGTTTGGACGCCACGCTACTGTTAGCTACATAAATGAGGTATTAGCTACACCGTCTAGCTAGAGTTTCACTCTTTAAATTATTATATTATTTCCAAGTTTATTACGGGCATGTACATAAATAAAAATACATATATCGGGGACTAAAGATAAAGAGCAACAATACGCCATATAAAAATAAAGCTTTAAGCTGTACTAAAGGAAGCTTTAAAATTCGTTTATCCTCATACCCAAATATTTCAACAAACGAGTCAACTTACAAATGATAACAATTTTCACGCCAAAAAAGAGTGAAGTCAATTACTCAAGCAAGACAAATACAGCAGAAGATAATTCATCTCACGTCCCCAGTTATCAGTTTGACAAATTGCGGCTACACGTACCGTCCCCAGATATCTTAATGAAGCGCTTTAATAAAACTCCGAAGATACCGGCGAATCTTGTGAAAACACAATAAATACCCTTTTCTTGTAACGTTTTGCAAATTAAAATAATCGTGAGGCTCGAAAAGGCGATTTGTTTTTGTTCCCGCTTTGAACTTTTTTTACAATCCCTTTTGTCATTTCCTACCGCGCACCTTTTCGTTTGAGCTCGATTATTGAGGCTTACGTTAGGTACTTCAATAAAAGAAAATAGAATTGTATACAAATAAGGAATGTTTTATTTGAATGTAAAGCACCAATAATACTAATGAGACCTTTTCGACGATAATTGCAGAAGTAGGTTCTAGTGGGTTATTCTGTAGGTATTACAAATACCTAGTCAAGTATGATGATTTATAAATTCTTCTTCATGAGTTATAATATAGGTACTATCTTTCGAAGTACGTAAGTGAGCAAAATATGGAGGGATCCGCGCACTATTTACCTCCTTGCAATTGCGATATCTTATATTTTGCCTAAATGCTATCAAGGTCACCGCTAGATTTTTATACCGCGAGCTGTAGTTATCTTTGAAGGTGAGTAGGTGAGCTAACGTCAAGCAAGATTGTCATTTCACATCATAATAGCCTAAGGAAACCTTGTACCAATTTTCAAAACTATACCAAACATTTGGGTTGATTGGATTAATTGGTACCAGTACGTAAATCACACTTATATTATAAATGTGAAAGTGTGTGAAGATGTTTGGATGTTTGTTACTAAATAACTGGGTAGTAACTGGATCGATTGAACTGAAATTTGGAATGCAAATAGACCAAGTCCTGGATTGAACCATGATATTTTATATCCCGGTGAATAGTTTCCTTGGGACAGTAACGGGAACAACGATTCTGATTCGATTGCCGGACTTAGTTAAGGTCGCCGGAAGTTAATGAAGGCAAAAAGTTCGCGATCCGAAGTCTTTGGATAAGATGTTCCGCAGTTCATGTTCAGCAGTGGACGTCTCCGCGTTGAAATGACGATGACGATGGGGCATTCCACGAAAACGTCTACTTTGTCGGGCACGTGACGGCTATGGCAGCTACCTTAAAAACAAATAAAAAGTCCTAAATGACATTATCAATTCAGAAACCAAGTTATAAAATATTGACATACCTACCAAAAATGTACTTCCTAACTTTGTTAGAAGTATGAAAAAATTGCGTCACGTGCCCGACACTCTGGTGGAATGCCCCCGATCATGATTTTTCTCATACTATGGCACTTGTTCACAATTCAGCAATCACAGTTCATCGCGTACTGCCGAGGTACCTACAGTGTGATCGATCGACCTTTCCAGATCCGCAATGTCATAACATTAAGTACTCGGCAATGGTGGGATAAGTTAATAAATAATAACCACATTTTTTACTAAAAAAATCCCGACTGCGGTGCAAAACATACAGGGCGTTAAAGTGCATAAATCCGCCATTTTGGTTTTTACGAATTTTACCTTGTGACACTTGCGCGATCAAGACGAATCTAATGATCATTATCAATATCATTCATCACAATCGGGTGAGTCGTTGAGTAGCTACGAGCTGATATAGGAACGTACATACTTACATACCTACTTACAGGTCGAACACATAATTCTCCTTTTGGGCTTCGCCGCAGTCGGGTAAAAATTAAAAAGCTTACTGCAAAACTTGAAAGCATAAAACATACACCGTGTTTTTTGTGATTTCCGTTAAAATGTCGAGTTTTTTTGGTAGGACAACTGCCTCACTAGACTTAGAACAAATCGGAGGTAAACTTTAGTACAGATTTCATGTTAACATTTCGTCGATCGTTTATTATATCAGTCCCTGGCGATCTAGCTTCACTTGATGGAATGGCTCGAGGGGACGATTTTTTTGATGCCTTCAGCTTTCATTTAAATCAGTATCCGCCTTGCTATTATTTATTTATTTCAACGTTATTGAACACAATAAAGTAGAAATGGCGGATTTCACTCTTGTGTCTTCTCCATTTTCTCCTTCCACCGACTTTGGAAGTAAACGATTTTTCATCTAGCTTGTATGTTTTATATTTGAAACGTTAAAAGAGATATAAATTTTAATAATTGCTCACAAAGCCCGCGTGGTGTTTTATGCTGAAGCTTTTGGTATTAAAACATTGGCTCTTATAAATATTTAATGCAATATACATTGTACGGCGAATACGAAGTACTCTCCCACAGTCGGGGTCGTAAGGCATATAATTCAAATTTAAATTTTAATACACAGGTATTGAAATTTAAATTTCAACACATTCATTCGGTTACCGACAGCTGTCCATTACTGTTATATTTCGTTTAAACAATAATTAAAATATTATGCAAAGATCACACGGAATTTACAAAAGGTATATCATTTATTCCATTATGATTCTATAATAATTTAACAAGACAAACAAAAGTTGAAGCCAGGCATTTAAATTTGCAGAGTGAAGTAAAAATAATTTACGTTGATTAATATTTCTGAAATGAATTTTGTGCACCAGTAGCGACATGGCTATATTCAATATGTTTAATGAATACATCTGACCATTTGGTTCTAAGGTGCATAATTATTTGTAAAGTGAGGTGGGGCATCATTTAGTATTCAAATGTAAGCCCAACCTTTGTGATGATGGTTTCATTTCATCAAAAAATTAGATGCGTATAATAAGCTATTGGATTGATGTTCAATAAATGTATTCATGAATGTAATTAATTAATTGGTTAGCAACTACAGATAAATGTATTATAATGAGGGCTGAATTCATGGCTGGGCTTGAGATGATCGGATGGTTTTCATAAATCTAGGCAAGAATAAAAGTTTCTAAAATTTGATTCAGAAATATGTATTATTACATCGTAGTGCAGTAGCAAAATGATAATTAAATATAGAACACTTTCCTGATATAAATCACAAAAAAATTAAAATATAAGGATAAAGGTAGATTAAAAGTAAATTCTGATCTAAACAAAAATGTCAAATATACGTTATAGATTCATGTCCACAGTTTGATTTTAAGTTTTAAAAGTCATTGTGTCAATTTGTGATGTAACATTAAACAACAAAATAGAATAGCCGGTTATAAATTACAATTAAGACACTTGGAAGACACAGTTAGTTAGTAGTATGTAGTAGTAGCTAGTACCAAATTTCATCATATTTTTTCTAGCAAGCCCTAAGGAAGAGCGTCATTGACATTTAGCTAAAAACAGTGAACACAGGAACACAGCTGCATAGAACTAGAACACAGTCGGACAAGGAGCTGCAGTGAGCGGCCGCGGGATATCTTGCGGTATTTATTCCGGTGGGCGCTGCGATTGGGCCGCGTGACCCGACTGTTAATAGCGGGATTCAGTTGCGACGTCGGTGCATTGTAGCCCTCCATCCTAGAGACCGTTTTATAGTACATGTGTACCTATAGGTACAGGAGACGCTTTAGTTCAAAAGTTATATTTAATAGTTGCCTACAGCAAGAACACAATCGCTCAAGGAGCTGTAGTGGCCGCGGGATAACATGCGGTATTTATTCCGATCGTCGCTGCGATTGCGCCGCGTGATCCGACTGTTAATAGCAGGTTTCAGTTGCGACGTCGGCGCAGACTAGCCTGCGATTCAAGAGACCATAATCTTATCATTACGTGCCTATAACTTCGTTTGCGAATTGTCCGAGAGATGGCGCTATTCACTTGTTAAAGAAATCTTACTTCTTATATTGTAATATGCATAAGCCAAATACAATGCATTGAAATGCATATATTGAACACCTCACAAACAAGCTTAAGTATAATGAAATGTTTAGAACTGAAATACTAAAGTCCAGATATACTATAATACACTATGTACCTATAATCATGAGAGTGGTAAACACTGCGATTTGGACCCGATCTAACAATAAGTATTGGGACGCACTAGCAATCAATGAATAGTCGAAGATATTACATTCAAATATCGTTTTTTGCTGAAACAAGTATAACTTTGTAAAGAGGCGTCCTGAAAATTTCTAAAGAGCCTTTGGAAAACCGGGCTTAATTCCCGCCCGAGACGTACAATTTTTCAATTTCCGCTTTCAGTAAAAATATTTTCCTCGCCGTGGATGCAGGGCTATCGCAGACAATATGAGCCACTGGCCGTGCAATAGCTTGTATACTTCAATCGCATCTCCACTTGCTCACTGCGGCGAGGCGTAACGACAAAAACAGCTAAGAACACAGCAACCTACAATTGAACTTACTCAAGAATTTACTGCCAATACAGATATAATATACCATAAATATAAGTAGGTATATATTGTATTATTATAGGATTAATTATTTATTTTCAGTTATTTATTTATCTTTATGGTTACATAGAGTCATTGTAAGACTGGAATTCTCTGAGACAGTGGTTCCTAACTAAGGACATAGTTCTGAAATGTGTTTGTTTAGTTAGAGCTTACATCTGATGACAATCGGGCAGGAATGGTCTAGACAACAAAAAAAACTGTTTAGTCCGTCAGTTATATTATTAAAGAATATTGTACACGTATTTTTTCTTTTGTTTGACAAACAAAAAATGACGAAGATAGAGTGCTTAGAAGTTTCGAGTGACGTCACTCCTAGGTACCTACAATTTTCACCTAGGAGTGACGTCACAAGCCCTCACTCCAGAAGTTTGATGATCTATAGCTTTGTCGATTTTTAATATTTTGATAAACCAAAAAATACGTGTCCCATATTTTTCCATAATCTAACTGACGGACTAAATAGAATTATATATTTTTAACACAGTCCTCATCCCTATGACAGTAAGTGCGCTGAAAGTATGTCGTGAATGGCTGAGCAATGAGCGTGGCGATGTATACAGCTCAGGCTTGCTCCACCCGTGCCTTAAGAGGAAACAGGAGGGCAGTTTTTCCATGCAAACATAGTCCCCTGTTTCCTCCCTGGATAATGCCAGTAGAGCAATATTTTTTTGTCCAAAAATCTATGGCTACTATTGATATGTTCCTATGTTTTCCTTTTTACGATAAATTGATTTTCAAAAGAGATATTAACCTTCAAAAACCTAAAAAAAATGCCAGATTTTCCGCTGTGTTCACACATCCAGAAAACAAATTTGACTAGATTATTAAAAAAAAGGAAAACATAGGAACACGGCCAAAGCCTTTCTTTAATGTTTAATGAAAAAATTAGTTAAATAGGTTAAGTTTTGGGGAAGAAATCAGGGGACTACGAAACGTTGTTTTCATGAAATTTTAAAAGGTATTTTCGGTCCAAGCTGCAGTTGTCTCTATCGCGCTCTGCGCGGGAGAGGCGGGCAGTGCGGGACAGCGACACATTTTACAAATACCTAATTTTCAATTCTCTCGGCCTTACTGTTTCCTCTTAATCCATGGCCCCTGCAAGAATGCTCTGTCTAACCATCTCCATTGACCGACTATTATTATTCCTTATACCGTCCTTAGGGGTTCTAAATAATAATAATACATTATTCATTTTAGAATACTTAAGTTACATTCTTATTAAAACTAATCTACAGAATATGCTATACCTATGATCCCGCTATCTGAGACCCGCCGTCGTCATAGGTTATTGATAGGTTAAGAGTGGGGAGCTTCCAGAACTAGAAAAATCAAAAAGGGTTCGATTTCCGGAAAAATAATGCCGCCTAGGTATTAAAAAAATTAGTAGCACCAATTGCCAAATGCAGCCAAATCTGATGGGCTTTTACAAACTTCATTACTGCACACGTCCGCGAAGCGCTGAACAGTGCAGTGACGAGCGATGTCCAAGTTGCCGATGATTACCGCCCGAACAATGCGCGCTGATTGTAATTTCGGTTTAAACCCACCCGGAAATCGACATAACCTTCCCCACCTCCCATCTCACTACAACACCACTATCAAATATCAACTATATAATTTACAAATCAAGGTTGCTTTTGCAGTGGCAAGAAAATTAAGCTATGACGTAGGAAAGGTAAGGAAGGAAATGTGTCAGTGTTTCATGTGGGCCAGTTTAATGTGCCCATCGAAAACAATGCCCCGTCTTTGTTCAGAAACGTAGCGTCCGTTGTTTTATTTATTAAGGCTCGTATTTAAGCTGCGGAACGAATTACTTGTGTTTTAATGAGTTTTTATTTGTAGAGGCGTGTTTGTCGAGAGTCTGCGGCCGGAGCGCTGTGGTAACTATGTTTTTCCAAGCTTTATTATATCTAAGTAACTTGAACTGATTGAGAAACATTACATGTATGTGAAAACGAATGAAACATAAACAAGCTACGCTAAACGTAGAAATAAGTAACAGTTTTTCATATTAAGGAGATATTTTGACTTGGCTTTTAGGAACAACCAGTATCTATAATTGGGAAAACACGCGGATAACCGCAAAGATTTGTACAAATGAGAGTAGGTAAGTTTCGCAATGAATTACTTCAGAGTACAAGCTGATAGAAGGCGATAAATTTGCTAGGTGTACTTAACTGGGTCCGACTTTCCTTGTCGCGTGACTCCCATAACCCGCCTTCCTCGCACTGCACCCACTGGATGTAGAGTTGCCAGGTCGCCAAACCTAATCGCCGGACAGACCAGGACCACGTTTCACGAAGCTACAAGTTACAATTTTACAAGTCTAAACTGGCAACATTGGCCAAATCAACCAATGGCGTTGCTGTATTTGACCAATGTTGCAAGTGTAGACTAGTAAAATTGTAACTTGTAGCTTCGTGAAACGAGGCCCAGCCAATTTGGCCGAACATTTGGGTAAAAAGGCCGGACACCCTACATTATTGAGGATTTTGTATCTCAGTATCAGTATTAATAGGTAAGACAAAAAAAAAAAAAAGTATAATCAAGATTTTTGCCTAACAAAAGCCGGACAAACCGGACACCGTTTATTTTGGTCGGACACGCAATCAAAAAGCCTAACTAAGTCCGGCTTTATCCGGACGCCTGGCAACGCTAACTGGATGGAATAATTCGATTCTAGCCGTGCGACAAGCCACGGCACAGTTGTGCTAGATATACAGGAGTCAGGACCATCTCCTGTTAACGTCACCAGGTCTGTGGTAGTGTATATCGCTCTGGACATCACTCAGATATTAAAAACATCTTGCTGAAATGAGATCTTTATCGTCTGTGATTTAATGTACAATCTGTATTTGTCTCTCATTATACAAGGTGAAATCTTTTACGTGATACAAGATAATTAAACCTCAATCTATCCATGATTTTGAACAACTTTTACTATGAGGTCAACTTTGTAAATGCAAAAAAAATACAACTTTCTCATACATTTTCTTCTACCTATTCATGACCTTTTCTATGAAACATTTAATTTATTTTTTGCATTTACAAGGCTAATTCCATAGTAAAAGTTGTCCAAAATCATGGACAGATTGAGGTTTAATCATCTTGTATCACGTAAAAGATTTCACCTTGTATTATCATTAACGCAAAGATAAACACTTATTTTATGTAGAGATTTAGAATAGGTACCTGCCCTATCCTACCTCTATCTACCCTAGGTAGATTTATTTTTTATTCTATTAGTGTTAACGCTAATCAAAAAATGGCACCTCGCCTAGGCCAGTTGCTGTAAAATATGTTTAAAAAAGTGCCTAATAAGCTTTCGCAACAAGGAAAGTTATTTCAAATTACAGTTTTTGCTAATTATCTCTCTTATACTGGCAATCTCTTTTTAATCCTTTCAATTCTTAATCTTCCCCTCGCATACTTTTCGACTTTCGTACAGCAAAAGTAATTACGGTCTCCTCTGCCGAGCCGACTCGACTTATTTTTATCAAATTAACTTATGGCAGTGACAAATTCGTACTAAAAATTACTTCAGACTTAGCGACGAAATTTCACTAAAAGTACCAAAAACAAATGATCGCGTAAAATAACAGTCACTTGTTATATTTTTATATTTCGTTAGCGCTAAGTTCTAACAGCTATTTTAAATTTTAAATTCGGGTTCCATTTCGCAAGGCCGATTTGAAATGGTAACATTCTATTTCCACGTTAGTTAATAAAGCTGCACTGTGCGCGACCGATTCTGTCACCTTGCCGGATGAGTCCGGCCCGAAAGAGATTTATTTCACACATTTACACACCACACGTCCGGCAGTAGGAATGCATGTGTGAAAGATACAGTAGACTGGGAAAATAGTTTTTGACATTGAAAATATTACTTTGCAATGAAGTTGCGCCGGTTTATCATTGAATCGCTGGCTGTTTCACAGACTTTTTCATTACATTGACGTACCATTTCGTAGAAAACATTACTCTCTGAAACCATTAACTATTTGTAGCCTATTTAGTCAGTGAAAGTTTTTTAAAACCGTAGTATATAAACAGATAGGTATTTATCTGTCCTTCTTCAACAGCTCTTTGGGCCAACACAGGCGCACTTGTAATTCTGCTACCGAGATCAGTACCCATGACATCGAATTCTTCAACCTCAACTAAGTGTGCATTCAGTTTTTTTTCGATATTTTTCAGAAACAGTGCAGTCCTGTGTAGATCGCATCCAGCAACTCCCCGCTACTCTCACGAGGTCGCCTGTCCACTGAGTCTGGGGCCACTCTACGCTGCGCTTACCACTTCGCCACTCCAGGATTTTACTGCTCCAACGGTTATTCGTTCTCCGGGCTATATGGTCTGCCCACTGCCACTTTAATCGTCCAATTCCGCGAGCTATGTCTGTTACTGATCTTCTGCCAGCGCTGGACTGGCCATTTAGTCAAGGTCAAGGGCCTGGCTTGCGGGGTTTGCCGTAAGCCTCTGGTTTGTGGTTGTTGATGTTGGGCCCTGGGCTTGTAGGGAGCCACTCAGGCCCTTCCGGCCCTGTTTATTGCTAACAACCTAATAATGTAGGTATTTTATATGGCTGGCACAATTTCCACTTTCTGCACTTAATTGCACCGGCTGTGCCTCGTTCTTGAGTGCGGCGAGGCCGCTGGCCGCCGTTGATAAGTGGCTATGTTCCTTCTTAATTACACTTTTGTAGCGCCGCTGTATTTCCGACTCTGCGCGCATATGATTAAGTTTCTTTAATTAACTTTTTATAGTTTACTATATGGCTCGACAGCGATATGAGTACAGATGTTGCCAGGAATGGGTCACCTATTTTTGGCATAATTTTATTTGTCCGAATGTTCTATTTGCCCGAATACTACTTACGCATAATTGTTATTTTACAGATAATATTGACTTTTCAGAATAACTATAAAAGAAACCTAACCTAACCTAATATGTTCTAAATGGCTGATGTAAAAGATTTTGCAAAATATTTTCCGTTAAAGCTAGAGAAAAATTATGCGAAATAAAATTCGGGCTAAACAATACATTTGGACAAATAAAATTATGCCAAATAAAGGGCACCCGCTAGGAATAGGTATTTATAAAGTTATTGATTAAAGAGCGACGTACCTGGTTTTTATGGTGGAATTTTCGTTGTCTAATAAGATATGATTTTCGGAAAATCCTTAATGCTCCTTTCCGTTTCTTTTTTTGAATTTGCGACTTTTTTATATAAAATTTAATCCCCCATTTCGTTTCTTTAGGTGTTCAATTTCGAAAGAAATATTTTTGAGTGCACCTCTACGTTCCCCAAAGAACATGACGTGTTCATATTTTCATGCAGTTATCTGCGGCAGTGGTAGGCTTAATGTTGTCTGTTACGCGACTCGTCCGATAAATAGCGATGTTCATTTGCTAAAGGAGTATGAGGAGTAAGGAGTACATCATGGATTCGAGTTGTAGAAAATGAAGCGTGAAGAAAAAACTGGACAAGTGCGAGTTAGACTCGCGTAGAGAGGGTTCCGTACGTTAAAAACAATGTAAAATAATTACACAGACACACACATTTGCACAGACTTCTTATAGGTTTTCTTGTAATATATAGGTGTAATACACCCCGTGCCCGGCCCCGTGGCAATCTACTGTGTTGATTTTGTAACTAAAATCGATAACATAAGAACACGACTTCTTAATCTCCTTGTTTCAGATATGCCCATACTAACTGATCTCAATGGCCCATCCGGTATAATTTCTGCCACACTCAGTTACCATTAAAGTTTATGTTGTGATCAGGCATCGGAAATTCCGATGCTTAAGTATATAGCTAAACTTTGGTGTCGGTGTCAGTGTTGATTAGTGTGGAGGCGGATTCAATTTAATTTTATTAGTAAATTTCCCGGAATTTCTAAATTAACTTATTATTAGTAAACTGTAATAAATGCATACTGCCTATTTGAGTATGTAAATCAGTGGTGACCAAAGTTTTTTCATGGCGGGCCAGAAAATATAAGAAATTTCAGAGAGGACCAGAACTATAGCAAAAATTTTGTTTTATCAGGGGCCATATAAGTACTACTATAATTCGAACGACCGCCGGCGGGCCGGATTAAACCCTCCCGCGCGCCGGAATGGCCCGGGGGCCGTACTTTGCCCACCACTGATTTAAATGAACTACTTATTTGAAGTTATTTTCCATGTACTCGTTTTTTGAAGTCGGGTCAAAATAGCCAAAACCTAAACCTGATTGCGAGGCACTAGATTATCGTGACGTTTTGTACAATCGCGGAAACCCAGAATCTACATTATTAAAATTTTAAGAAGCCGATTCCATATTTGCTTAACTTTCCCGAGATTTTGCCAACTTTAAGTATAAAAGCATCTGACTTTCCGACGCCTGGTTGTGATGCAACGGTCACTGAACACAATTAGGTACTCATTCAATAAACAGGTACTTTATCGTATTCATTACTTCTAATTACTGAAGCACACACGACTCCCAAAATGAATATTAAACCAAGGCTCCACTTTGATCCGCCATTAACCGGATATAATAACGGCGAAATTATTCGACAGGTAGCTTTAAAAGCATCAAATGAAATAAAAGGGTCCATATTTTAAAATTTAAATAGCCGAGAGTGACTACATAAATATGAACTGAAAAATACCTACATGCATGAATTCAGTGTTTTTTTAACCCCGGACGCAAAAAGAGGGGTATTACAAGTTTTATGCCAATCTGTCTGTCGGTGTATCCGTCTGTGGCATTGTAGCTTTCGAACGGATGGATCGATTTCGATAATTGCCACAATAATTGCCTGTTTGGACATCTCAAAAAAAGATTATTTATCTCTCAGGCAATTAGGCTATTTCGTAACATATTTTCCACGAGGCTCAATTCAAAGACAATGCCGTTGAATTCCTAGGAAACACATGTGCCCGCCATACGGATGATGGATGAGCCTACATCCATAATTTTTGTCTCCCCCATCCATCTTGCGGGGTCTTCCCTCCCTAGAAAATTGACTACGTGTCAAGAAGAACAATTTTAATTTCGACTTTGATCGTTCCCAAATCTTCTCGAAGTCGCTAAATTACAATTGACATTAGCATCACTCAATCGCAAGAAATATTATGCTTAAGATGATTCGAGTCTGTCGATTCTTCATACAAACAAAAAGGGGGTCATCATTCGCTTCCACAACAACAATTATGTTTGAAATTTGCTTTATTTTATACCTCGATTCATTCTGTATGCGCGAAACGAAATGATAACTCTCGAAAAGCTAAAAAGTTAGCAAAAACACTTTTGAACATGCTGACCTTAAATGACCGATTACATTACATTAATTATGTTTTTTCAAAACTTCGCACGTTATATCGCGCACACAAAATGTATCAAGCTATAAAGTGAAACACATTTCAACCATGATTGACGTCGTGTTTTAAGCGAATTATGACCCTCTTTTTGTTTGTATGGAGAACCGGCCGATTGTAACTGTAATACGAGTTATGTCGAAGGGAAGCATTCGAACCTAAAAACTGAGAGGCTTCCGGGTGTAATAAATATATAATAGGTATATTATTATTATGTTACAATGTTCCCTTATATACCTTCACAATCGCAACCCTTCTAAACCGGTAACTAAAACCGAACCCAAATCGTAACTCGAGAATTTCTCCCGAGCTCTAATTTACCGAACGTTCTCATATTAAAGGTGTTCCACCGTTATAATTTGTCAAATGTTATAGCGAAACAACGCGTTACCTACCCTACAGTGAAAATGCATTAATTAAGGAGAAATGCGGCAATAAAGCCTGGCAAAATTAGCGAGCAGAAAGCCTTTGAAGTAAATGAACAACACATGTTAATTGGAAAATTTTCATAACACACGATCTTAACTGACTTCGCTTTGTATTAAATCTGTAATTACCCGTTTCGGCTACACAGACCCTAAATTAATATATGAATATATGACGGTGTGGTGTGCGGTTTCCATAACTTATTCCATGCGGCCGGGAGGGTCCGTGAGCGCGACTAGGCGCAGGACGCAGGAAATCAATTTCAAATCTTCCTGTATCTCCACGACAATGAATGAATTGTGCTCCTGTTTTAATAGTAATATCAAAACAATCCCACTAATATTATAAATGTGAAAGTTTGTGAAGATGTTTGGATGTGATGTATTTATTGAAATAAATACGAGATTGAAAATTGTAACGTAGTTTTAATTTGAGAGAATTCCACAGACAACAGAAATGTAGACTAATGTTTGTATATGTAACTAGTGCTGTCCTTAAGCAATAGTGTTGTCATTAAACGTTAACAGGAGGTACAATTTTATAAATACAACAGGATGTTTAGTTTGGATGTTTGTTACCTAATAACGAGGTAACAACCGGATAGATCAAGCTGTGGCATGTAAGTAGACCAAGTCCTGGATTGAAACATAGGATACTTTATATCCCGGTAAAGAGTTCCTTTGGGACAATAACGGGAACAACGCGGGCGAAGCCGCGGGAAAATGCTAGTTAACAATAAAATGAAAAGGGGAGTATTTATTTACCTAATTCAGATTCAATTAATTAATTTCAATTGTATTTAATATAATACATAATAATTATTTTAATTTTATTTAGGACAAATCTGACAAATAGGTATAACAGAAAACCTGAAAAAGAAAACTAAAACTATATGCTATTGACACCTAAAGTAAGAATTCAACACAAAAAATAGGCGCATATCAAACGTCGACTTGCGGAAATCAGAAAAATAGACCACAATTACTTACTAAAACCACTTAATATGCGCACCAACTATTTTGCTATTCATCGCACCATACAGCAAAAATACCAGTGCTCATAAGAAATATTCTGCATTAATAGGCAACAACAATACACTAAAATATATGTTCCGTATACGTAAAAAAACATTTGGATTCTCGGGGAGCACTCCTCTTAAGCTGCTTCTCAGGATTCGCGACACGTCGGGACGATTTTCGAGTTTCTCGCGACGTCCCTACGAATTCTTATTTTATCCTGATTTCCTAAGGCCGAGACCACGTATGCTTTTTTTTTTCAAACACCTCGCATGAAAATCCCTTACTGCCAGTAAAATTATTTACTTGTTCAATATAGTTTTGTTCCGCTTTCTGATCACGTTTTGTGATGCCAGCTCGGCTTATTTTAAAATTCAGCCAAAGCTGTAATATCTAGGCCGCGAAGGGAGAGAGGGGTAAGTCTGAATAGTTTCTAGTGCGAAATTATTCTCAGAATACAATTTAATATCCCAAAACTAACTGTAGATTAGCTCTGTGTCTAATTTTTAATACCTAATTGAATTAGTCACAATACCGGGTGTGGCCTGTAATACGAGCAAAAAATTTAACCGTAGGTTTTACTCCTCAAACCAGACAACTTTTATTCAGCGACTTTTAAATATAACTTGTGGTTTGATTTTTAGCACACTTTAAAGTTTATCCGAACACGCAATGTATTGCGAAATTGATTACGTCTGTAGGGTGACAAGATTGACAAGCAATGTCAATTAGACGGATTTTGATGTACATTGAAAATACTAATTACTTTGTATGGTGTAAGTAACCCGACTTTGTTGTATAGATTTAGTTACTTGTATAGGGTATTAACTTCCGTCATTGAATGAACTGGGTTCAACACAATACAATACAACAGTGGCGTGGCGTAAAAGATATTCTTGGGCAAGCCGGTGCAGATTTGGCCTATATTTTCCTTGAGAGCTGTAGAATAAGGTGCTCAAATGCCTGATATTAGGCAAGCCGGTAGGAATAGAGTTCTTTGGACGCCACGCCACTGCAATACAATAATACTGTGTCAAAAGAAAATTACAATTCCAAACAACCTTTGGGAAGTGGAGTTGATAAGTCCATAAGATTCTGTAAAAAACAGTCAACTGTGGAAAAATTGCCAGAATCCTGCCCTTTTCTGTGCAACGTATGGCCGCCCAGATACCCCGCTGTGTTTATTTATTTACATGCAACGATTGAAAAGCCGTGAACCTTCCATTCAAAACTCTTTGTTTCTACTCTGAAAGCGGCATTGTTTCCCATTCCCGCGGGTGTCTTTTTGCTAAGCACGGGACAATGCATGCATTGTGGTGAACTTGGGTCCAAACTATGTGGCTGTAGCGAATACAAATGTATAACTGATGTCTTTAAACATGATCTATGCTATTAGGTATGTACCCAAACGTAGGAAAATTTATTTGAGAATAGCATTGTCCAAGTTTAAAAATATTCCCCACGAGTTGGTAATGTTTTTGGAAGTTTCTGGAGAAGGCGAACCAAGTTCCGAATAAATTAGGTATTTTAGAAAATTAATTCTATTTGGGTTGACATAAAAAAAATGTGAATTACGCGCGCGATGTTGCGGGTAAATGCAGTATTTAAATACACTCGAGAGAGATTAGAAAATAAAATTTTATACATCGAATGCAGCTAGCTTGTTTGAATAAATTATTATTTACTTTACTTATAAAAAAATTAACACGAAAGATTTAAGAGAAAAATACCAAAATTGTTCAGTAACTAACATACATACATATACAAACGCACACATACACAAACACACACACATTATAGGAATAAGAATAAGAAAGGTATTTGCCATATAAGCAGATTACAAGACATTGGCATAAATTATTTGAACTAAGATATTACAGTGGCTCACACGAGGCTGGGCCCTCGTGAGAACAAATAGTCCTTAAATTAAACATTACAAACATCCGATATACCCATATCGGAGCTCGGTGAGTAGGAGAATCTTAGAATAAGTCTCAGAGTGCCGCAATCTACTGTAGGAGTATCTTGATTCCCTAATGTTGTCAATAGATGTAAGATTCCAAAACTTTTACTTATGCACTTTCGTTTGTCTTTGTATAATTATAAGCTGAAACTTTTTTAATAACTAATTACCATTAACTACTGTACTTTGTTACGTTGAATCTTGTATTGCCAGATGGAAGGAAGCCGATACTTGTAGCACAGGTTATTCCTATTAGAAGTATCAGCGTCAAGTGTTAAAGAGAAACCATTGTATCTTACTTTAGTTAATGAAATGTACCTGTGTTTTTAAGCTGCAATAAATATTTTTTTATTAGATTATTACTAAATAGTACATTACACAACTAGGGTGGTAAAACAAAGAAAGGCCACTTTATGGCCAGGTGTGGCATAAATATATAGAAAAATAGAAGCCGAGATATAGTGAGCTCTTTCTATAAGAAATTTCCGGGTACGCCAGCTTGACGGTGTGAAATTTTCTACACCGTTAAGTCATGGAATATCTCGGCTTCTTCGATAGCTAGAGAAATGAAAATTTAGGGCCCTAGGGTACTATTTGGGTATTATTTTTTGAGTTATAAAGCGTTTCCAAAAACAAAGCCGTTCCAGAGATACAAACGGTGTACGCCAGCTTGACGCCCGGTAGCGTACACCGTGAACAGGCCTTAAATTTCGAAAAGTTTAAGGGTACTATTTTTTTCACCTAGGTATTTCGTCGGTACTATTTGGGTACTATTTATTGGCGGCATCAGATTCTGAATATCTTTACGGTGTACGCTATCTTGACGGACACGGTCACTCTAGTGGCGGCGACAAAACGCGGTCACAAGAAGCGAGCGCGCGCCACTCCCGCAGCTTGTGGCATACCAACAGCTACAAAACGTTACTCGCTGGCGTTAAGATTTCGATAGGTAATTTACCGTAAGACTTATACTACCGATCGGTGGTTCTGTAAGTGACCGCTAGAGGCGCTGTACTATTCTCCACACAAATCGTTTACGCTGTCGCTAGCGAGTACAGTCACTGTAAACTCATGGTGTAGCTACTGAACGCGGCCACGAGCACCGCCGATGTGCGCTGGTGCCATACAAAATGTATGGAAAATCTTGCCCGCATCTTATGGCGGCCACCAGTAGCCGGGCTGTGGCCGCCTCTGTACCCCTAGCACAACTGTGACACGCGACTCTTTCTCGCGCGAGAAATGCTACCCATCTCTTTCAAATCAATATAGTGTGACAGTGACAGGTGATGCTCTGTCGCGCGAGAAACGAAGTCGCGGCCAGTTATGCTAGACGTACTGGTGGCCCAATTTGCGGAGGCGCTAAGTGAACTTGCGTTCCGGGAGCCGACTATGAGAAGTAGCAGAAGGCAGACTATTAATCACCGGGTATGATCGATATTACTTAGTGAAATATGGTTCATCTGACTATGAGCATCAAAGTAAATAGAGTTGTGGAAAACAAGTGAACGATTAGAATAACAAGTTTTATGCCACACCTGGCCATAAAGTGGCTTTTCCGCACGCTGCGCGTACGGAAACAGCCGCTTTCTAGCCAAGTGTAGACATAAAATTATGTACACAACACGGGAGGTAATAAAGAAAGCCCTCGCTTTCAGCTCGGGCCGCAAACTGCTGCGATCTCGAGCTTTCTTTGTATTATCACCCTAGTTGTGTAATGTACTATACTGTAAAGGCCAACCCAACTTGCTGTGACTTTGCTTGTCGTGCGACATTTTCGCACTATAAGGTCTATATGCAAAGGGATAAGCAGTATTTGTTACGCGACAAAGAGTCCGCCCATAGTTGTATTAGAGGTCCAGGCCATCGAAATATAATAAGTATGGAAGCGTAAGGGCCGATACAGACGGACTGCAACCCAACTGCAACTCCCTACGATTTGTATGGGAACTGCATCACAACTGGGCAGTCGGCGTGCAGTTATGATGCAGTTCCCATACAAATCGTAGGGAGTTGCAGTTGGGTTGCAGTCCGTCTGTATCGGCCCTAACTGTAGCTAAAAATCGGTCCCACGGAATAAGTTAACGGGTCGGAGCTAGCGCTTAGTACTTAAGAAAAAACTGTAGCGGCAAATGAAATTCTCACGTCAGTTGGATTTGTAACCAATCACAGATTTTTGTTTTAAAAGCATGTAAATATTTTAATGATAGTTTAGTAGTCTATATTATCTCGTTTCCCATTTTGTATTTTGACGTTTGAAGGTCCTTTACACCTTCAAAACATGGTTTGACAACGGAGACCCCGTACATCTCCATTAAATTTAGTATAGATCTCTTTATATTTTATTTTTCTTTTTAATTTATCTTGTTGTGACGCCTAGAGACCCTTTACATCTCTAAAAATTTAGTTTTATGTTTATTGTCATATATGTAATGTAGTTAAGTATTTCTACGATGCATTGTTTAATGAAATTGCATGTAATATTTTCACAATTATTGTAAAGCAAATTTTTTTTTAAAGAGAAACTGGTGAGTTTCTTCCGGCGCTTCTTCTCACCAGAATGTCATTTACCGAAGCGCCAAAAGAATTAGACATATGAAAGAGTCTTTGAGGCTTACTTGCAGAAATAAATCATTTCATTTCATTTCATTAAACGAAACCTATCCAAAAACGAAGACTGCTCAAACTTAATACTAATATTTGTCATAAATTGCATGCCCTAGTGATAAATGATTTTAGTAAACATTAAGTTGGTTATCAATACCACCTGATACATAAGACGTATTGATTCTAAGTGTGGGCGTTGTGGGGCAAGTTATAACCAGGGCTCGGAAACCGGTATTTGTTCCATACAAAAATACCGGTATTCTTTCCGTTCTTATCGTTCTTTGGTTTATTATTTAGTTTTTTAACCAGATAATCTAATAATACGAAATCATGACTTAAATACATTACTGAGCTCTACATAAACAGAATAAAATAATTCAAAATATTGGGCTATTTCGGGGTTTTTGCAAATAACCGGTTTCGAGCCCTGGTTATAACATAATTTTTTTAGACGTTATTGTTCCATGCATTATATTTCGATGGTCCAGGTATCTTAAATGAAATACATTATACTTGCACATAAAGATAGACCCCAATGCTGCTAATACTTGTATACTCGTACCCACACTGACAAGTACGAGTATTCTTACTTTTTAGATAGAATTTGATATTTCTTAATAAGGAATGGCGCTTGGATAAGTATATTTATTTTACAGGTCAACTATATTTACTCAAGCTCTTGAATTCGTCCGAGATGGAGCTTTATCAACATTTTTTTTTTCCTCCTAGTAATTTATACGTTGCCTATTGACACATTGGTACCAATTGGTATCATGTATTTGAAAAATTTCATTTGTAACACCGAGTTTTGTCTCTAAGTAAATATTTTTCAAGAGATTATCGGGGCATGTCCAAAGTTAAACGTCCCTCACATTTCAGTCCATAAAGTTATTTACACTGTTTTTCCCATAAAAACTTTTCCCCCAGTCCGTGGGCATCGCGTGCACGTTCCACGATGAAATTATATCCTAAAGATATTAAACAAGACGTTCCTTAATAACATTCCCGCATGATTTATTAAGAAAAGCATGTACCGGAGCTGGCGGTAATCGTTTTAGCCAAGTTTCGAGAAACTTCCGCGAGATTGGAAGCGATACCTGCCGACGGAGACAGAATTATGTGCCTGATTGAGATGAGGCGCTTTGAAATTGATTTTGTATTATATAACGATGCAATATGGATGAACAATTGCGATAAACAACTTTAAAGATAAAAACGAGAGCGATGGTGAACCTAGAAAAAATGCACTAGAGCGTACAGTTCGAATCTCAGTGATTGTCATGAAAAAATGCACTAGAGCGAATCCCAGCGATTGTCATGTACCAGCCACCAGCAGCGGCCTGGTGAAAACCAACCTGTCATATAGGACGCGGAGAGCAATGTGTGGTTGGCTGAACGTGATCTTACAAACATAGCAACTCAAAGACGTACTAGAAAACGATGATTATAAAAATAAAAAAATGGGAAAACTTAAAAGTCACTGTGATTAAGACATTACCAAAGCTTTACAGAATCAAAAGATTTTTTGGATTCACTTTAATTTTTATTACAATACGGGATGCATGGTTAAATAGGTAGGTACAAGGAAAAATCATTTGCGGTCTAAGTTACCTAAGTCGAACCAGCGCCTCTGATTGGCCGGAACAATTGAAATATTCCGCACACACGTGAGCACCTTCACAATTCATTAGCAAGCGCGAAATTACGCAGCAGCCTAATTTGTTTGAGTAATTAGTAATTACAAGTCGGCTGTCATCACGCGACAGTTAATTTGCCTCCTTAATTACTAAAATGTTGCGTTATTAATAATTCAATTCAGTTCATATTTTGCAAATAGGTAATACAGCCGTTGTGTACCCAGAACGAAGTTAATTCGCAAACTCGACAGTTCAATTTGGCTGTGTTAGTTTCTTAGTTTTCGGTTTATACACATCTGCTGTTTTAGAAATTTGAAATGTACGCTTTATTTCGAACTATCATTTACCCGCGGCTTCACCCGCGCTGTTCCCGTTAATATCCCAAGGCAACTTCTTACCAGATATACAGTACCTATCCTATGTTTTAAGGATTACTTGCATGCAATTTCATCTCAATCTTTTAAGTTGTTACCCCGTTATTTAGGAACAAACATCCAAACCTCCAAACATGTAAACATCCAAACATCTTCACAAACTTTCACATTTATAATATTAAGTAGGATTGAAAGTAGCGCAGCGTGCGGAAAAAGCCACTTTATGGCCAGGTGTGGCATAAAAGTATTTTTTGTCTTATGAAAACTAATGTAGCACTCTGCATTAAATATTGCAGCAAAGAAGATTAAGTATTCAAGTCCTTTACCTCAACCATTGTATCTTTGAAGTGAAGGAGTTCCCTTCCGTCAGTTTAGCGAGGAACGCTAGTCAGTATTAATTAAGACCAAGGCGAGGCGAGTGGTTTCGGGGCATTACGCCGGACGGTGCGCTCGGAACGCTTAATTCTAAAAAATCCTACACTTTAATATAAGAGACAAGGAATAGGGCATATTGCTCGTAGAACTAGAAGTGATGGCCGATTTCTGGAGTGTGGATCACTCAACGTGCTTAATGCTGTATAATCAGTGGCAAACCTAGGTAGTCCCTAATTTCTACCCTACTTAGAGTAGGGGAAGGGGGGGGGGGGGGAGTAGGGGTCTTAACACGCTACCTACCCTACTAATTTTGTACCCTCCTACGTAGAGAGTAAGGAAAAAATTTAGTGTAAGCAGTGTCTTTTTTGTCTTTATAGAATGCACGCCACTGTGTGTTATAAGATCAATTCTAAATTATACAGGGTGATTCGGGACATGTTAGCAAGATTAACCCTACGGATTCAGTAACTTATAAACTACCTATCTACTGTTTTGTGCCATTACCTATTAGTGAGATTAATGTTAATTTTTTTTAGTGTTGAACACAAAAAAGTTTTAAATAGTTTACGAACTTCATGATCACTATTCAATTACGAGTAGATTAATTCTGTTGAGTTCCGTTTCTCTTCGGTTTACCTGTGAATATTGATAACCGTTGATATTGCCAAAATGACAATGACCATTTAGGTACTTTCTTTATAATCAAAGTGCTGTCATAACAGTTAAAAAGGTTTTTATCTTCATTCATTAGTTCTATAACTGTAAAGAATTTAGTTTTGTACTTAAGAAAAAGTGTGGATGTTTCATTTCGACAGGACATTCATTTTGTGATAATCTTGACATTTATATCCGTAATTTACTATAATTAACTATGATAACTTTATTGTGCTACTTGCTAAAACTGTATTTGCATGCATTTATAAATGATTTGGTTTGACTGTATATGAAGGGTTGGTCCTGTTCACGTCTCCCGAATCAACCTGTATATTTGAGTCGAAGTTGAATAGCCGCTGCAAAACAAATAAGATTAGTATTCAAGTCGTTTTACCCTATTCCTTGCATCTTTGAAGCGAAGGAATTCCCTTCCGTCAGTTTACCGAGGAACAGTAGTCAGTATTAATTAAGTCCAAGTCGAGTGGTTTAGTAGCATTACCGGACTACTCGGGACCCAGGCAGCCAGGAAAATGAGATAATTTAACTAATATTGCGTTTTATGGAGGTGTAGGTAATAAACCTTTCGAAGCAGATACGTGTACCGACAAGAGCATCTTCTATACATATGGAACAGTTCCGTGGGTAGAGTACAGCTTTACATTACTGCAGATAGCGGGATGAAATTAGAAACACATATTATATACATGTCGCAGCCAACTGGTTTAATTAGACATTTAGTTAACTGCCTTGCCTTTTCACTAAACGGCGCCATTTAGTTAACTGCCTGGATGAAATTTAACCAATGCGTCAATATTTCAATTAACGATATGACTGGCCAATGGTTAGGCCGTTCGTTTAATAGGGCGAAAATGGGCTTTGATTACGGTTTTCTTTCTAAATAACTATGACCCGCAGAAGGTCGACGAAACCCCGCTGCGCGGGTCTTCTATTTCTGCTCTAAGGAACACAAGCTGACTAACAAACCTAACCTAAAAAAGGAGTTTGTTCAATTTTTCCATGCGGGGAGCTTCGCCCCCCGAGCCCCCCATGTTGGATCAGGTTCTAGGACAGAATAGATTTATACAACTAAAATTTGACGGACTCAGCTAGGCGGGTCATTTAATGTTGTCGAACGAAAGTAGTTTGCCTAGCCGTTTGATAGAAGGGCTAGACGGTCCCATGTTCACCAAGGCACTTAATTAAATGGCGCCGTTTAATGAAAAGGGTAGGCATTTAACCAAAATGACTAATTAAGCTAGTTGGCGGCGACATATTATATAGGTAGGTAGAGAGTTACACTAAGAAAGGGTTTTTCGAAATTCACTCCATAAGAGATTTAAACAAGGGCTTATACAGCGTGTAAGTCTAATACGGGCGATAAATTAAATCGGACATAGTATTCATTAGTGTAATCATGAAGTAAAAGGTTTTTGTAAGTTGCAGTTCATTACGACCCCATAATTAATTTTTTTTAAATTTCTTAGCAGCAATGTACTGTAAACATGGTTGCGGTACGGCGGTACCGAAATGTCAACGTAACTGTCAACGAGCGTTTAACGTGAGTGTTGCATTACATTGCGGGCTGAATTATTTTGTATGAACAAAATTATTGTTGCAACTTTAAGTAAATGTTATCTAATTACCTTCACTTTGTCCTATACTAACCACCGTTAAGAGATTCGCCCGTATTAGACTTACACACTGTATAGTTTGTATGAAAAATTTAGAAATTTGTGCAGGCGAAGTTGCGGGGCGGTTTCTAGTAAATATTAGTACTCTTAAATAAGTAGGTAAAATATATGAGTGTACTTTTGCCTTTGGCAATAAAGTTTTTAAAGTAACTACGCAGTAAGTACTAACCCGTTTAATATAAGTATACAATGTACACACAATTATAAATAATTATACACTTATAATTGTAACTCAAGATGATTCGGGTCGCTCGGTTCTCCAACTCCATACAAACGAAAAGAGTTAACAATCAACTTTGAAATTATGTATTATATTTCATAGCTTGATCCATTTTTCCGCTCAAAACAACATGTGAAGTATATTAATATCGTCAATACATTAAGTTTAAATAAGTTTTATTAATTATACTGTTAATTGTAATGACCATTTTAAATTTCATTCGAATTACGCCGGAATTTGGATATATTATTCATTACAATAATGTTTCAGCCGGATTACATGTTATGATACTTCATTAGTTTCGACTTAAATCTGTACAGATGTAGTGTAAAATGATTGTCCATCGTACTTTATCGGAATAGTTCGTATTTATCGTGCTCTCTCAATCAGCTTCAGTACCCATCTTACAGCCGCCATTTTTCACTTTGAAATTTGACACTAAACAATAAAGTTCCATATTAATGGATATGAAAACGTCACTCATTTAATACAATCATTGATTGACAGTTCGGGTGCCATCGTATTCCATTTGAGATCCGAGTTTTCCGGGTGGAAAATCATTTTGCACTACATCTTTAATAGGTATACTCTTTCGCGTATTACCACAGGAATGAATCGGCATGATTTTTGCACATAATTATGTTATGACAAAGAAAGTAGATAGGCTTTGGCGACATCGACAGCCGAAACTGGAAGATTCCTGAGGTATCAGAAAATACGTTTGCTACGAATATTGAAAATGAAAAAGGTTTATTTCAGTTTTATATCATATTTTAGATCAGGTAAGGTTGGAGCCTCCTATTATGCATTACATTATGCTTGTATCAAGAGACACCGCTCTTCCAAAAACAAGAAGTGGTAGTAATAGTACATTGTGTATCTAGGGCGGTAAGTAAGGAATTGCAAACGAGTGTTTGTTATAAGCCCGAGGTGAAACCGAGGGCTTTAATAACACGAGTTTGTAATTCCTTTACCGCCCGTGGCACACACAATGTTTTTCATCACACTTGTGAGGAAATCTGATTAAAATAACATTACTTAACCTAAATAAAATTGTAAAACTGACAGTGACATTATCCATAGACAATGCGAATGTCAACTCACGTTCGGAAACCATAGCGGTAAAAACTTAAAATGTGTGTTTTTATTCTTGCAAAATACTGAAATGCACTATAAACATTTAATTAATGTTACAGAAATATGTGTTTACATGTATTTGCAATAACAGTTCTCTTTAAATAAATATTTCAGTAATAAAAGTTAAAAAAGTACGTTGGCGTTTCCTTTGAACATGACAAATAAGAGTAAAATAGAACCAGCGTTTCAAATTTAAAAAGAAAACCATTACGCCCTAGGGCGTAATAGGTCATTTACGGCCCGCAAAACCTGCGTGTAATGACACCATTTTCGAGCAAGTGTGATGAAAAACCTTATAAACGATTATTAACTATTAAGGCGCGGGAACATGTAACCTTTATAAAATTACAAACACGTGATAAGGTAGGAGTTTAACTAAGGAATAGGGTCGATTTATAAGAGTTGGCGCGAATTTAATATGAAATAAGCTTTCGCTGCGTACCTACAAAATCCGCGCCAGCTCTAGAGCTTTATCACACTGGCGATTTGCGAGCATGTTGCTAGCTTGTTTTCATACAAAACTTGACGCGGCGAGCTCGCAGTGATTTCGCCGCGATCGAAATCTACCTACAGGGTGTAATCGTTAAGTGTAGCCAGGCGATTATTCTGTAAATATAACAGATATTGGAAGACTTTAAACTGATATCAAATGTACGTTACCCAATACGTAAAATCACTTTAATAACTTTTTTTTAAATAAAAGTAGTAATTTTAAAAATATTAAGTTTAAACGCGCGTATACATTTAGTACGACGTTCTTTGAGGCTGTAGGTAGAGGCTGGATATTCCTTTATTAATCACATTTATAATAAAGTTTTATCATGTACCTTTTCTCAATGTGTATATGGATAACATAAAACAATTTATTAATCATTTTATAACGGTGAAATTACTAGGCCTTCTGAACTAATCTTTCAACGAACGTCGTACTAAATGTATGGGAGCGTTTAAACTTAATATTTTTAAAATTACTCCTTTATTTAAAAAAGTTATTAATGTGATTTTATGCATTGGGTACCTAACGTACTTTTGATATCAGTTTAAAGTTTTCCAATATCTGTTATATTTACAGAATAATCGCCTGGCTACACTTAACGATTATACCCTGTATATGAAAACATGCTCGCGACTCGCTCGGAAATTGCCAGTGTGATAAGGCCCTTATGAATCGACCTATAGAGATCGATTACAAAAGTAACTAGCAAAATGCATTCGCCACAAATCATGATACAACTCATTAAATCCCAATGTAACCTCAAAGAAACCTATCTTGAATGCTCCTCAGCGTCTATGTTATGATTGCCAATTACATTCAAGTCCCACTGGACGTAAACTATCTGATAGCGCATCCGATATCTCCATTTGAATTCAGCTATTAGTGTTCGTTTGCTTGAGTTATTTTACACCTGAGCAGGCAGAAGGACTAACGTAATTAGAGTTGGTGTTGGCCAATTTGTGCAGGCCAGGTATCGCAGAAGCACTACTTGAACTCGCATGTAACTCGGAGTAGTTGCAAAGAGTTAAGGGCTCACTCCGAACTTACTGTACATGTCAATTAGGTATGCTGCTTACTGGTTACATTTGCGGTTGGTAAATTAGACAGTAGTATCGGTAGTATCCTTCATTTTTCAACGTATTGTAAATTAATTTCTTACTGCAGTTTACTCTTTATGATCATCTGGATATTGTCCTAACTCCACAAGATTAGGACGGCAATGGTACTATTAAGAAAAAATGTCGTGTCTCTATACGAAACAACTGAAAATACTATCTAAACTAGCAGAACGCTGACTATGTTGATTCCACCGAAATGACGCCGTTTGAAATGCTCGGAATAATGCCCTATTAATTGACGAAATAGTAAAAAATGTTGTTTAAAGACAGTAACGATGGTCCCGATACAAACAGGCGGTTTACCGCACCGACTCCGGCTGCAAGAGACTGCGTCGTATGTTTATCGAGGACTCGTCTTATTGCGGGCGTTTACTTACTGCGAGCTTACTCTGTATACTCATTATTAAATTGTATAACAATATTTGAATAAATAGTGTAATATAATGTCTGCATTGAATAACAGAGACTATGGTAGGTCCCGATACTAACGCAGTGGTAGTTAAAGGAGCCGAGTGCAAGCGGTTGACCGCGTTGACTCCGGCTGTAGGAGACGCGCCGTGTTTGACGAGGACCCGTCTTATTGCGGACGTTTACTTACTGCAAGCTTACTATACAGGTTATAAATAGTATTGCTGTTATCTTTGAGATGTTTCTGCTAAATATTAGTTGAGCAATTTGGACTGCATGGAGAGAGCTAGGAGTATGCTTGGAGCAATTTGGACTGCATGGAGAGAGCTACGAGTTGGCTTAGGTACGCGATCGAATCAGAAATGAGGAAATTCGTAAAAGAACTGACATAGCTGCCAGAGTTAGCAAGCTAAAGTGGCAATGGGCTGGGCATATAGCTTGATGAACCGATGGCCGATGGGGTGTAAAAGTTCGAGTAGAGACAAGGAACCGGAAGAGGCAGCGAAGGTCGGCCCCCACATAATGACGAGCTAGTTAAGGTAGTAGATGGAGGCAGTAGGCGTACGACTGTTTGTTGTGGAAGTCTTTGGGGGAGACCTATGGAGTGGTCGTATCAATGTTGAAATGATGATGATCATGATCGCTGAAAACGGTAAATAGGTTTATGCCACAACCAGGTGTAAGCCACACCCAGTGTTTATGGCCAGCCATAAAGTGGCTTTTTCCGCACGCTGCGCTTCCTGGCCAAGTGTACACATAAAATGATGTACACAACACGGGTGGTATAAAAGAAAGCCCTCGATCGAATATGATCGCTTTGTATTGCCACCCTAGTTGTGTAATGTACTATTAGAAGTTTAGTAATTTTGCTAATTTTCAAAAGTCGATTGATTTGAAAGGAAGTGAAATAATGTGTACATATTGACTACAAGCAAGTACAGAAGACTTTTCAACCTTATTCCAATGAAATAGGTAAACATATTTGTACCGTCGAGTGTATTCTATTAGGTACACCGTCAATAAACAGACCATAATTGCACTTCGGTTAATTAAACTATCCACACCGCTACATCCGAAGTGTTTTAAACATGGCGGCGTTTGTGAAATTATTTAGTGGTTCCAGCGTACAATGCCCGCTTCAAATATTTACTCCCCAATTCCCGGCGCCCTCGTTCATCTATGCTCGGATTTATTTTTCAGCAGCCCTGTAAGCCGTTATCCATTTGGCGTGATACACGAACCACCTGTTTTGGAAAGATTTCAGCGGTGCTGGCTAAGTTGCTGGGAATTTAGTTTGTAATGAAACAACGACGACCGCTTTAGCTTAGTTGGTAGTGACCCTGCCTACGAAGCAAGAGGTCCTGGGTTCAAATCCCGGTAAGGGCATTTATTTGTGTGATGAGCACGAATATTTGTTCCTGAGTCATGGATGTTTTCTATGTATTTAAGTATTTGTATGTATTAAATATATCGTCGTCTAGTATCCATAACACAAGCCTTATTGAGCTTACTATGGGGCTAGTTTGATTTGTGTAAGATTGTTCCCTAATATTTATATTTCTTTATTTATAATTTAAACGGATTAGATCGCGTATATTAATTAAAGGATGCCCACAACTTCGTTCGTGGAGCTGAAATACGATACTTAATGCTTCTTTTTCCTTCGCCGTAGTTGGGTCAATCGTATTCTAAGTACATGTTAAGCGGGGTCGTAATCTACCTGTACCACAGAATAAGTAATAGTACTATGTACAGAAGTTTCTCTCCCCAACAAAACTGACGTTTGGGTCCGACCACCGGACGGAACGTACCGGATCCGACGATCTATTTCTATAGCATAACGCGTGCTCTTTCTGTTCGCTGCCTAAGCCACTTTTGAACACCAAATCTCGTGGCAATCAGTCTAGTAGTTCAGCGCCATAGATCCCTTAAAGGGATAAGTTCGCCTTTGTAAATGGGCGAATCAACTTTTCTTTTTCAACAAAATTTCACCTTCTCCGACTAAAATTGAAAGGAAATCTCTATTCAGATATTTTTTGAATACATTTTATGCTCATTTAAAAGACAGACAGTAAAGCTACGTAATGCAAATATTTTTTTATTATAATTTGTTTATTATAACTTGTTTATAATCAGTGACCCAGCGGACATAGCTGTCCCCCACTTTTGTATGAAAATAAGGGTTCGTCCGCTGGGTCACGCTATTTATTTGTTAAAAACGAATTTTATTTTTGTTTTAACCTAATTTATCTCTAGATGTAAGATCTAGTTCCATTTAAAGGTGAACAAATAAGGAGAAAGGGCAATCTTTGCATAAAGCAAAAAAAAGTTGATTCACCCAGATATACCTTTATTTTAGAACCCTGTACTGTACTTTGTCTTATTTTGTGTAAAAGTGTTTACATACATACAGTCTTGTTACAATTTTATTTGAACGAGTGAGCGAAGCAAGAGAAGTATCTCCGTTTCAGCTTGGATGTCTGTCGTTCTCTACAGGACATTTTATGAGCTGGTGCGATAATTATATAGCTTCTACGACGGAATTTTTGAAACTTTTTCAAAATGGTGGATTTATAGGGGTTGTCACAGTCGAGAGGTCTGCGTGTCGTATAGTCACAATACAGAATTATAGACCATATGTGTGTGTTATTTGTATAGATAGTTAGATAAATCTCGAGAAGTTGGTCCAAATTAAAATAAATACTGTACGAATGTAAAACTCGCAAGCCTGAACAAGAAACTGCAACGTTTTGAATAAAGAACATACCCACAGAACGATGAATAAACAAAACCCTCTTTTAGTACAAACAGGTTTCCACAGGATTTAAATTTTTTAAACAATTTTCTCGCACCATGCCAAATAGTCAAATTTATGTGTGTGGCTTTTTTAGAATTACAATTACCTACTATATACAAAGCGACGAATATTTGTTTATGTATATTTATAAACTTTTTTGCACAATACAAGAAAGTACAAATGGCGGACTTATCTAATGCCGTAAGACATTCTCTCCCAGTCAACCATTAGGCTAAACAGAGACTTTTGTGCGGCATTTAAATTCACAACTGGTTTGTACAAAATAATAAACTAGATAGGTACGGTGTAGATAGACATACCTAATAAATTGAATGGAGGATGCGTAATGAGGGCTACTAGACAGTTTTTTGCCATCATTAGCACAACTGTGACTCGCGACTCTTTGTCGCGTCGCGTGACTACCTATCGCATTCCATTCAATACGTATAGTGTGACAGTGACAAACCATGCTCTGTCACGCAACAGACCAAGTCACACCTCGACGACCGACTGAGGCAGCCTCCGGAGGTCCCCGTTCGTGTTGGCGGTAACTTGTGTGAGTAGTTACGGCTGCACATAACAAAAAGCACACATGTGAGTGTCACCAACGAAGTTGCCAAGCTATAGCTCAGCATAGTGAAAGAGAAGGTTCATAGATAATTCTTAGAAAATACGCTTTGACAATACTAACAGATAATTTTGCGAGATAAAATTTAAACGCAAGTTAGTCGTGTTTAAAGAAAAGTCCGTAGTAAGGGATTAATTTAACAACATACGAGGGTGGGTTGATAAGTACCTGGCTTGAGGTATTTAGAGTAAAGATAGAAAAACCTTATGTTAATACAATTTGTAGCTAGGCTCTTTACTAGCTCAATACACTAAGTATTATTGTTGTGGCATTATTTTTTTTCTTACAAATTACAAAATTGTAAAGTTGTCGCATGACAGGCTTCTGGGTATCTGTACTAGGGTACAACTTTTTTTCTTTTTCTATTTTTTTAACTTGGTGAATACAAATAACTTGCTAGAAATCCAGTGTAAACAATGGTGATAGATCAATAAATACTCGCTATCCTGTTTTTTCCTGAACCCACTTGCAAGTTGAGATCGTGATTCCATTTTTGGTGCTCATTTGGAGCCACACGCTGTTGCTTATCCCATTCTAGTGAATAATGTGTTTAAGTTTCTTAAAATCACCAACACGTAAGTCAAGGATTTTAGCTATCACCTAAATCTTCATCATGGATCACTAGACATGTGGTTTCCAATTTTTTATATGTTTTATTAGTCGGTGTCAATTTTGAGCCAATACTGTCAAGAATCGGCTCTTATTTCAAAAAAAAAACTATATTCTAATAAAAACACTGTGAACTATAACAGTTAGAGACTCTCCAAAAATAGACATAATATTATTTTTTTCATTACCTATTAAATAAAAAAAATATGTGTGGATCTTGCGGCGAACTGTTTTAATTTTTTCATAGTTACGTCCACGTCGTCGTCGGAATCGTGCAGTTTGTGATCCATAATTCAAAGAATAAAGATGCGACTGTATTGAAATTTGGCCTAAATACTTCTAAATAATGTGTCATACAATAGCCGGAAACATGAGCATGTCAAGATTCTAGAAGTACTTAAAGCCAGGTACTTATCAACCCACCCTCGTATAAATCTTGTCCTTTTGCGTAACGACAGTTACCATACAATTTAAGTGATTAACTTTCGTTTGACCATTGTAGCTAGAGTCTGTGCGGAAAGAGAATAGGATTAATTTTGGGGGGCGCTGTAATGCTTTTGTACCGTATGTGCCGTATTTTCTGTTCTGTGGCCATACTGGTTAGGTTAGTTCCGTTTTTCGTCACGCCTATTATCTTTTCGCACAGACTCTAGTAATATTAAAAGTGTAGTAAAATTGTAATTTGTAGCTTTGTTAAACGACACACATGACTTCAAAATTGTTAGTCTTCATTTCATAAGCACTTCAGTTATATGCGTGCGAATACTTTCGAATAATTGCAGTATACTTTATGCAAAATGATGAATGCTATAATATACTGGACGAAAAATACTTGTATTTGTACAGGTCGATTAACAAGAGCTGGCACGAATGAATTGAATGAGTGAATAATAATGCCCATGTGTGCATCACAAAATGTTTAAATACAGGTTGATTCAATAAGCGACAAGTGTTTTTAGACAATCTTGTCTCATAACTTCGTAATGCAGTCTGCATTGTGCATTTTATGAACAAAAACAACCCTACCTACATAATAACAACTTTGTTTGCACAGTTCGTAGATTGCGGCGTCAGTGTGGAAACAGGGTATAAATGAAATAAAAACTCCATGATAGTAAAATATTTGTACCGAAACGTCCAATTTACCTTTCTGCCGCATTGCAATTGTGTGCAGATTATAATTATGTATTTCTTTCTTGAATGACGATGAAGTGTTATGTGCTTGCTTACAAAATATTTGGAGCCTCCCGTATAAGAACGTCACTCAATCAACAGTGACAAGTGACATTGCTTTCGTTCAATCCATTCGTGCCAGCTCTTGTGAATCGACCAGTAATTCCATTAACACTGAATATATGCGCGAATAATTCGAAGAATTACAGTAGTAGGTACTTTCTGAAAAGCGACGAATGCTTTAATTCCGGACCCAAGATGCTTGTATTAGTAATTCCATGAACACTGAAGTTTATACGCGTGCGAATACTTTCGAAGAATTACAGTATTACACTTACTTTATGCAAAGCATCGGATGCTGTAATCTACCGGACGGAGGATGCTCGTAATCCCTTAAATTTAATTCAAATTAGCACAGCGCCACTCCTGAGACCCGAGACTCTTATCTGACATTACTTCGGAGACAACCTCTTTGCAACGAAATTGTGCTCAAACGGAACAGAAAAGGCTCAAAGCCCCTTTATTATTTAAGTGATTACTTTTTGTTTATATTTTTGTAGCATTTTTCCTACCCTGAATTTCTCAGTTGATTTGCTTAAGAATTTAGCCATGGAATGCCAGAATTTCTGTCTTGTTGGTATTTATAAGTGGTTTATGAGCTTTCAAAGGTAGAAGCTTATTTTTTTTCATATTGCCATGTTATGTTTGTAAATGTACAGTTTAGAAAAATGCGCATTTTTTCTCTATTTGCAAACTGGTATTTTCTGCTCAAAATCCAGGACACTACACTACTACAAATTTTCTTGTGATTAAAACAGTTTTTTTTAACCTGGTTGCTGTGATGTGGACAGTTTCTTTTACATATTAAGACAGATCAGTGTTGTGAATTCTAAATAAAAATAAACCAACATTTTGAAGTTCTACAAGAAAAACTTTTTTCTCTTTTATACTCTCTTTACAGAGAGTATAAAAGAGAAACAAGTTTTTCTTTTTACTTATTATCTATTTACTTATCGTTGCAGTGGTAAACTCGAAACAATAACGACAAAAAAAGATAATGTCGATGGCTATCACTGCAAAACCTCCAAATGGCAGTGCCGCATTCGTTTTCAGAAAATACAGAAAATACCCGCACAAAATTACAAACGTCCTGGCAAAACGTCTTAAATCCAAAATCCCCCTAATGCTCGTCCAACCAACTTAATCTTCATTTCTTTTCCCTGTTTATCTATCCTACATGATTCCAATCTAAAATTGGAAAAGTCAATGTAAAATTTTACCGCAATCTCGTTTGATTTGCACAAATTAAACGTCGAACGCATAACGTACGGGCTGCTGTCATGTTCAGTATTTTAGGTTAAATTTCTGTACTGGTAGAAATAGTAAGTGTCAATCGAAATTATTTTTCTAATTAATTTCGGTTACTATTAGGATGCCTAGGGAAATTTACGTATATAAATTTAAGAAACTGATATGCTAGATGATTTTTTTAAAGACTTGTACAACTTAGTATGGTCATAATATTGTCTTCGGTTTCCGCGATTATCACTCATAGTAATAAGATGTAGTAATATACGCGATTTAATCCGTTTAAGTTGTTTTATTATTATGGTCACCCAACCTAGCCCATGCGTTTTGCCATTTAACATGTTAAAGGGCAAATAAAAAAAAGAAGGGAAGCATATGTTTATAAAGAAAAGAAAGCAATGTAGAAAAAACAAAGGATACACTTGATCTAAATAATTAGATGTGTTATTACACAGAAAAATATTATCCGATTCTTTAATTTGACTCGATACTACTCTTAAAATTCGTTCAATGCCATGAGATGGTAAATTATATTTCCCGTTCGATATACGTTACTGGGGAACATGTGTGCTTGTCAAATTGAGCATGATGGATGTTTCGGGATAAACCGGCCCGCGATAAGACCTATAGTATGTTGCTATTGACATCGCTGCGAGTAAACACCCTGAGCTTAAACGATTGTGTAATTCGCAAGTAATTCGTCTCGGAGTTCTTTGTTGTTTAGCTATAACTAGAAAAATGTAGCACTCGCAGGACTATGGTGCAGTCATGTGCTAAAATATGTGACGATACGGGACACGACAAAATATCAGACACAACTCTTACTTGCGCCAGATATATTATCTTTGATCATAAGGTATCATCATTATATTATTGAAGTTTACTGTTACTGCACTAAAAGAGGAAGTAGGTACTTGGGCATTTTTATTTTTCAATACTTAAAATAAAAAAATACGTAACAAACAGTAATGTCAATGCTGCCGTCCTAGTCTAAAAGGCGACTTTTTGCTATAGAAGTTCATAGTAAAAAGTCGCCTTTTAGACTAGGACGGCAGAAAGTGGCTAATTCCGTCTGGTGGGGCAATTCCGTACAGTGGTTTTTACGGCTAAACTATCATTCTAACAAACTTCTGATTTCGTCAGTTAGTGTGAAAATTTTCTTTCCTGTGCCAGTCGAGTTATCAAGTGCATACTATTGTTTGTTTGGCCGCAAAAACCGCTGTACGGAATTGCCCCACAAGACGGAATTAGCCACATTGACCTAACAAATCTTTACTTTTTGTTAATATTGTTAGACTTATACTGTTAGTTATGTATTTTTCAAATTTAAGCCTTTAAAAGGCCCGACCGCAGCGCCAAAAGAAAAGAAAAGGAAAAAAAGAAGATAAAAGAAAGCCCTTGAGGGCCTACTTACAGAAATAAATTATTTTATTTTATTATTTTATTTTACCAGATCCGCCCATTGCTGGATACCAAGTTACATCAGGGTCTCCAGGGCGCTAAAGATAGATCTAAGTGCCAAAACCGTCACTGTCAGACGCACAATTACAAAGGATGAATCAATCACGACCCTCAGTAATGCGTACGGTACCTACTTGTTTGAGATGAAAAAGTGCCGAGGCTAAAACATATTTGCTTTTATTATGAGCTACCCTGATAGTGCTCGAATTTTTTTTCTTTAAACAATTCAACAATCCCATTCTTTACTAAATTAGTGCGAGTTGTTAACCCGTCCAGCGCGCTAGTAACACACGTGTGTTATTAACGGCTTCGCTCTCATTGGCCGATTTATTTCTCTGCTTGTGTTGAGTTGCCATCCAAAACAAAATAAAACTGGGTGTTTAATACTATCTACCAACATAAAAAATGTATTGGCCAAAATGCTACTACTCAGGGCACAGTAAAATATAAAATCGAAAACTTTGTCTCAAGTCAGCCATTTTTTTAATTAATTTGGTGATGCGGTCACTCGGAGCGTTTGTGTTTAAAATTGATTTAAAATGAAACGGTGCTTTCTTATTTATAATTTGTATTAAATTACTGAAAATAGAATGAATAATGTGTTTTAAGCTTTTGTTTTAACGATTTCGAAAAATATCTGAATGACAAAAGTTTCCAAAGTAGCGTTTAGGTTTCTTAGGTCATGCAAATACATTTTTATTTTGAAGTTAATAATGCATATTGCAGTGAAGTGATTGTTTTAATTAACACATAGTTTAATAAAAATATAATATTGCAAAAACAATGAGAAAACAAGTGGCAAGAAACAACCGAACATCTAACAAAATGATTTATTTTTATTCTTAGTAATATACCAAGTCAGTGAATTTTTCCTTATGCTAAATGAATTGGGAATTTTCTCTGCTTTCAAATGATATAATAGTTTATACAATATTACTATAACATGTTAGCGCAATTTGATTTTTTCGATCACAGGTCGACTTATATATTTTGTTTCTAAGTTCCCTGCGCGCTATGGGGTTTTGAACGTTGTTGGTGGCGCGCGCTCGACGGGTTAAAGGTCCATTGCGAATTGAGACTTTTGTCTATTTTTCAATAAGTAAAACGACGTACGTACGTACGTATTCATCATGAATACCTGTCATTAGACTAAGTAAGTAGACTTATCAACTTTATGGTTAGAGATTTGGAGAGGCATAATAATTATGTGTATAGTTTTACCAGTAAGACTATTGGGTATTTGTTCTTAGAGCTAAACAATCGCTCTGTCTAAATTTCATTGATTAATTTTATGTTCTTAGGCTGTGGTGTACAAACGGAATCGCTTTAACGGCCAAATGATTTATTCTTGATTCATAAGGAAAAGTGAGAATATGCGAGATTCGGAGAAGACGGATAGGGGCCATTTAAGTCGAGAACAAAACCTAGGGACGTGATCGTATTTGCATAAACGGGATATACACATTTAGAAGACGCTTGGGCCTATTTTAGGCAATCCCCTTGATGATAGATAGTGCAGTCAACGGCAGATATGGATGAATCAACGCGTTCCGTCCGGCAAACCAGCGTTTGTTTCATAATTTCTGTGGTTTGATCTATGGTGATTATATTTATCAGAAAATCGGCCCTGAAAATACGTAAAATGTAACACCTGATACTGGCCCCCCTGTTACGTTTACACCTCTACCAACCAATGTGTATTGAAGTGGAAATCACGTCTCGGGATAAGAAACGTAGGAAGCCCGGCGGTAGAACGATGATAATCGCAGACCAGCACTCCAGCAGGTGGCAGCTAGAAGAGACACATCGGTGATGGAGCCACTGGAGCGGGGCCTGCATCTGCGGCCTGTTGCTGCACGTCGGAAGTGGCAGGAGCTCGCGGCCGGGTTCGGGGGAAGGGGGGACAAGAGCTCACGGCCGGGGTCTTGGGGATTGGGGGGGGGGGGGGGGAGCTCGCGGCCGGGTTTGTGGGGGGGGGGGGAAGTTCGAGAGAGTGGAGGATTATGTTCAGTGGCGCACCCTTGGAGAGACCTTTGCATTGGAGTACGAGAAGTTGACGATGGTGAAGATCTGATAGATAAAAACCGGACAAGTGCGAGTAAGACTCGCGTGGAGAGGGTTCCGTACGTTCAAAACAATATAAAACAATTATACTTTATTGCACAGACTTCTTATAGGTTTTGCTGTAATCTATAGGTGTGTATAGGACTATTTTCCATATTTAAAAAAAAACATTACGTCTAATACTTTCAGAAATAAGGAAGGGGGGGGAATGGTCCATTTTTGCCTATTTTCTTAAATAACTTCAAAACTATTGATATAAAAATTATAAAAAAGTATATTTGAGATTCTTACAGTGACTCCTTTTATTTAATATGTCACACGATATAGTTCGCTAACTTTTTATTTTTATTTTCTAGTTGACCCCCCAAAGTGACCCCCATGATTTGAGTGACATGTCCGTGTTTGGGTTATTAACCTTAATATATGTACCAAATTTCAACTTAATCGGACCAGTACTTTCGGAGCAAATTGGCTGTGACAGACAGACAGACACACGAGTGATCCTATAAGGGTTCCGTTTTTTTCTTTTGAGGTACGGGACCCTAAAAAGTGTTGGTTTAAACGCTCCAAGTGAGAAATGGCATTGAAGTAAGTATTGAGTTTATGTAGGCGCTAAATGAAGACATTTATTTATTTATCCATTCATAATTATTTTAATCATAGATAGCGTTTCAAAGGAAGGAAGACAGAGCAAACGTGCAGGATTCGGTGAGATGAGACGCAGGTGGGACGAGTCGGAATCATTGAAGCATTAGTAACGAACGACACAGTTAGGTAGTACGGACGTTTGTCAACTGTATTTCTTTAAACTGTGCTCTGTTTATTGTATGGAGCCATAATACTTTATCGCATGCGAAAATGTGACAAGGCACGAGTACAATTATACACAATTACACACAAGTCAAATGCTTTGTCGCTTCTAAGAATTGAAAAAGGAAGCATGTGTACTATCGCGCTAATATGGCTTACGTTTTAAAACGTTGCATTATTGAGCAGGTCAGGGCCGAATGCTTCCCAACCTAAAATAAATCTTTACTTCTTCGTCGTAAGATTCCATTTCGCATAATGGCAGCTTCAGACTTTCTTAGGACCATTTTTATTCCGCCAGTCTGTTTCCGCTCTTTCCATTTTTAATTCTTGTGCAATTTCATGCAACTTTTTTCGTGGAAAGGAAATTTCATAATCTCTTGAAGGAACATCGACTTTTTGCGTTTTTGCGTTCGAATATTGTTAAGCAGAGTAACAGTTTTCTTTTTGGAAAATGTGGCTTTTTATTTTGCTTTTGGTAAACCTTCGAGTCGATGGAAACAAAAAGCTTACGGCCATCCGTGGAAATCTGTGGGAAGTTCTATATTCGTTAGTGTACGTCTCTGGGTTGAATTGATGATTATGTATGTATGTATGTATGTATGTAAACTCTTTATTACACATAAAATTATACAAAAGCAATACAGAAATCAATGGTTATGTACAAAGGCGAACTTATCCTTGTAAGGGATCTCTTCCAGCTAACCCTTTAGCAAATGAGAAAGAATAACCAACATCGAAGACGATAGACAAACTAACAAAATTAATGTATTCTTTCACAAAGAGAACAAAGCAGGTTTTGAATACACATAAAAAAAGTTTATAGTACCTTAGAGTGCGTTTTTGGTTCGAGAAAGACCAGACGAGCAGAAAGAATCTAGAATCAAGGTTTCTGAACACATCGGGTTGTATTCATGAACGAGGACTGGCCAGTATTTCGCTCAGCGAATCAGTATTGCCAATATTATCATCCAGCGTGGCAATACGGCCAGCCTTCTGGGTACACTCTCCACGGGCAGCGACTTGGAACAATTTTTCTATCCTTAGTTTGTATCTTATAGTCTTGAGTAGTTATTATTTATTGTCTACCAGTGACGTGGCGTAAAAGATATCTTTGGGCAAGCCGGTGCAGATTTGGCGTACATTTTCCTTAAGAGCTGTAGGATAAGGTGTTCAAAAGCCTGAAATTAGGCAAGCCGGTAAGAATCGAGTTCTTTGGACGCCACGCCACTGTTGTCTACTCTACAATAACATTCTTGTTATTTTGTATTTAATCGATTTATATTAATCTATATATTGGTGTATCTATGTTACAGTACGTGTATTTACACTTATATTATCAGCCACTATACGTACCTGTACGGATATAATACAAATAACAGGTAAATGAGGCAACCCAAATAGGATAACAATATATTATTGCATCAGTATTCTGTTTCAGAACCGCTGAAAGCCCCCGCTATCCGTCATGGCCCATTTGACGCGTAAAAGGTAGAGTAATGTTTAGATCCTCCATGTACCTCGGAACTATACCTCTATATCCTATATTTCTTCCTCAAAGCTACGTCTTGTCAAAATCACACGTTAGTCACGGTAAAGGTATCAAATACGGTATCTTAACTGGTTTGTTCGTCGGTTAGACTCTGGAAAGAGTGTTCTTGGTCGTCACTTCAGAGGTCAGGGTACGCTATAAGACATGTTTCTATTATTGAGTCATGGTCGGTCACATTAAGCACTTGGAGTATTGCAAAACGGAAGTAAGGATAAATAGCGATGGTAGCAGGAAAATTATGAAATTTGATAGCGATTGGCGGAATTTATATAACTAGTAAGTGCACGCAATTTGCCCTATACATGTGCATGTGTGTGTGTTAATAATGGTAGGCAGTTATAAGAAGGTAACGGTAAACTGCTTCTCACCAGCAACCAAAATAGAAGTAGGCTTCAATAAAAAAATACAACTGAAAACGACAACAACGCAACAAGAGCAACGCTGATTAATCATAAATGATTGTGAGTAACAACAGTCGCAATCTTTTTTACAGGGCCCATCTAAGGTAGAATCTCACACAGCAAAATTATACCTTAAGAATCAACTGTGAACTGTTCACAGGTTACTAAGTGACCCTATTGCATTGTGAGTGTTAAAATGATATCTTTTGGAAAACACTCTAATATTATAAATGTGAAAGTTTGTTAAGATGTTTGGATATTTGGATGTTTGTTACTAAATAACAGGGTAACTCTGAATGATTTGAGCTGAAATTTGGCAAGCAAGTAGACCAAAACCTGGATTGGAACATAGGATACTTTTATATCCCGGTAAAGATTTCCCTTGGGACAGTAACAGGAACGAGCCAGGAAAAAGCTAGTGGGCCATAAATAAAAAATCGTGACTGTACATTCACCACATGGGAATGTTACGCCATACTGTACTAAATTTAGCCGTGTAATATTAATTACTTATAATAGAAGAGAAACGGGGAAGAGGAAAAAGGAGGATGAACTGGCTCGATAACATCAAAAAATGGACTGACATCAAGAACGCAGCCACACTCGCAAGATTGGCCAAGAACAGAGAGGACTTTGAAAGGTGGTCGCCGACACCCGTTAGTTATGGCAGAAGAAGAAGAATATTAATTCGTCAGCAGTTGTGTGCCCTAAGTGCAGTACGCCCGATTTGCATTACACGGCTAACTCAAGAACAGAGTGGCACGTGGCGTAACGTTCCCGTGTGGTTACTGTACTAAGGCAAGGTACTGTTAATGATATTTTGTGTGTGTGATGAGGCAGTTTATCTTAAAGCGTACCCGGGATGTGGGTCCTTTTGTTCCGAGCACCGGTCTACACTCAATACGCAAGACCGTCATATAAGTCCGCTGCACACCGCTTATTAATTAAACCTTACACGTCATCTTATTACAACTGAAGTACGGTACAAAGGAAATTGCCTGAGGAACTCATTGTGTAGCGTGTTAACGTAGGTACCATTCATGATTTATGACACACAGAAAACAGAAATAGTTTAATTAGTAAATTAGAAGTTCATCTACGTAGGGGGTTAAATTAGGGGTAAATGATGCTATTATTCTTCGATGCCTTAAATAGTTGAAAGTTGTTCATCTGATTTGTCGTTATCAGTTAATAAAAGTATAAAATTAGATCCTATCACAAATACAACTAAATGTTCTTCAATTTAATGCTCTTATTGAAAGTTCCGTCAGTATAACGGCTAATATGCCAAAGTGTTCATACATTTTTAGCTTCCAGAGCCTAGAGACGTTCATTGATGAAAATGAGTCTTCCAGTATTACTTATGTAAGTACCGAAATGCAATAAAGGAGTACCTAGTATTGCCAACATACCCATAGTCAAGTTCTAAAAGGTACTTAGATAGCGTTTAATATAGCCGTTGTAGACAACAACTGAACAAGTGACCGTTTTAGTAAAACCAGCTGCTTGATTAGATTATTGTATGTTTTATAGACATTCGTCGCTCTTCTCACCACCTCTTCCCAAAGACAAGCAGGCAGCCGTAGAGAAAATAAGCATGGGAGTACTCGACACAATCGTCTTAACGTTCAACGAAGCGTGGTGGCCGCAAAATAACGTCTCAAGATTTGCGTTCATATGGAAGAAAAAGGACACGAGGAAAGTGGCGGCCGTAGATTATTGGACGACAATGATATTAGGAGCAACCTTACCCGTGGGATCAAAGAACTCGTTGACTTTGTGGACTAGTGGTAATATTGCTATGAAGGTGAGATTCTAGGGCGTAGCCAGGATTTTATTAAGGGAGGGGGGGGAGGCGTAGACAAACCGAGAATATCTAAGGTAAATGTACTGCATGAGCAACAGGGACAGCATCTTCTAGGGGGGGCATTTTTCCTGGTGGGTATTCGTGGGTTCTCTTCACAGAGTGGTAGTGGTCGTCATATCAGGGTATTTGTGGCACATTTTATCACATGTCGTTATGCTTCTCTGAGAATTCCTCACTGTGCTTTTAGTTAGATATTTGTTTTGGTTTATTGACTGCACACATAATTTTGGACTCCATTTTCAGATCAACGTGGTTCTCGAATCCGTTCACACGTGGTAGCTACTCTTTCGACAACGTTCTCGCGCCTCAAAATCCTGATGCGCGAGTTTACTCAGCGACCCTCTCTTGGATTCTTCGGGCGCCCCGCGGTTGCTTTCCGCAGGCGAGGCAACCAGCCTACTCCACTTTGGAACCGTACACGGTGCCAGTGAGACTGGATACAGGGAAGCAAAGCGAATATTGTCCAGCAAACGCGAAGGCAATGCATGTACTGAACCACTCGCGCTACCAGTCATGTTTATTGTTACCCGACTGCGGCGAAGCCCAAAGGAGGGTTATGTGTTTGACCTGTATGTATGTATGCCCGTTCCTATGTCCGCTCGTAACTACTCAACGGCACAACCGATTTTGATAAATTATACATCATTAGATTCGTCTTGATGGCGCGAGTGTCACTGGGTAGTTGAATTTCGTTAAAATAAAAAAGTGGCGGATTTTATGGACTTTTAAAGTGCACCGCGGTCTGGTTTTTTTGTAAAAATAATTAGTTATTATTTTAACACTTAAATTCCTAGCCTAGATATAGTACATTACTGCAGAGGGCGGGAAGTGAGGGGTTGCCGGCCGAGTACATATAGCTGGCGGAGCGAAGCGAGGCCAGATAGTTACGAGGCTGGCAACCCCATTTCACGCCGAGGTATGTATAGTGCCTTTCTCAAATATGCAATGAAATAAATAAACTTACTATGATAACCTTATTTAACATTGCAATTTAAAATTGTTTATAATGTGTTATTTGTTATGTTCATGTCAATGTGAAATAAATAAAACTGCAAAATATAGCAAACATCGTTTTTTGTTTTTTTTTTAATGGCTGAATGCCGTGATGCTGTGGCCCAAATAAATGTGGAATGGAAATTAAAAAAAAAAAAAAACATAGGCCGGCAATGTAAGTATGAAATTCCATTACGTGCCAAGTGTCAAGCCGCACCGGAAACGAGGTACTTTGCGGCCTATTTTTAGTCACGTAATGTCAACATTTCATGCCATGTTTGAGAAAAATACATTGTCTTAGACACGATGGTTTAAAACAATCATTACCATTCAAAGGTATTCTTACAAAATTAATAAGATATTCAGAATCTTCACAAATATAACAAGAAATATAAACACGGCTAGAGAAAACTCCATTCCTGCTTAATACAATTAGGTAACACTAGTTATGCAATAGTTATTTTTTGCAGTGTATATTAATAAAAATAATATGGTTTTAAGTGGCTTGGTAATAACGTTAATAAAATCAGTCTAAAACTTGCGTATGCGCCCTGCTATACCATACTTTTACCTACGCATAATAAACTTTTTAAAGTCGCAATTAGATTTAATTTCAATGATATCAAATAAATAATTTAGATTGATGTTAGTTTCCTTGTAATTATCGTATATGTAATTATGAGACGACAATTATATCCCAGTATCGGGTTGGCAGTCACAGTGATGCACGAGCAGTAATTGGCGCCGGGGTCTTTAATCTCATGTGAATACTGGGCACGTAATTATATCCTAGGTTGGGATCGCGTTTCGATCGTGTTTGGTTCTAAGGTTGGGATTTTGTACTGTTTTCTCTTCATCATCCTGTATACGCCGTGGAATATATGGAAATGGTAAATAACAATTAACATATTTCGTAGGTACATCCTGAAAAACTCATTGGTACGAGCCAGGATTCGAATTTATGACCTCCGTTTGAAAGGCTCATGTCTGAACCACTTGGCTACCTTAGCTTTGTTATTAGCCATAGTTTTATATATACAGGGCGTCCCAAGACTATGGGACATCAAGGGAAAGTTCCTTAAATATCGTAGATAGGATATTTTGCTGAAATAAGACTTTATGTTATTTTTAAAACTTAGTAATTCTGCATTTAAAGATTTTCGAAGAATTACTTGCTTCGTCTGGGAATCGAACCGACTCAAATGTGAAAAAATAACACCCCGTATTTTTATGATGACAATTGAAAGAGTGGACAAAAACAAATAATTTCTCTTAAGTAATATAGTATCTCAAACGAAAGGAATACAGTAAAATATTTGAGTTCTATGTTACGAAAATTATTTCCCATGCAAAAAAATTAAAAAAATCTTTGAATGCAGTATTACTTACTTTTAAACATGAAATGAAGTCTCCTTTCAGCAAAATATCCTATCTCCAATATTTGAGGTACTTTCCCTTCATGTCGCATAGTTTTGGGACACCCGGTAGGCGGTAGGTCTAGATACAAGAAATCAAAGTACATAGAATAACCACATTTTTACTAAAAAAAACCCGACCGCGGTGCACTTTGAAACTGCATAAAATCCGCCATTTTGTTTATTTTAACGAACTTTATACCCAGTGACGCTCGCACCATCAAGACGAATCTAATGATGTATCATTTATCAAAATGGCATGTGCCGTTGAGTAGTTACGAGCGGACACAGGAACGGCCATACATACATACATACAGGTCAAACACATAACCCTCCTTTGGGCTTCGCCGCAGTAGGGTAAAAATTGAATAGCGCTCACCTATGGTCCAGACCAATACTCGAAACCGGTACCTCTCGATTTCCGGCCCAGCGTCTTTACCAATTCGACCACCGGAGCACCCAGCAAGTGCCTTTGTTACGTCCCGATGCAATATCGGAACGCGCCCACAACATGACATTTGTCAATGTCAAATAATTATAACCAAAAAGAGATAATGTGCTTTTTGACACAACGTTTTCGGAATTCGGCAAAGTAACGTACTCAGGCGATCGGATTACTTTTGTGTGCCGAATTAGTGGTTTTGGTTTGTGAATTTGGTGTACACGAACAATTTTGTGTTTGGAAGTGTGAGAATTGTATTCGCGAGTGAATCCACACATATTTTTGGCGTTTGGACCGGTGCTGTGATTCGCCGCGTGGCGACCCGGGGCCAGTGCGCATCATCAGCGTATAGCTGAAATTGACGAGACTCTGACAGTGACTGACCTGACTGTGATTGACTTGACCGAAAAGGCCCGTCTCAGCGCTCGACTAGGTAAGTCCAGGTTGTCCTTTGTATTTTGAGAGTCCCGTTTTTGCCCCCTGTAACAGGGTTAAATTTCGTCCGGGACATCCGGGTTCCGTACGAAACAGCCTTCAATTTTACCATCTACTTTGACTTTTGTATCATTCTGGATTAATAATATTAAATAATAAAGGGTTGGGAACAAATGAAATTGTTTAGCGATGCGTAAGGTACAATTTTAAGCTTATGTTAAAATTATGTTGAATTATCTATACGATTTTATACCTGATTTTGGCGTACGTATAATATTAAAATTTATGATTATCGTCAGTTCATAATTTTGCCAATTATTGGGATATGTTTCCAAACTTAACTCTAATTATGGTGATTTGCATATTTTCTCATTCATCTAGTCAATTATATTGTTTAAAGTAGCAATTAAAAGTGCCTTGTTTCTTTTAATCACAAATAGAATCTAAAACACTTGATTCGTCTTCATACAAAGAACGTTACGTCCAGCACAGATACTCGTAAGAACAAAGTACCAACAATCCATTCAATTTCAATTCTCATTCCTCCAAAATCCTTTTGATCCGTTCAAAATGCTATCCCAAAGTATTGATAATGGTAGCACTCGGCAAGAGGCTTGCAGGATCCCACTAGACCAAATCCGGCCGCTTGATCCTTGATGCCGCCAAATCCGTACGTGACAATGGAGGCTTTCAGGCAGTGTTTCTAGTCACAGAAATATATCGAGATCAAGGACCTTAAAATAGAAACCGGACGGAGCCTCGCCAACAGAGAACTGAAGCCATTTTTAATAAGCCGGCTGCTTGTACTTACGAGCCGCACGCACACATCAACTAGTTTTTTCCTATTGCGAGCAGCACGCACACATAGGTAGCCATGCTTAGACATGTTTATTAGACATGCTTCAGTTCTTTGTTAGCGAGGCTCCGTTCGGCTATTTATTTTAAGGTCCTTGATCGAGATGGAAAGAAAGAGTATAGTATATACCTTACCCAGTTTGAAGTGAGCTCTTCTACTTGAGACTACAATACCATTGAGTGGTTAACCACAAATTATAACAATGAGCTTGTAGTAAAAGAAGATAATAAACTCCTTGGAAGGTTAATATAGTTTTTCTACTTAATTTTTTTGGACAATAGACTACAAAATATACTAACAGAATAATGGCAATCATAACATTTGTTGCATTTCATTTCCATTTCAAACCTACCCGACAAGAAATAAGGTTGAAAATTCGATATACATACAGTGTACTTCTAACCTTTTTTTTTGTAAGTATTTGGTTGGCGATTCGAGAACAAAAGTAGATAATAGCATTGTATAGATACAATGCTATTGTAAGTACAGGTAAGTGGATGAGCTCACTTCAAACTGGGTAAGGTATACCTTGCGTGCTAAAAAGAAGGGCCAGGGACCTTCTTGGCCCGCCGTCAGCTTTAGTCGGCGTCAACAATCTGATAACAATGGTATAATTAATTTTTCAAATACCACCAAATGAAATGGAAAATTTATGTTTTTTTCATCACAAAATTACACTCTAGACGTCAAAGTGGAGGTAATTAGATAACATTTACTTAAAGTTGCAACAATAATTTTGTCCATACAAAATAATTCAGCCCGCAATATAATGCAAACACACTCACGTTAAACGCTCGTTGACAGTTACGTTGACATTTCGGTACCACCGTACCGCAACCATGTTTACAGTACATTGCTGCAGAGAAATTAAAAAAAAAATAATTATGGGGTCGTAATGAACTGCAACTTAAAAAAACCTTTTACTTCATGATTACACTAATGAATACTATGTCCGATTTAATTTATCGCACGTATTAGACTTACACGCTGTATAGCTAGTATTTTTTTTTCATTATGGACTCTACATCACTGTTATCTACCTACAAACGCTACCCACGAAATAATACTAATTATCTTAATAACATTCAATGTTTTAGGATATTATATACTTTCGTATTTAAACATCGCAAAGTTTACATTAATCAAGCGTTGCTTTTTCATAATTAATAGTTCTTCAATAACTTAACGACTTAGGTACTTAACAAAGTTCTTAAATGTCTACATAGTTTTAAACAAGTTACGATAAACATAAATACTTGCTTCATTGTTTAATGGATCTATAAGTGGATAGAGATCTAGTTCAAAGTTTCATAATGTTTCAAGTAGGTAGTGTAAGCAATAGCTAATAGTTTCAAAAGGTAACTTGACTGAATACATGAAATAAACGGTTAATAAACAGTGGCGCTAAGATTCGTAGTTAAAAAGAGGCTAGCTTTTACAGTAATGTATTTAGAAACAAATAAGCGTATATTGGATGAACTGGATTTTGAATTAGTAGATTTCTTAAAAGTTATTATAAATTGCAAACTAAACTACAAGAATACACCTTTAAAATTAAATATACTAAAAACTAAAACTAAATTAAAATTAAATAAGTTAAAACTAAAATAAATCTAAAAACGGCCCCTGCGGCAAGGTGCCGAAGATGCTGGCAGCATTTCCTCGCTGTATTGTTAGGCTGATACGGTAGATTTCTTAACTTCGGGCAAAACATGTCATCGTGGTATCAAATGAATGAAAACTGTTGCCTATCCAAATTTTTCATTATGTTGGGTCGTAAATTATTTTCTGATAGGTGTTTTAATCATTTTCTCGCAATATGTTTTGTTCAGTGTGTATGTATATAGATTTGTTCTCTTTTTTATGTGCGTTTAATAGGCAATAACCTGAACCGAATTAATTAGCTTTTTAATCTAAAGCTAAACCAAAAAAACCATACAACCATTGTTTTCCATATTTACAGTGTTATGCTTCTCAGGTATGGAAATTAGACGTGCGCGCCGCCGCCATACCTAAGGAGTCGGCGCGCCGCCGCCGCCGCCGGTAGTTTAAAATTCGCGCCGAGTTAGAGACGAATCAGTCAGTTGGCATGGCAAAACTGTGAACATTACCAAACCTTCGCTAGTTTCAAAATGCTTTCCTTGAAAATTAAAGAGTGCCTCCATTTTTTTTACAGCCCTAGCTTACTAGCTTATTAAACTATCGGCGGATAAAAAGTCTGTAGTCTGCGGGAACTCTAATAGTTCTCCATCATGTTCCTAATCATTGGCTAAAAATGTGTTCACATTTACTAAATGTGCTAAGTTCACTGAGTAACATTGACGTGACAATGTCCATTAGACATGTGTAGCTCACGAGTGAGTGATTCAAAAGAGCTATAATCAGTTGGTCTAGCTCACCGGCTCACTAGCTCAGTTCCGATTCAAACAACTCAGTATGTCTTTCAACTCGCTCGCTCTCAAGTAGCTCCATCCGTGAGCTGCAAGAAAAGACACGATAAACACGAACTTTTCGTCCCTGTCTTGTCACCGTATATCTAAATGCACCCTCTTTCGTTCGGAACTATTTGGCTTTGGAGCTACTGAGCTATAAGAGCTAGTGAGCCGTCCACACACTGCGGAGCTACTGAGCTATAAGAGCTAGTGAGCCGTCCACACACTGCGGAGCTACTGAGCTATAAGAGCTAGTGAGCCGTCCGCACACTGCGGAGCTACTGAGCTATAAGAGCTAGTGAGCCGTCCGCACACTGCGGAGCTACTGAGCTATAAGAGCTAGTGAGCCGTCCACACACTGCGGAGCTACTGAGCTATAAGAGCTAGTGAGCCGTCCACACACTGCGGAGCTACTGAGCTATAAGAGCTAGTGAGCCGTCCACACACTGCGGAGCTACTGAGCTATAAGAGCTAGTGAGCCGTCCACACACTGCGGAGCTACTGAGCTATAAGAGCTAGTGAGCCGTCCACACACTGCGGAGCTACTGAGCTAAAATACTCGTAGTTACTGAGCTAAAAGAGTGATACATATCTTTGAGAGCTAAAGATTCATATCACTCTTTTCACTTCAGTGACACATTTTGCGCATGTCTAGTGTCAATCATAAAATCGATGCCTGTCTAAGAAATGACCGAACCTCATTTGTGACCTTTATGGATACTGATCATAAAATTACATTGCATATAGGGTAGGGTGCTCCTTATTTTTTTATTTCTTGCGGGGCAAACCTTCATTTTATTTTAGGGCATGAAAAGATATGACTGTTTTTTTTAGATTTTTTCTTTTATTTTTAGAGGTCTCTACCAGCAGTTGAATAAAATAATCTCATAAATTTTAAATTTATTTTTTTATGCTTGAAAACCATTTTATTTTTTAAACGACACTAGGGCATGCAATACCGGTTTTATTTGTATGGATAATACCGGTTTTTCGGTATTGGCCCAGACAAGTAATACCGGTTTTGCATGCCCTAATTGTATATAACATTTGGGTTCATTTATAAACGGACAATAAAATTATTAGGCAACAGCTAACCTTGAAGCCGCGACCGGCCGCGGACGTTCAGATACCTCGTAATTGGGTATCCGATTACGAGACCCCAAAGAAGAAAATATTTCGGGATTTTCTTTATTTACAACACAATATTAAGTAAAATGAAACGTCTTTGTACTTTATTCTATTTAAGCCGAAATTCCCGACGTCTCTTTGAGTTATTTTAGGCCCTTAATGTTAATGGTATTCCCATTTTTTGCACTAATAAATGTGTTTTTAATGCGAGTTTATCTTTTTAAGTTTAATATTTTTTATGACAGTTAGGAAATATTGAAGAAAAGGATACTGGATTCATATGTAGATCCCTAATGAAGTGACATGCTCTGCCCTACCTGTCTTACTCTCAATCAGTAGATAAGAAGTAAGGTGTGACACTTACAAGGAAGGGTACCCAACTGTCCGACTCCGATTTGATTCATTTTGATATATGTTACAGAGTAGTCTAAAATAGCAGACACGTATTTTTTTTAGCTGCCCAAGTTCAACTTTTTAGGAGATATTGTCCTTCAAAGTACTGAAAAGTGACTAAACCTTTCAACTTCTACAGAATTTTTTTTTAGCATGTTTCTAGTTAATTACTGGTTTCATTATATGTTGGAGAACATGAAAAAAGAATAGACACTGTTTTGTCATTTTACCTCAAACTCATATTTTCCTAAAAAAAAAAACACCCTCAAAGGGCTCAAACTTTGAAGGGTGTTTTTTTTTAAGTAAAATATGTGTTCATTCAAGTATTATCGCCCGTGGGTAAAATAGTTTTACGGCACACCTGGCTATAAAGTGGCAAGTACAGCCCGCTACGCGTGCGGAAAATCCCACTTCCTGGCCTGGGGGAGACGAAAATTGTGTACTTAACACGGGCGGTAATAAAGAAAGCCTCAGATCGCATATTTATCGCCCTTGCCTTCGGCTCGGGCGTCAAATACCTGCGATCTGAGACTTTCTTTGTTTTACCGCCCTAGGTAACTAACAAAAAAAAATGGTAACATGTACTATTGCCGCCCTGGTCACCCTAATTGATCCAAATGTTTTTTTTTTATGCAAGTGTAACATTCTTTAATTTATAAAACAATACAAACAAAACCATTCAAAATAAAAATAAAAACCAAACAAGTGTGAGTTGGACTCTCCCACCGAGGGTTCCGTAGAAATATGTAGGTACATAATATTAAACTACCTTATAAATTTTGATTCCCTTACTAAAGTCTATTTTTTTATGATTTAATAAAAAATGTACAGTTTTCAGATTTTTCTCTATACTTGTAAATTATAAGACGGTATTACTTGCCAAATTTCATAGTTCTAGGTTAACGGAAAGTACCTACCCTTTGAATTTTGGTTTCCTTGAGTGTCGAAATTTACGTTTTATGCGGCATAAACGGCCGTATCTTTTTTTTCACGTTAACTTAGAAGTTTGATTTTTTCACAACTTTTCTTTTATAATTTTCTTTTTTTTAATGGGGCACCCATTTACGGGTATAGGCCTCCTCCATCCGTCGCCATAGCACTCGGTCTCCCGCTGTCCTTGCCTAAGGATATCTTTTCCTAATATCAGGCATTTGAGCACCTTATTCTGCAGCTCTTAAGGAAAATGTACGCCAAATATGCACCCGCTTGCCTAAGGATATCTTTTACGCCACGCCACGCCACTTATAGCTATACTTATTCCGGTAGTTTGGGGCGTGGTGACGTCATCCACACTTATAATAAAGAAACAAACAACATTACAAGAATCTACTCTTCGTTGTTTGTATCAAAGGAAATAAAGTTTTCAGAGTCATTGTAAAAAGTTGAGATTTATGTAAATAAGTTACGATTTCGAATGAAAATGCTCTGCGGATAATAAAACCAAAATAAGTGTTTTATGCAAAATCTGAAGAGTTTATGACACTCTTACTACATCCGCATTTCAACTTTTCTTCGGTCATAATTGACACAGTTTTATTCTTAGTAAAAAGCTTCTTTATGACAATACTCCAGAAGGCTCGCTCGTGGAAATTATCTTTTGACGAGCAGACGTCTTGAGTTTTATGTTATCGTGAAAACTTAAGCATACCTAGAGGACGTTTTTGACTTTTACTTTTTAAGCGCTTTGGAGATAATAGGTATTTAAAAAAAGTTAAACAAAAAAACCACGTGACTCGGGTCGTTCAGCCAATCAAAGTAATTTTGTATCTGTGGCACAATACCACTGGCTGAACGACCCGTGTCACGTGTTTTTTTTTGTTTAACTTTTTTAAATACCTAAAAGTATAGAGTATAGGTAATTTTAGGTTTCAAGGAAAACGCAGTATTGGAAGAAGACGAACATCCTGACTTAAGAGGAAACAGTAAGGTGGAGAGAATTGAAAATTAGGTATTTGTAAAATGTGTCGCTGTCCCGCACTGCCCGCCTCTCCCGCGCAGAGCGCGATAGAGACAACTGCAGCTTGGACCGAAAATACCTTTTAAAATTCGGTATTGCATAATGGCAATTGCAAGTGAATACGTAATAAGAACCTATGACTTGCGAGTGCAGCGACGATCGTATCGGCAAACAACTGGAATATTACATCTAAGTACCCACTTTGTAATTAATATTTTTAGTTAAGGAATTACGTTAAGTTATGTTGTTTATCATTCGTACACATTGTACTTAGCCACTTAGTTAAGAACTTAATTTGTATTTCTCTAGTTAAGTGAATTGTGAATTCTTTTAGAGAAATAAATTCTTAAACCAAACCATAAACCATAAAATTTCATGAAAACAACGTTACGTAGTCCCCTGATTTCTTCCCCAAAACTTAACCTATTTAACTAATTTTTTCATTAAACATTAAAGAAAGGCTTTGGCCGTGTTCCTATGTTTTCCTTTTTTTTAATAATCTAGTCAAATTTGTTTTCTGGATGTGTGAACAGAGCGGAAAATCTGGCATATTTTTTAGGTTTTTGAAGGTTAATATCTCTTTTGAGAATCAATTTATCGTAAAAAGGAAAACATAGGAACATATCAATAGTAGCCATAGATTTTTGGACAAAAAATGATTGCTCTACTGGCATTATCCAGGGAGGAAACAGGGGACTACGTTTGTATGGAAAAACTGTCCTCCTGTCTCCTCTTAAGAATTTACGTCGGTGGTACAATAAAAGCTCACGTCCGCTCTTCAGATCTGCTGTGTCAAGGGTACGTGTACATCATCGCCGAACTTCGATATAAAATGGCACCCCAAAAAGAAGAAGAGAAGGTAAAAGTACCTTCTCTTCTTCTTTTTGGGGTGCCAACTGACTTTAAAAAATAGGATCGGTTCAAGCTCAATGCGACTGTATTTTTAGCGTGGGTACGGAACCCTATCACTAGTAAATCTCCGCTGTCTGTCCGTCTGTCTGCTCATCTGTCCGTGAGTCACAGGGCCCTAGCTTTGGAACCGTAATAGGTAGAGACTTGAAATTTTTACAGAATATGTATTTCTATTGCTGCCAGAACAAAACATAATAAAACAAAATAAAATGAAAAAGAAAATGGGGTCCCAATACAAGAAACGTGTTTGTGTCGATCAGTCACAGGTACAGGTATCTTTTGAACCGTAATAGAGAGAGATTTGTTATTTTCATAGAATGTGTATTTCTATTGTTGCTTAGTTTATCGTTTATGAATTGATTGGGATATTGTTTTTTAATTGAAAGGGATCAGATTGATTCTCAATCTCAAGTCTACGAGGAATTCAGAATATGTATAGCAATTTCAGTATTCTGAAAACGTCGCCTTTCTAGAAAAAAAATACTGATTTCTAACATTGATTCTACGATACTAGGAAATTCATGAGATACTATAAAAATACTGAAAATGTGACTCCCTCCACTCCTCATGGTTCTCATCATTAGAACTAGATTTAGGACATTAAATTGAATGAATAAACCAACTTGAAAATCTCCTGCTATATGTGAACTCGGTTAAATATTTAAGAACTGTTGAGACATTGTCAATAACAAACAAACTAATTAATTCTAGACCCGTGTGTACCTCGATAATGAACAATTACGAGTGCCCTTTATAACAAATGCAGGAAAAAAACTAATAACAGGATAGCAAAACAATGAAAAAACATTGTTACCTTATCCGTCGTGTCTAATTAGCGAAAAGGAACGAAAAAGGAAACCAAGTTAAACAATATCGGCTGTTTTATTTATTTTTATATTCCCAGCGTTCGGAGAAATCATAGATATTTTGATAGTGTTCTGCCACATCGCACTGCACTGGAATGGCTAGACAAGAAAGAGAAACCGGACAAGTGCGAGTCAGACTCGCCCACCGAAGGTTCCGTACAATTTTTTTTAATAAAGACTATATTTTTATGATTTAATTACAAAAGTTAAGTTTTTAGATTTTTCCCTAAACTTGTATTATAAGACGGTATTACTTGCCAAATTTCATAGTTCTAAGTCAACGGAAAGTAGGCTATAGATATTGGTTTCCTTGAGAGTGTCGAAATATACGTTTTTTGCGGCATAAACGGCCATATCTTTTTTAGTGCGTTAATTTAGAAGCATGATTTTTTTTCACAGCTTGAAGGGACCGTAGACCTGAGTAAATTATGGTTTTATTTTCAAAGACAAAGTTTTCTGTTAGTCCCGGAAAATTTGAGCAACATTTAACCTCGCAACTTTGCTTATAGATTAAACTGCATTGTTATAAGTCCAAGTGCCGGCCAAACAATTTACCAGTTCGTGTCCTGTTACGTGATCTCCGTGGTAATAACGGGGTGAGATAATTCTGGTCAAGTGTACACGTACGTGACCATTGGGTCGCAAATTACGTACATGACTTTGTTGTACGAAGATATTAAATTAATGTTCAACTCTACCAATACTGTGTTTGGGAACAGCAGCTAGAGCAAATTGTCAATAACTGGGTATCTGGCCGCTTTACAAAATATGTGTAGAGTTTCGCGTCCAGTAAGGTCGTATACTTACCAATACCAAATTTGAGTCTAATCGAACGTCGCAGTGGTTCTAATTTACCTATCTTTCAAAATTTTACCCACACGAATTAACACGGCAAGTAATTAAAATCATAATAGCAAGAAAAAACCGAGTTGGAATGAACGTTCGATAAGAAATGCACAAGTCACGCTATGAAAAAAATACCCGAATTAGTATATGTGCGCATATAATATTTAAAGAGATCCCAACTTGGATGCAATAGGAATATTCGAATAAAAAAATTCCAAATCGGTCCAGCTGTCTTTTACGAATCGTGTAACAAACATTAAAAAACACATGCAAACAAATTGAGAACCGTCATTATTTTTTTGGAAATTGGTTAAAAAGCCGGCAGATAAAAAGTAGAATAGCATTACTTCTTTTATTTTCACATTTCGCTCGGGTAGGTACTGGCCCACATCCCACAGCAAAGACTAAACTTCGTCCTAATGGCAACAATTTTGTCCAACTATTAGAGTTAGAGAGGTAATGTGGTTGCCAAATGCGTATTTGGCCTCTCGTGCACGCTGAAACGATTTTTAATGTAAGTAGGGTAGGTAAGTTAAGTTCTATGGCTTAAAACGTTTGTTTGATGGCTAGTTTATAACGAGACTATGGAATTTATTTAGAAAACTAGAGGACTCGCGCGCGACTTCGTTCGCGGAGGTGAAAAAAGTGAAATGTCTTTTATGCCACACCTGGCCATAAAGTGGCTTTTTCCGCACGCTGCGCATACGGAAAAAGCCGCTTTCTGGCCAAGTGTAGACATATAATGATGTACACAGCACGGGAGGTAATAAAGAAAGCCCTCGATCGCATATTTACGTCCCTCGCTTGCAGCTCGGGCCGCAAACATCTGCGATCTTGGGCTTTCTTTGTATTACCACCCTAGTTGTTAATATACTATTACTTTGGAAGGCGTCTTACGCCTGATACTAAGAGTGTCATCAAACAAGCGGATCGGCTTGCAGGTGTTGACGATTTGCCCTGGCTCAGTGGTTTCGGAATTGCTTATTGCTGCAAATATTTGCCAAGCGGGACGGTCCGCTAAAACCGGCGCGGTTTACCTACTTCATCAGTTAGTTTAGTTAACTTGATGTAGCTATTTGTAGGTAAGTGAATTGATTTAGTCAGTTTCGGATTGTATGAGATGTGCTGAAAGGTAGTTCACAGCTTCACCGTCAATATCATCTTAAATATGACCCGTGAACTATACTCTGATTTCTAATTCAATTCCAAAAAAATCTACTAAATATACGTCACTGTCAGTGTCGAAGAGACATTCCGGATAATATAGCCAATCAGCTAGCAGTGCAATAAGGCAAAGGTTACCAATGTGCCTAATAAGAATAGTTTTTACGCCACACCTGACCACAAAGTGGCTTTTTCCGCACGCTACGCGTACGAAAAAACTGCTTTCTGGCCAAGTGTAGACATAAAATTATGTATATAACACGGGAGGTAATAAAGAAAGCCCTCGATAGCATACTTACGTCCCTTGCTTGACCACCCTAGTTGTGTAATGTACTATTTCCACATAATGATTTTGATTCGATATTTAAGTATTCGAACAACTTAAAATTTGAATAAGTGGGTCGGTTCAAACAGCTGATTTAAGAAGAGAAGATGTTCAAAACTACATATAAATAAGTTAACTATATGCATTTCTCGCAAAATATAAATTTACTATTGAAAAATGTATCATTTTACTCCACGGCAACCCGATTTGGCATTGAATTAGAAATCGGAGTACGTAAGTATACAGTAATAATAATAACATTTTGTAATAGGGGTCAAGAAATGTTGGTTTTTCGTCGCTTTAACTGTGACCACAGCTGTGTGACCTCCAATTACGAAATGTTGTTTCTAGTTCACGGGTCAAATTGTATTACTAACGAGATTGACGGGAATGTTTTGAATTATCTTCTGCTGAGAATGGAGAAGCTGAAACTCAACAGAGAGAATTACCAATAAAGTGTTGGAACGAGTAAAGGAAACTAGACTAGATATATAATATGTAGGAATTTAGGAGAGGGAAATATTCGAAACTATGCAATAAGTATATAAAATGTAATGGCTCTCCATTACATTTTATATATTGCATAGTTTCAAACATTCAGACAAAGGTAAAGCCGAAGAGGAGATTAAGATAAGGAAGCAAAATTATAAACTCAACGGCAACATAGTGAAATAGATAGCGCCCGCCAGAAAGTATCCTTCCCTGCGCTGACAGATTGTTCGTTGTTTTCTCGTAAGTGCGTGTAGTACATCTTTTTTAATTAAGGTATAATTTAGTAAATTTTTCGTACATTTTTTTGATGCTATTTTGAATTCTGTACGACACCATGTCTCCGCCAAAAAGTATGACACGAATTGTCTACAAAATCATGTTAACGAAAACAGATGGAACATACTAAATTAAAAACAGGTTTTTTCAAAATTCGGTGCGCAAATATTTACGCTTACGGGAATAGGCTAGATGACTAAAAAAAACTGTTTAGTCCGTCTGTTACATTATGAAAAAATATTGTACACGTATTTTTTGTTTTGTTTGACAAACAAAAACTGACGAGGATAGAGTGCTTAGAAGTTTCGAGTGACGTCACTCTTGAGTACAAATTGTACTCAAGAGTGACGTCACAAGCCCCCACTCCAGAAGTTTGATGATCTATAACTTTGTCGATTTTAAATATTTTGATAAACCAAAAAATACGGGTCCCATATTTTTCCATAATCTAACTGACGAACTAAATAGACTTACATATTTTTAACCCAGTCGTCATCCCTATTCAACCTAGGACTACATTGACGAATACTAGCTTCCTAGGCACAGCTAGATACTTTGACTATAAAATCCATCCTACTGGTTTAATATTAATTATCCTGATTGCTCTTACGTTAATAACAAAGCACGATTTTTCCCTCACATAAAGTGGTCTAGCATTTAATTAATTTCTGTAAAAGCTGTTTTCATTTACGAGCTATAAAACCTCTCTATAGGGGTCGAAGCAAAATAAAATGGGGTGTAATAAATAAACGTTGGGTTGACAATGTCTGCGCTCAGTGCAATATGCGGCGTGAATCAGCAGATGCAACGCTCGCTGCTGACTGTACTGCCCTATTCACTGCATTTCCACTACGAATTTCCTTTTTCGGAAGCGCTATCTCTTTCCTCCTTACACAAATTGCGAGCTGCTGAAAAAGGACCGCATATATCGTATTGACAAGTCGTGTGAATTAAACTGTGAATTGGAATGATGGTGCGATATCTGAACTTTATTGGACATGTGGTGACAAATCTGCGCTCGGAATATTTTGCGGAATCCAAAGCTTCTCAAAAATATCTGCGAGTAGGATATTGGCTTTGATGTTCTTAGTGGGGGTTTTGCGAGGGTAGATTTTTACGACTTCTAAAAGATTTCTCTGGCAAATCAGTGGAATTTGATCGTATTTTTGGGTGTATTTTCAAAAACGTCATTTCGCGGTCATGACATATTGGCGAATATTGAGTAGATTCTGCCTTACCAGAATTGGACTTTTGGTTACAATGTAGAATCAGTCAAGTTCTAACAAGTAACCAACGAATGCCAGTCTAGTGAGGAGGAATCTTTTAAATATTGGTGGTCAGAGAAATTACGCCAGCGAAAATACACCCTTTTATATTGGAATAAATAATAAAAATGGAATAAATAACTACATTATCACATCGATACTCTAGAGCACTTACTTTTTGAAGAAAATGGTCGAAATTAGTAAGTTAGTGCACAAATCTATAAAGTACCTAGAATTTATTGGCAAAATAAATTGTACGTACCTTTGGGATCATTCAACAATTACGTGATCACCGTTGGGGGGGGGGGGGTCGGGTGCTTGTATATACATTGGATTATTTGGGGGAGGGGGGGGGGGGATTATCCATGATTACGTCATCATTTTATAACTTGTTAGCTAAAGAAATTTCGCATTTATAATATTATAAGTGGGATGTTCGGGTGCAATCGGAAACGCTCGATTCGCTTCGTCTCCCCACTCTAACACGAGTACATAACTATAACTCTATTTACCATGTGTGATGTGCCACCAAAGTTTAATTATTAAAATAAAAATATTATATGGTACTTAATTGTTACACCTTTAAAAAGTTTAATTATGTTGATTTTTTTGTATTTGAGTATAGTACGTAAAAATATAAAATAATTTCAGCAAAAAATATGGTTTAATTTCTTCTGTGTCCTATATTCTCCGCTAGGCAATAGTGCCGAATATTCGGCATTTTTTGCCGACTAGTCGCCGACTAATCGGCCGACTACAAATGATGCCGAATAGTCGGTGTTCCCGACTAGTCGGCCCATCTCTAGTTCTTATCTTTTGCATTTTGCCAAATGACACACCCTCTTTCCAAATGTAGGTAATTTAAGACCCATAGAAACATGACATACGTGTCAGTGCTAATAAACAGCAAACATTTTAAGCACAGACGAAGATTACGTAATCAAGGCGAGGGGGGGGGGGGGGGTTAAAACAAAAGATTACGCTGTGATCACATGGGGAGGGGGGGGGGGTTAAAAAAACTGCCAAAAATGATCACGTAATTGTTGAACGATCCCTTTCAAATGTGAGCTAAGTCATCGATAATTTAAATTCGATAAAATATTGGTATACATGTCGATTGTATATGTATGTATACCAAATTTTGAGGTTTTAATCGATTTTAACATAAAACGACACAATGGTCAGCAAGACCTAATTGAATTTAACTATTCATAATTTCATACATCTGTAAGCATGGATCTTAAAATAAATAGCCGGCCGTAGCCTCGCTAATAGGTAACTGAAGCACATTTGGTGAGGTGAGCCGGTCGCTTAACGCTGGTTGGCCAGGTCAATGTGTGCGTGCCGCTTGTAGTAGGCTACTACACTTGTGAACCGGTCGCTTTGTACTTACCAGCCTCACGCAACGCACACATAGCTTAGTAGCATACTACGAGCAGCACGCACACATTGACCTGACCAACCAGCGTTAAGCGACCGGCTAACTAAAGGTGCTTCAGTTATCTGTTAGCGAGGCTACGTCCGGCTATTTATTTTAAGGTCCTTGCTTACAGATGTATGAAATTATGAATACTTAGTTAAATTCAATTAGGTCTTGCTGGCCCAATGGTCAGACGACACAAATGTCGTTTTATGTTAAAATAGCTTAAAACCTCAAAATTTGGTATACATACATATAGAATCGGCTATTTATTTTAATGTCCTTGCTGATATATATTAAGTAGCTAGTAATTACAAGGTACACAATGATGTACATACTCAAAATGGAGCCCCTAATTCTACAATGCAGCGGAGGGCTAGTTTTCTTACAGTTTAAAATGAAAGGGTCATTCAGCATGTATTTCTATACCGAATTTGTCCCCAAAGAGGCCAAAGGTCTTTGTTTGCACAAGGACCGTATAAACGACGGCGTTTCGTATGGGAGGCGGGACTAAGTTAAATCTTGTTTGGGGTAGACGTGACGGATCCGCGAGGACAGTGATTTTGGCTGGATTTGATCGAATTTGCAATTTTCCTGTCGGTGTGGGGGTCTAAAATCCGACGCGTTTAAAAGAGAATATTTCTTAACAGTTTACAAGGAGCGTCATCTGCTAATGCTGTATATATAGGATAGTTTTATCCCAGAAATCAACCCTACAGGGGGTAGAAGTTTGTATAGATAGGGAATGAATTATTTCCCAAGTGAGAGATATAAAACTCTAATTTTACGCATACGAAGATGCGGGCAAAAGTAGTGTTTCATAACAAGTCGTATCGTGGTCGTGTCGTCTTAAACGCTTATAAACACTCCCTCGCCGGCACTCATTACCGAGCCCTTTCGTTAACTGATTACAAGGGTTATATTAAATGAAATAGAGACCAAAAATAATTGTCGGACAGAGTCCAATATAAACGAAGGATTGTAATGAAGTTAATATATGAGATGACCCGCTCTTTCGAGTTAATGCTGCCCTTAGGTAACGACGTTAGATGTGCCCTTGCACGCCCTGTTGGCTCTTGTCTTATGACGAACTGTTATTAGGTTTGTAAAGGGGATAATTTGGACTGTTTAGTGACAGGGCTAATATATGTTTATTCCTTGTTTGTTGGCTCCAAGTATGTACTTGATATTTATAGGTTCTCATCTAGCTTGAAATTGATATTACAGACGATCTTATCTAATTTATCTTCTAAATACTGAGGTCTAAGCTTGTACCATGAGTACTATATGAAGATACATTTTTTATTAGCCTACAATAGAGTCTACTAGGAAAAATCTTCTATACATAATATAATAAACTCATAGCAAATAATAGGAAATATAACTAAACCCTAAAATAAAACTAAAGGAAACTAAAAACTTAGGCTAGGGAGGGAGGGGCAAGGTGCCCATGGCACAGGCAGTGTTCGCGCGCTCGATCGTTATGGCGAGCCTTGCTCGAGAAACCTGCCCGCGCGAGGGTCGCCTATTGCCTTCCTTAGGCGCCTGCTGAGCGCCCTGTGCTGGCCACGTGCGCCCTGAATCCACGGACCGAGGGCATCGACGCCGAAGCCGAAAGCCACAACTGAAAAGCAAAACTGTCTTTGTACATTAAATATTTTTCCAAAAAAGTAACTGGGAATACTGGGACGGGACTATAGTACCTAATAATCGTCGGTCGAATCGAATGTGCTTAGTTGCCAACACATGATATGGTGACTTGCCATTGAGCAGCCATTATAAAATTGGTGCCAGTTTAAAAAAAATACTTCCAATATATTTTATGTTAGGTTTATTCGTGTATTTTACTTAACTTGCCTAAACAAAGCAAATAACAGACCTACCTACAATGCAATCCGTATACGATGTTGACTCGGCATAAGTGGACTTACCTGTCGCGGTATTGTCCTAGGGCGGACATGTTTGTCCACGCTCGCAACGCTGTGTGCTTGCAGTGTATGAATCTTGTGTATTTACATACTATTTCTTTTGTTGGACAGCTTTTGCAGGTTCATTGAACTTGGGTAAAAAAACATTGCAGTGAGTCTGGTCATGAAACATTTCAGTCAATAAGGAATGGGGATGACGACTTAGTTAAAAATATATTAATTCTATTTAGTCCGTCAGTTCGATTTTGGAAAAATAAGGGACACGTATTTTTTAATTTATTAAAATATTAAAAATCGACAATGATCTATAATCATCGAACTTCTGGAGTGGGGGCTTGTGACGTGACTCCTAGGTTAAATTTGTACCAAGGAGTGACGTCACTCGAAACTTCTAAGCACTCTATCCTCGTCATTTTTTGTTCGTCAAACAAAAGAAAAAATACGTATACAATATTTTTTTCATCACACTTGCTCGAAAATGGTGTCATTACACGTAGGTTTTGCGGGCCGTAAATGACCTATTACGCCCTAGGGCGTAATGGTTTTCTTTTTAAATTTGAAACGCTGGTTCTGTTTTACTCTTATTTGTCATGTTCAAAGGAAACGCCAACTTACTTTTTTAACTTTTATTACTGAAATATTTATTTAAAGAGAACTGTTATTGCAAATACATGTAAACACATATTTCTGTAACATTAATTGAATGTTTAAATAGAGTATTTCAGTATTTTGCAAATATAAAATCAACCATTTTAAGTCTTTACCGCTATGGTTTCCGAACGTGTCTTGGCATTCGCATTGTCTATGGAATATGTCACTAATGTCACTGTCAGTTTTACAATTTTATTTAGGTTAAATAAGGTTATTTTAATCAGATTTCCTCACAAGTGTGATGAAAAACATTGTGTGTGCCACGGGCGGTAAAGGAATTACAAACTCGTGTTATTAAAGCCCTTGGCTTCGCCTCGGCCTTGTAACAAACACTCGTTTGTAATTCTTTACTTACCGCCCTTGATACACAATGTACTAATTGTCGTCTAGCCCTCACTGTAACGGACATATGACATCAGTTCCACGAAGCTACATAAGTTGCAAGTCAAAAACATCAACGTCATTGGTGCTGTGACCCCAGATCCGGCTTTTATCTGGCCCAACAGATTAGTTTTAGTTTATGGTGGTTACTGTATTTATATTTTTTTATCTTTTTATCTTTTTGTTCAATAAATATACGTTCCACGTCATTGGTTAGTTTGACCAATGTTGCTGGAGACTAGACTGATTAAATAGGTAGGTACAGTCGAGTTCATCATTATCTGAGCAAAAAACGGATCAAAAATATCTGATCTAATTCTTATGCTTCTGACAATAAGGTCCTGTTCAGATATTTTTGGTCCAACTCCAATCTTTGCTCAGATAATGATGAACTCGACTGTACCTACTTAATTGGTAGCTTCGTGAAACGGGTCACTAGGGGCTATAGTCCTTGATACACGAAAAAACGTGGTGAATGTCATGACTATACCATTTAATCAGACAATTTTATCAGCCTGTTTCAGCGATTCGTTACTGTCTCTCTTATACCGCGCCATCATTGATCCGATTTTCAGATTTTCTTTATCAATGACTACCAGCTATGCTGTGTAAGGTATACGGTAGCTCTGTTTAGTAAGAGCTTTATGCAGGATGGCTTGCTGTCAACGACAGATGTGACTGCAGCCGTCGCATGGTGTCGGTTGCAATCGTCGACGGGTTGCTTGCCGGCAGTCTAGAGAAAAAAGATATCCTTGGGCAAGCCGGTGCAGATTTGGCGCACATTTTCCTTAAGAGCTGTAGAATAAGGTGCTCGAATGCCTGATATTAGGCAAGTCGGTAGGAATCGAGTTATTTGGACGCCACGCTACTGGTACACACATTATTGACGGATATAGTCGAACTACGCTAAGTGTGCAGGTCGAAAAAAAGTTTTATTAAAAAATATATATATGGCAACATGGGGAAACTACAGCAAGAGGAATATTTTGATCTTGGTACTTGGCAATAATTCTTCCCTTTATTACAAAATGTGTCTAAATACCTACTGAAATAAATATTGACTGTCCAGTCTTGCACAAATCGATCTAGTTTCAACCAAACTAAGTGATTTCTTCCAGGTTCTTGGATGATTTCTATGTATTTAAATATATAAATGTACGAGTATACAAGCATTGCTTAGTTTGCTTGGAACTAGATCGATTTATGCAAGACTATCCTAAATATTTATTCCAGTAGGTATGTAGACACATTATATACTTGTTAAACGGAAAGATATTTGCCTAGTATCAAGACTACTTAATCCTCTTTCTTGTGATGTTGTCATATTATTTTTCTTAAATAAAACCTTTTTTTGACCTCTGCAGACATAGCGTAGTCGCACTCTAGCTGCTACCTTATACTTTCGGCGCGATTTTTGCTATACAGGCTGCTTGCTCCACGACCCAGAGGTCGTAGAGCAAGAAATAAGGCATAATACAATATTCAAAGATGAACCTAATGATGTTAATTATTAATTTCTTATCACGAGTATTTGTAATTATTTTTCAGACTATAAGTAAAAAAAAAAACATTTTTGCATAAAATTTGGTCACACTACTCAATGTGACGTCTTATTTCTTCCCATACTGCGTATGTCAAAAGTCATAGGGTGACCATAATTTACTTAGTTTAAGATTAATTTTACTTGAAACTAAGAAAATTTTAATTAATGCTGTTTTGATCAAATGCTGTCACAAGATAATATTGACCAGTTATAGAGTCAGAAATACTGGTCCGGGATCACGACCCAGAAAACACCCTGTATTTGACCGGGATGTGGGATTGATACATTGTGGCACAAACTGCTCAATACCGGAGTGAATGGAGAAAATTGTTTGGAGCCATACCCAAGTAAAGGATAATAAAAAAGAAAAGGTTTATAGCCTAGCCGAAATAGGAGTATTCCACCAGAATGACAAGACACTATTTTTTCATACTTCTGACAAAACTAGACAAATTTTTGGCATTTCAATATTTTATAACTTGGTTTCTAAAGTAATAATGTAATTTAGGACTTTCTGTATATATTAAGGTAGCTGCCATAGTCGTCTCGTGCGGGACAAAGAGTAGATGATTTCGTGGAATGCTCCAATACATGTTTTATTGAAGGTGAAATTTGAAAATTATGTGTACTGCTAAATTTTAGTTTTCAATAAAACCTTTAGAATTCGCTAGTAGACGTGCTATCATTAGTACCTACCTACCTATACTAGTAGGTAAGTAGGTAACGATGCAAAAAGCTTTTTCTCGTAACTAACGCAAACAATCAGGAAAAACACTTAAAAATTTAGCAACAACAACCATAATGAAACAGCATACGCTCGGGAGTAACGAGCCAGACGAGGAATATGTAAACTTTGTCCAACTTCCAAACGGGGTACACTACATAACTATGAAAAACTTAATTCCGATATTCACAATCACGACTATCAAAATACCGATTTTAAAAATTCCGAATGAATTAAAATTCCTATTATTATAATCCCGCTTTTTCATAACTCCGATTTTTTAAATCGAAATTACATAACATCTAACTGTAAGAATTCCGATTTTCAAAATACCGAGACTCAATACATCGAACAATGAAAAGTCCGACTCTATAATAATCCGATACATCAAAAATACGAATTCCGATAATCAATATACCGATTTTCAAAATTCCGAAATTCAGTATATCGAATATAATGATTATTACCGAGATATGGACTCCTAAATCGACCATATTTTTTGGACTTAAAAAATTTCGGTGGGCGTCAGACTCCGCCTTAGCTGCGGCGCGGCGCTGCGGGAGAGCAGCTATTCCGCCCTTGCCCTCCGGGTTTATAAAAACAATAGAGCGCTCTGCGTCGGCACGCATCCTAACCAGCGGGAGCCCTAGATTCGGACTTTCGTAGCCTAATATATCGTACACATAACATAACATTTCAAAAATATGTATAAGTACAAATACTATGATATTTACTGTTTACACATCCCGCCATTGAAAATGAACGATATGTATGTCAAGTGTTCCGACTTTTAAAATTCCGAATTTCATAATTCTTACGAATAAAATCCTGATTATTATAAACACGATATATATTTGACCGAATGACAAAATTCCGAATTTGTAATGAAATTTCGGACAGCTGAAAATCGGAATTCCGTTTTTCGGACCAAGAACACATAGGGCTTTTAATTTTTCGGGGTAATAAATATCGGAAAACAAAAAAGTAGGATTTTTAAAATCCGGTGTCATGAGATATCTAGCTGTGACAGACAGACAGAGTCGCACCATAACGGTACGGAACCCTAAAAACATACAGACCTTATGCAATCACAGCACGCAAGCTGTTCCATTCATTCCGTCACGTTCACTTTAATCTGGTATAATTTCACACCCTCAGGCCAAGTTCCCGCATAGATAAACTGAATTTAATACGTGTAAGTGTAATCTACATGTCTCCCCGTTGTCGAATTAAAACGTTTAGCTTTACTGTCGCCACTAAAGTGCCGGCAATGTGTGGAAAGGAGGGTGCATATAGAATGAGGAAAACTCTAACCCTGCTTTAATTATGCAAAGTTATTTGATAGGTGGCGGAATATATTGCTTTCGAATAGGGAATATGCATGATATTTTTTATTTACTCTAATAAAACCTCATTCATATAAAAAACAGTAGGAAAAAAATATTTTTCGAATAACTATAAAAATAACCAAGATCTAACACAACAAAGATTTATCTCTATCTCTTTCTCGCAAAACACAATATAGTATGGAGATTGTATGGCGGCCGTGTACTATGACGTCATAGTCCATATCGGATCTCTCCCTAATCGCTGTCTGATTAGTGCTTTAAAATGTTTATATCTTCCTTATTTCTCGGTCGATTTCCATTTTATTTTGACTGTATGTCATCTTTTTTACGGTATTTTCAAATTTTGTTAAGAAATCTGTTAAAAAAATTCATGCATATTCCCTATTCAGTTGGCTGGCTGTGGTTATTAAGAGGTGTAGCAGCGATTGTTTATCTAAGTTAACTGTGGCTTTTGTGTATTCGTTTGTTCTTGGAGAACAAAAACGGTACAGCACGGATTAGAGTCCTTTCCAAAGAAAATGATACATATTTAAAGCTCAGTAAAATAGCAGTTATATTTCTTACGACAAAAGGTACATCGTGCCGCTTGCACAATACATTCTCGCATAGTTTTCGCTAGCGGCGTGAGGCCGACATCAACGGCGTTTGCATGCTGTCACGATAATTATATTGTGAAACTGTGACGTTTTGGTTGCCGGCGACCGGATCGGCTACGCCCACCGCGCGGGAGGCCAAAATCGAGTGAAGTGCACCTGCTGCAGTGTTCGGATGCGATCAAAACCGACGGACGGCAGCCCTGCGCCTCGACCTTGAATAGGTGTCGCGTGTTCCTAAAGGGCCGGAGTGTGACTACCTACATTTCTTTCCTTAGGTATATTTTGGTTGAGGACTTAATTTAACTTTTGCTAAAGGGGTAATTACACAAAAGATCCCAGTGAGTCGAAGTGTATCCGTAAGGAACCTCATTGCCAAGATTAAATAAGATTAGATAACTTTTGCTAAATAATCGATTGAATCAGGCGTTACTGCGAAAGTCCATGTTAAATAAATAATATTTTGACACGCACAGTTGATAACCGGCAGTGCAACATTTAATCTTCAATCGAGATCTTATAACTGACCGAGAAAATGCATGAAAATTACGACGCCTTTGCTATGCGATAAGTACCTAATGTGTACTGAAGCTACTGATAAACAATAGGTATATACTTGCCTACCACATTTCAATACGAAGGTGTTCACTGCCGAAACAAATCTTCCCCATGAAACGGTTTTCAAAGGTTGCACGTTTCCTTTATCCATTGGTTTCAGGCAATCCTTTAAGAGGTTTATTTTTTATTTTATTTAATCAAGACTGCAATCCTTTATCGGCCTTGCGTCTTATCTAGGGTTGCCAGATGGTTGGGATTTGGCGGGATTCTCCCGAATTTTTGTATGTCCTCCCGACTCCCGATAAAGAAAAAAGTCCCGAAAAACAACTTCATTTTATAAAACAATTATTTGTAGGTAAGTTCTGAATTTTCGTCAAGCTCCGTCAAGCTTTCGTTGCCGCTCCGACGCAACGTTTCTACGCTCCACGTCCAGCGCGCGGGCATCTCCCGACCAAAGTCCCTAAATCCCGAAATATTGTTTATTTCTCCCGATAATAGGGTCATTCGATCTGGCAACCCTAGTCTTATCTCTCCATATGAGTGCCTTTCGCGCCTGATCGGACATAGGTTCTTCGAATTATGCTCTGAGAGGATGCTACTCATTTTTAGAGCCCTACGAGACTCAGATCTACGTGTAGGTACTTGATGGAATGCAAACGTCATGCATGCATTGCCATTTTCATAGCACGTTGAGTGGCATGTACCTACCTCAAATCTGATTTATTTCGTTATTGCCTAATTGAAATTCGATTGTAAACTAGCAAGATCCAATATCTTTGTATCTACTCCGTCAAAATGAACCGCCTTCGATCTGCGGTACAATCTCCTTTGAGTGCCAGTTCATTGTCATGCACGTCAACAGGTAACCCCCAGAACGTCGTATTGCAAGCCATCCTTCAGATGTAAAAACAACTTTAAGAGTAACACCATAACGTACAAATTGGAATACACCATATAATTTTGATTTGAGATTGGGACAGTATAAGTATAGAGAGAGCAATGTAAACGTAGCGTTACGTTGTCTTGCAGCGGGTCTATTTCGGTTGCTACATGCTGACAAAATTTAGAACGTGTCTCGGGAATCGGTTCGCAAATGTTTGTCCAGAAAATGCATTGTTACCTACCTTGCACGGGAACGCAACAAGGAAACTGTTACAGATATGCTGTGGCATAATCCGGTCGTGACATGACCAAACACTGTATCTGCTATGTATCGCATCTAGGAATCTTAAGCGTAACCTAAGTAGGTTGTTACCACAGAAATATATTGAGATAGAAGGAAACAGTTCGTCAATTTGTATGGCAAGCAAACGTGTAACGTTTTTCGCTTGGCGTTTGACGCCGAAAGTCTAATTTAGTGATGGAAAACATAAATTTTCCATTTCATTTGGTGGTATTTGAACAATTAATTATACCATTATTATCAGATTTTCAAATCTACTAATAATATTAACGGAAACTGAAGTTAACGGCGTGCAAAGTAGGTCGACGCCACTTGTTTTTAGCACGCGAGGTACACACACTTTTTCCTCGACATATTTCTGTGGTTGTTAGTGTTTTGTCGTGTCAGTGCAGAATCCTCCAGCACGACTGAGACGATACGAGAAAGACAGCCGATGCCTACGAGTATAATCTAATGACAGAGATGGATGAGTCACGTAAGTCTCGGTTCAATTACAGACTTTTGAAATTGGCATTGTACAGGTATATAATTATTATTTCATATTAAAATTGGGCACATCCTATGTCAAAGTATAGGTGAAATTGCATTTTTACAATTATTGTAATGCTCAATGTTTATTTTGAAAAGAGAAACTGGTGAGTTTCTTCCGGCGCTTCTCACCAGAATGTCATTTGCCGAAGCGCCAAAAGAAAGAATCAGACATGTGAAAGAGCCCTTGAGGCCTACTTGCAGAAATAAATTATTTCATTTCATTTATAATTTTAATGGTAAAAAGATGGATAAACTAAAAAAGTTCTGAGTAACTAAAACTAAATTAAAACAATCCTCCATAAGGACGGCAGCAGCAGCAGAGGCGACAGAAACTAAAACTACTAAGGTCGGAAAATACAGTGGTCTTGGCGCCGAATATTGTTGTCGTCGAGAGCAGGGCTCGGAAACCGGTATTTGCTCCATACAAAAATACCGGTATTCTTTCCGTTCTTTGGTTTATTATTTCGTTTTTAGGGTTCCGTACCAAAATGGTAAAAAGGAACCCTTATGGTGTGACTCTGTCTGTCTGTCTGTCTGTCTGTCTGTCTGTCTGTCTGTCTGTCTGTCTGTCTGTCTGTCTGTCCGTCTGTCACAGCAAGATATCTCAGGATCTACTGATGCTATCGACTTGAAATTTGGAATAGTGTTAAGAACCGCTAACCCGAGCTTATAGGATGTAAAAAAAATCTTGTAACTTTTTTACTTTTTTTTTAAAGGGGTCCGTAATGAGACTTTGCAAATTGAAAGTAGGGCTATTATATCGAGTGAGGTATCAAATGAAAGGGCTTAATTTGTAGATTAAAACAGTATTTTAGTATTTTTTTTTAAATAAGTAGTTTTTGATTTATGGCGAAAAGCGTTAAAAAAAATACCGTTCCCCCCCTATTATCTTCGAAGTTACTGAACAGAAAAATCTGTAATAATTACCAATTATTAATGTCATCCTATATATTACAGGAAAAATATAACGGTTTTCCTAACTTGCACTGTTTTTGAGAAATTTGCAAAAATCTTAACACATACTTATTTGCTCCTACTAAACTAATCGCCATATAGTTTTTCTTGAACTATTCATGTATCTACTTATGAGTTTGTACGGAACCCTCGGTGCGCGAGTCCGACTCGCACTTGGCCGGTTTTTTAACCAGACAATCTAATAATACGAAATCATGACTTAAATACATTACTGAGCTCTACATAAAAAGCATAAAATGATTCAAAATATTGGGCTATTTCGGGGTTTTTGAAAAATACCGGTTTCGAGCCCTGGTCGAGACCCTTGGTCCGTGGAGCCCCGGCGCTCTGAGTCTCTTCAAATACCTGTCGAAGAGACTCAGAGACACCACAAGGGACCAAAGAGCTGGCCGCTTCCTCGCTCAACGCATCAGTCTCATAATCCAGCGAGGAAATGCTGCCAGCATCTTTGGTACCATGCCGCAGGGGCCATTTTTAGATTTACCTATTTTAGTTTTAATCTAGTTTTAGTTTATAGTACCTATATTTAATTTTATTTTAATTGTAACCTATCCATAAAATAATTAAATATTTAAACGCGAGGGAATTTGTACATATTGTGAACATTTAGAATGCGTTACAAGGTATTCTCATTTATATTTCACTAAGACGAAACCTTGGATTCCTCACGTCGCGAATGGTTGCACGCAGAAAATGCGGTGAATCTAATGAAAAGGTATTTCTCACTCAGATAACGTTAAATTGTAATATTAGACTGTCAACGGTATGGAGCGTTTGTGGTATCCATGCATTGATATCCATGGTTATATGTAGAGCTGTTGTGCTTTTTCGTTACATTATTGAAATTAATCAATATGTCACTTGACCAGGCACTTGAAATTGGCAAACGAACCTAACCTTAGGTATAATAATAATATACCTAGTGATTATATACGATTAGGGATTTCAGTTACACGTACATCATAATTTTTATGCTTTTAATAATTTTACTCGTAAAAAACAAAATAAAAACAAGCGAACGTCTATGTAGTTTTTTAGGGTTCCGTACCAAAATGGTAAAAAAGGAACCCTTATGGTGCGACTCTGTCTGTCTGTCTGTCTGTCTGTCTGTCTGTCTGTCTGTCCGTCTGTCACAGCCAGATATCTCAGGAACTACTGATGCTATCGATTTGAAATTTGGAATAGTGTTAAAAGTAGCTAACCCGAGCTTATTGGACATAAAAAATATCTTGTACCTTTTTTACTTTTTTTTTAAAAGGCTCCGTAATGGGACTTTGAAAATTGAAAGTAGGGCTATTATATTGAGTGGGGTATCAAATGAAAGGGCTTAATTTGTAGATTAAAACAGCATTTTCATTTTTTTTCTTAAATAAGTAGTTTTTAATTTATACATTTTTATGTACCATTCCCCCCCTATTATCTCCGAAGTTACTGATCAGAAAAATGTATCATAATTACTGATTATCAATATCAACCTGAACATTACAGGAAAAATAGAACGGTCTTCCTAACTTTAATACTTTTTTAGAAATTTACAAAAACTTAATCCATCCATTAATCCATCTAGCGGAGAGTAGCAAAACTAAGCGATGGCCTTTTTCACGCTAGGGGATTTCCGGGAAAAAAACTAGATGGCGCTAAAACACTAAACATTTAACGATGTTATAATTGAACAAAGAAACATAGTATAGTAACAATTAGTTCGTAAACAGCTAATAATAAATAAATTTAAATACTGTGTCACGTTTGCAAAGTTAAATAATTGTAAATAATATTATAATTATTTTACCAAGCTTATACATAGATGGCGTTGTAAATTCGGGGAACAGCATTTTGTATGGAGAATAACAGTCCTCTTGATGATGAGAAATTTGCAAAAATCATAACATATACTTATTTGCTTCTACTAAACAAATCGACATACAGTTTTTCTTGAACTATTCGCGTATCTACTTATGAGTTTGTACGGAACCCTCGGTGCGCGAGTCCGACTCGCACTTGACCGGTTTTTTTTTAAATAAGGTTAACCGGTTACAAGCCCTATAAATTGGGCCACCACATGTGTAACGCCCCTATTTCCAAAGTAGGTAAAATAAAGCTGTCTGAAACGTTGGTGAGTGTTCAGATTAAAGATGGTATTATTTTAGTCCTTCCTAGGAAATTATTTCTGATAATTCATTAACCAGGGGTATGAACACACTTAGCGCACTTACAGAACACCGTATGTATATCTACATACGGTACCACGGTAAGAACCACACACTTGTACATATATTCTTTTAAGACAGGACCTAAGTATCTCTTTGGATTTTTTGGACGGTGGTATGTCTAATTGTAAGTAATATTACTTACGAAATAATAATACTTACAGTATTAGTAGCCTCCCTCTTTGACTATGTCTTTCAAAGGCTGAATTAATTATGTATCCGTGCGATCGTATACCTATAATGAATTGTCTTCGAAGATAAATGTACCCACAATCAAACAATCGCGGCCTAATAAACAGGTGCGAAATTACTGCTGATATTGGTAAATAAGTAGTGTTTGGAGGAAATGCGAAAGGAATGTAGGGAAAATTACCTATAACTTACTATTAAAATAGACAAGATAAAATATGTTACTGAAGAAGACACACAAATAAATATGCAGTAATAAAGTAGAAATAGTATTTAGGTATTTTTCCCAATAAAGTTTACACGAAGGTTTTCTTTTTCAACTAGTGGTTATTTTTGTAGCTATTTGGGCCTCTTTAAATAACAAACGAGAACTGTATCATAATAATATTTTATTTCTCTTAAACATAATATGTCAACAACACAGTAAATTGAAACAGAACACATTCAACATGGAATAAAGGTGAATTAATCACAGCCGTTGTGGAATAAATATAGTCCAGGGATGGCGAACCAATGGCACGCGGCCGAAATACAACACGCGAAAATTTATGTAGGTTCGCCACCACTGCTATATATAGCCTAGACAGTGGGGTTTTATTATATAGGTGTATTTTTAAATGGTGCTTTTGGATGTAATACTGTAAGTATCCGTCTACTTTTAACCATAGTGTGACCCAGTAGTTCATCTCAACTCTTGGCGCTTAGGAGAATTACGTCAATTACCAGCGTAGGTCCGTAGGTATATGGAAGGCATGGCATCACAGCGCTAACTTTACTAACGGACCATATATCCCCAAAAAGTCACGTTATTAGAGTCTGTGCGGAACGAGAATAGGATTTAGATTGGGGGGCGCTGTAATGCTTTTCTACCGTATGTGCCGTATTTTCTGTTCTGTGGCCATACTGGTTAGGTTAGTTCCGTTTTTCGCCACGCCTATTCTCTTTCCGCACAGACTCTATTAGCGCGCTGTGTCACGCACACATTCATGTCGCGCGATGATTTTTTTGAAGTGAAACTACTGGGTTAGACTGTGATTTAGTTATTAAGTAGTTCTTAAGTTTAATAGCAGTACAGAAAAAATAATCTTCAAGTACCTATGTAATTTCAGATTAACATACTAAATATTCTAGGGTTATGCGAGGTTAAACAGGTCTTAAAAATGACACCTATATTGCATTGGAGTAATTTCGAACATGGGGTACTTAATTTAGAAAATTAGGAATTTTCAGTAAAGTATGCAACATTTTTGAGGTTTATAATTAGTCGAAGCACTAACAGTATGTCTAGTACAGTGTTAGCGTATTATAGTACATTACACAATTAGGGTGGTAATACAAAGAAAGACCGAGATCGCAGAAGTTTGCGGCTCGAGCTGCAAGCGAGGGACGTAAATATGCGATCGAGGGCTTTCTTTATTACCTCCCGTGTTGTGTACATCATTTTATGTCTACACTTGGCCAGAAAGCAGATTTTTCCCTACGCGCAGCGTGCGGAAAAAGCCACTTTATGGCCAGGTGTGGCATAAAAGTATTTAAAGTACCTAAATATATGTTGCATGCATTATTAGAAATCCTCAATTTTTAGAATTACTCCGTGCTCGGATTTACCTCAATGCACTATATTTTTTCACAATATAAGATATCAAAAACTCAAGTCACACCCTGAAACGGATAATAGTTGTAACTAGGAATGTATATTAAATTTACTTAACGTGCTGATTTTTAATAGTTATTTTATTACCTATTACTTACAGTTAAGTATTCGAAACAACTAAATACCATCAAGGTATATTTAAATTACCATTTAACCTATAATACTTTTCATAAGTTCATTATAATTTATGTAAGGCACTGTTTTATTAATTAGAAAACAAAAAATAAATCGATAAGAGATTCTTAAACAATATTTTATACACTAAATAAATATAAACTCAAGCAAAGTTTCATTTAAAATAAAAAATGTAACCCTCAACCACTGTCGAAACACACATCATTATTTTGGAGTATAGAATTACTTAATTTTAGTATTTGACTTTGAAACATAAACTTCCCATGCTATTTTTCACAAATTTCCATTATTTGGTTGAAACTCTTTTTATTCGTTATCATATATATTGCGAACAAATTTAAAATCACAAAATTAATACCGTGGTATATACTAAAAAGCCGCGCCCTAAGAACAAAAAGATCGAGCAATTAAAATTTTGGAAGGAATAGCAACTCTAAATCCATAATAAAAATAAGTTTACAACAACCTTTTTAGTCCCAGGTCGCGAAATAAATGTGTACAAATTAAAAGGTAGTTTGAACTGTAGATGTCTTCAGTCACTGTTACCTTTTACATAAGTCAGATTCCGGTGTCATGGATCTATTGCATCATCTCATTGTCGCGCAGTCTCTGCGCAGCCTGGAAGGTGTTATGCATCAGCATAGCCACGGTCATGGGGCCCACGCCTCCGGGGACTGGCGTTATGGCACCGGCAACTTTGCTGACCTCTGTGGGAATAATTGCTATTGTAGATAGGCCAGTATTCAGCGTTACTCCAGCGTTTAATTATTGTCACTGTCAAGTTATATTTCAGTAACTTGTAATTTCATGGGGGGGGGGGGGGGGGGGGGGGGGGCAGAAAATTGAATTATACGAAAAAATAATTTTGTTCAAAATCTTCTACACTGCTGAATCGTCAAACTATAATATCACGGGCCATAGACTAATTATTTCGAAGGACCTTTTGCGGACCGGATTAAATCTGGACCGGATTCCGATGGCCCGCGGGCCGTACTTGGCCCGCTAAATTCAATTAAATTTCCTATTAAATAAAAAAAAAGTAGCGGGGAGTCGGTGGATGCCGTCTCTACAGGACCACACTCTATTGAGTTTCTTTTTTGGATGGTCTGTGTCCCGTTTGGTCAATTTTGGCCACTTTGGGAAGGCTAAGGTCGTAAGGACAAAGATCAATGGGGGAGGCCTATATCCAGCAATGGACGTCCGTGGTTGATTGATAGATAAATAAAAAACCGGATAAGCGCGAGTTAGACTCGCGTGGAGAGTGTTCCGTACGTTCAAAACAATATAACACAATGATACTTTACTGCATAGACTTCTTATAGGTTTTCCTGTAATCTATAGGTGCAGGACTATTTTCCATATTTTTTTCAAAATTCGAGGTCTAATAGTTTCGGAGATAAGGGGGGAATGGTCAATTTTCGCCTATTTTCTTAAATAACCTCAAAACTATTAATATAAATATTATAAAAAAATATTTGAGATTCTCACAGTGAGCCCTTTCATTTAATATGTCACACGATATCGTTTGCTAACTTTTTTTTCTAGTTGACTCCCATGATTAAATTCATATATTTCCGTGACACATCCGTGTTTGGGTCATTAACCTTAATGTATGTACCAAATTTCAACTAAATCGGTTCAGTACTTTTGGAGCAAATGGGTTGTGACAGACAGACACACGAGTGATCCTATAAGGATTCCGTTTTTTCCTTTTGAGGTACGGAACCCTAAAAATGAAAGGCTATCAGTAGGCCGAAACAAAAAACCCCAATTCATTAGTAATATTGAAAGCAAAGGTGTGATTCACTAATTTCTCAAGTTTCATACCCTGAGTGCTGTCATTAGCCCCATAAAGATAATAGCGTACTCCATCAATAATATAAGTTAACGACAAGGAAAGTAACTTACCATCATAATCAACATCGCCTACAAGTCTGGTCTTTCCATCTTCATCAGTGACCCTTACAATGCCCACATCTATGACCGTAGCACCAGGCTTCACCATGTCAGCTTTGATTAAATTTGGAACACCTAAACGAAAACAAAATAAACATAAGACATGGCAATGGAGACGAAAACTTAGTTTCAAATTTTAGTTCAATTAAAATCAATTTAAAATACTAGTACTTACAATGTACCTTGTTCAGTAAAAAATATTAAAATCCGTTCAACAGTGAATTCATTTCTTGTCATATTTATTTATCAAAGCAAACAATATTACAGTAATCATCATGTATTTGTATTTATACATAATGATTAGTAAAGGATCGATTGTAATTGTTCTTTTCGGAGTGTAATAAAGTATTATATCGTGATTTATCTTACAAGTTTGTTGAAACTGTGTTTGTTACTTGGAACTTCAAAGTTTATTTAGCCATTTGTATCAAGGCTATGTTAGAAGTAGATATAAACATATAACAAACAAATCTGTTATCAATTGAAAAGAAATTAGACACTTGCATAATTAGGTTAATTAACAAGTAAACAACACATACCTGTGGCAGTAATGATGATATCTGCATTCCGACAATAGAAATCCAGTTTTTCTTTTGGTGTATATCTGTGGCAGATGGTAACCGTTGCATCCATTCCTAGCCCACTGTCGTGGCTCATGTCGCTGTGTAGCATCATTGCTATCGGCATGCCTACATTTTTGGACCGACCAACCACAACTGCATTGCGGCCAAAAGTGTCGATCTTGAATCTAAAAGAGTTATTCCACTTTTAGTATAACTTAGTCCATCATCTGTCTTATTCTATCAATTGCATAAAAAAATCGCCAGAAGCGAATGGGGGTTCTACTTTGCAATTGTATTTGTGATATAATCTCTTGTTTATATTAATTTTTAAAATTACTAAGAAAAAATAAGTATTTGTAAAACTTACATAAATATAAAAAAACATTAATTGAAATAATATGATGTTTTGTGAGAGTATTTAATATCAAGATGGAATTAGAGGAGAAAAAAAATTGCATACCTTTTGAGCATTTCCACAACAGCCAAAGCAGTGGCAGGTACAATTGTTGGCATGTCCAAGCACAATTGCCCAACATTGACAATATGGAAGCCATCCACATCTTTCTCCGGCACCACAGCATTACACACTTTCCTCTCATCAATGCCACTGGGCAAAGGCAGTTGAACTAAAATGCCATCAACTTCAGAATTGCCATTCAAATCATCAATAGCTAATAAAAGATCCTCTTCGGTCATGTTGGCTTCATATCTAATTGTTTCTGCCTGAATCCCTACATCAGTTGCAGCCTGGATCTTATTTTTTACATAAGTGTGACTGGCAGGATCGTCCCCAACTATAATGCACTTTAAGATTGGTGCACGGTGGTGTCCGTCAAGCATCCAATTACGGATCTTGATTTTTAATTCATCGCGGATGTCTTTGGCAAGCCCCTTGCCATCAAGGATTCGGGCCATGATGCTAAACCAAACATAGACATAAAATTAGAAGCATGTTTTCAATATCTACAGGACTTAAGCACACTAATAAAATAATAAATACATTAGTATTAAATTCTCATGAAGACAAAAATAGATAAGAAAAATAAGAATGGATTTGTTTCCGAATGTGAGTCAGAATTTTTATAAAACCCAAGCAATGCAATTAATAGAAAACTACAACATAAAAACAAAATGATTACTACCACAAATCACAAAAAAACTATGGTTAAAAAAATTGCAGTGGTGAGATGTAATGCTAAGTTGTACATTAATCTAATATATTACCTGGCCGAGCCCAAGGCATCAAAGTATGTATGACTTCTCATTGTGGATTTCAGAATTGAACTGACAACTCGGAGGCAAATGATTTGCCTCATCGCCTACTGTTGACGTGAATAGGTCAGTCAGGTCACATTAATCGAACAAGAAAATGAGTTTATATCATGTTTACTACAATGAGTAATACTGCGACAAAACATTGCTCCGAAATAAACACGTGTATCAGGTAGAAACTGGATTTTAACGGTTTCAACAGAATACTATAAGAACTATGTTAATGAGGTTAGAGAGATCAAGAATAATCACAGTTTCTGGTTCAATATAGGCATAAACCACTTAAAACTGCTTTAAACATACGTATTACTGTGCAATAGCGGATATTTAGAGCGCCAAGTAACTTAGGTTATCTTCACTTATAGGTTATCGACTTATTTACCTCAGTACTTCGTTGCAAACGACAATCAAGTAGGCGTGTTGCAATACGTGTGAATAAACCTGATTGAATCAAAGTCGGAGACGCAAACCATTTCATCAAGAATCACCTAATTTACACGACACAATGGCAATAACTTCCTGCAGCCAATATCCAACGTGAAATACGAAGAAACAAGTTTATGAAGCCTTCCTACCGTTAGGAAGTAGTCCAGTACGCTGGAATTCAGTTACAAAGTCTTGCATTACGTACCAAGTTTTATTATATCAGTCACTGATAAACACTTCGATAACTTTCCACTGCCGATAGGTAACGTGTTACTGCTGTGCTGTGCTACCTCTACCTAATACGTTTTTTTTAACATGCTAAATTGCTAACTACGTTTGGTTATAAGTAAATTTCGCCATTTTCACACGTGCCTTTTGACAATCCACTATTTTGACAGCTATCTGTGTCATACCATAAACAACCTTATTTCATGCGTATAAAACATAATTTTATTGTTCCTGTCTTATAAATTCAGGTAGATACAAATTTCTCTGTTGTCAATGAAAAAAAACTGATACTTGATAGATAGATACTCCGGTCATATGCTTTAAAAAATAGGCAAGCTGGTGGGAATCGGTTTCTATGGACGCCACGCCAGTGGTGGGTACTCAATAAAAGTCCTTTTGTAACAGTTTTTGGAAGCCTTCTGGAATCAACAAGATATCAAATGATCAGACTTGTACTTGATGATTGCGTGAGAAAACTATCAAATAGCGAATGACGGAAGAGATCGCCTGTTTCCACTGTTTTTATCGCGTTAGCGTTACGTCTATAAAAAAATACCTTTCGGTCCATTCCAGCAACTTTTCGTTGATCTTTTTTTAAAACGGAACCCTTATACTTTCGTCATGTCCGTCCAAGGACCTTAAAAATAAATGGACGTAGCGTCGCGAACAGATAAGTGAAGCACTCATGACGCGCCGGCAATGCGCCGGCGCTTTGTACGCACGCACGCACACATCAACCAGCATAATGGGCAGGTCGGCTGCCATTGGGCCGTCAACGCACACATGCTCACTTCGGCGGCCATTGCTTGGCTTCACCCGCGTCTTAGACCGCGCGGTATCCTTCTATTTTATACATCCATGTGTCCGTCCGTCTGTCTGTATGTCTGTCTGTCCGTTTGTCACAGGCATTTTACTCAAAAACTACATGATGGATATTGATGAAATTTGGAATATATGTGTCTTTTATGAGCCGCTACTTAGTTTGGTATATAAATAATTAAAATAAATATCTTTAGGGGGGACACTCCATACTCCATACATGTTAAAGAGAGTAAACATTTTTTTTTCAGCAAATAGCAACGTGTGGTACATAGTTCGACAGCTCTTTAAAAACACTATAAGGTTCCTAAGTAATGTTTTTGATTAAGTGAAAGTAATTGGAAATAATCGCTCCGAAAGTTGTGTAAATTGTGTCCCCCCCCCCCTCTATTTTCTAAACCGTGCGTCCGAAAAATATGAAAAAAATCACGAAGGTAACGCTTAATTAATACTTTCAACGAAAATTATTTTCAACAAGATCGAATGTACTGTTTTTGAGTTATTGCCGATAAACTGCGCTTCTCAACAAAAGGACGTAATTGCTATGAAGATACGCTCTTTTGTTGTTGTACTTTTTTACATCGTATTTTTTACCTTATAGTTACGGCTATGAACCCTACACTGAGCATGGTCCGACATGCTCTTGGCCAGTTATTTTAAACCTCACATACACATAACTCAGTCCTACTGGCTCTTGGATAAATATCTAACAAGGTAGGGGCTGAGGATCCCTCATCATGCGGTCCCTGGGATCGAATCAGGTCGCATAGCACCAGGAAGTTTCGTTGATTTCCTCTCAGACCGATGATTCTTTCGAATCCGACTGAGATGTTGTCGTCCGTTTCCATGGACCATGTTGCCAATGAACTTGACGCTTTCTCCAAGGCCATATACAATTACCTACACGATATTACGATAGTTTAGATTCCAATAGTAACGTTAGGTATATCATATCTAGTTAGTAAGTTGTGAATAATGTGTTTTTTTTTTTAATATAAGTCATTTTCAAAAAAATTGTACACAATAAACTTAATTTATTCCTTTGTGTTACGAAAGTTACCCATATAGTTTGTATGCCTAACTTTCGTAACACAGAGGAAGCGATCGTGATTTTGTTTTTATTAGGCCCTTACCTATGTACAATTTTTTTGAAAATGACTTTTATTTTAAATGTACATTAAACACTTTAAAAATTATACGATACGATAGTATAAAATGTCGTGGCACGACGCGATGTCGTGTAACTATAAGATGTCATGTTGTAGAAAATCTACGACATGATGGTAAAAATTCACAACATGATGGTAAAAATTCACAACATGACGTCGGTTTGTGCCACGATGCTAGATCGTGTCACATTATGACGTCGTCTTGATGATGATATCTGAGATCATGTATGAAAATGAATGAGATTGAATCTTATTATTTTTATTCATTTTATTTATTGGAGAACAAACAGAAACAAGTGTACACACGTGGGTAATAATTTAGTCTAATACCCATGGTGGGTATTAGACGCACTAACACAAGGACAGGTTCATCCGCTTCAACCTTCCCGCTGGTCCGCTGCTCACTTTGAGCAATCAGCGTAACTTCAAGGTGGCTCTGGCCTAGGTCCTGGTTCGATCCCAGGCGCTTCGGCCCCCCCTAGTCCGACCCTCTCAAGGTGGACCGGGACTAGCGACCTGGTTCGATCCTAATTTCTCCCACAATACCATATTACATGGTATTGTGGGAGAAATTGTAATAATAACAATATAGGTAGGTACATAAAAGGATAAATAATTAATAATATCTAAAACAAAATTAAAATAAGTACCTACTTAAAACGAAGATTACAAAAAGAATAAACTGTCTCGCAAGTGCCGCGAACCCGTAGTCCTTTACTAAGTATTTGCAAAAAGTAAATTTAAGAAGTTTTGTGTAGTTAGTTTCGTAATTAAGTGTTTTTATGACGTCAATTGATAATGTTTATCATTTCCCGATTTTTTTTGTTATGTGTAAAGTATACCTAATAACAGAAACGCGGAACATGAACGTCGTTCCTATACATTGTACGCATTTGGCAATCTCACTAGCCTTATCACCCAATAACATGTTTTTGCATGACTATTGTGACTACAATGGGCGAAATCTTCAAAATGTGGGCGCGGTTCTGACGTAAGTATCTGGGGGTTTAAGGTCACCGATACGAGGTGTCCCTGCTGATAAGCTGTAGTGAACGTAACGCAACAAAAACATGTCGTTTCCAAGTTGTGCCAGACAGATAAGAAGGCTATTTTAAGTGTCAGTAGCCGATTATTGTTTAGGAAGTGATGCAGCCAAGTTGCCGGATGCAAGTTGGATGTTATTACGCTGGTAATTTACTAAACGTGACAGGATGCGGGAAGTCATGGCTATAGTTATGTCAACATCGGGGTATTTGACGTAACATGTCAACACGTACAAGATTCAATTTCGCGTACATCAAGAAGACAGTGTGGATCATTATTGATTTGACTTTGAGGTGATGGTGTTTAGAATATCACCTGAACCAAATTTTATTAATAAGAGTTTTGAGGATACTTACCTAACTATCGCTCACGCTTTATTTACTTTAACTTTAATGCACAAATGAAAACTTATCGTACAAAAGGCGATAAGTTTGCCTTTTGTACGCCGTAATTCCAAACATTTCTCTATCTATCGCCAAGTCGAGCAAAAACAAAGGCACGGCCGTGCCATCCTTTTCTCAAAGCCATACTTACAGGCCATTTTCAGCCTCCCGTAATTTTAAAGCTAGAACACTAAATTTTCAGGGATACCTATACTCGTATAGGGCATAATAAGACTTAGATATATTCTCAATAACATTCAATTTGAACGTGTAGTTTAAGAACTATGGCAAGTCAAAGTTCCTTAGTTTTGTTACTGACTGACTGACTGACTGATCATCATAATTCTAAGGTACTTCTAGCAGACTCACAAACTCCAAATTTTAAACATACTTAATTCGTTTTTAGCCTATCAAGTCATGCGAAACCTAAAAATATTGTAATTTCAATACAAACTGCAAAAGTAAGTTTGTAATCCTATACAAATACATGCGATTACACTGAAGACGTTAGATTACTTTTGTAGTTCAAATGGTAAATAGAATGGATTGGTATGTAATAAATAAAGGAGGACCACTTACAAAAAGAAATGAGATCCCATCAAAAACATTACATGTACAAAGATGCAAGTCTCGCAACGCAGTTCTTCTACAACAAAAAAGTTTTGAGATGTTAAACCATGGTCACTACCGGCAAAGATTACAGAATACTAGTACAGATACCCAATCTCAAACAAATACGCGTAGCGTCCTAACTCTGCTAGATTGACTAGACTACGTTAGTTCCATAGTGTGATCATAGGCGGCAGCACTGAACTGACGGTATCTAGCTCAGCAATCGATCCTACTAATATAATGATGCGTCACTAGATGGCGTTCGTCAAGGTCCGATCGCAGGCATTTTAAAGTAAATGACTATATCACGATATAATATAGTTATACATATAAAGCCTCGCTTACGACTCCATACCAGGGAAGGGAGTGTGCACAACACAGAACTCTATTTCCACCGACTTGCCTCTATTATTTACCCGTGGAAGATTCTTTATTTGAGAACTATAAAATGTGTTCCTCCACGGTTAAATAATAAGCAAGTCGGTGGAAATAGAGTTCTGTGGACACCTCGTCCCCCCGGTACTGACTTGGTTTAACATTACATCTCAAAACTTTTTTGTTGTAGAAGAACTGCGTTGCGAGATCAGTTTATCTTAGGGCAACGCAGATAGAGTGCGACTACGATAACTTTGCAGAGTGGAACATGGCAACACCTTTATTTAAAAGTCAAATATCTATGAAATGTGACACTTAAATGGAGATGTTGCCATGTTTCGCTCTGCAAACTTAACGTAGTTGCACTCTAACTTAACTTAAAACTATGCTACTTTTTGTATCAGTGCTGTATCATGGTTTTAGGACTCGAATGGGTTGACTGCTCGGCAGAAAAATAAAGGACATTTTTTTTAAATCAAATTTTTTAATGTCGGCTGGCCGTCATTAGAAAATTTTATTAAAAAATATTATGCTGCAATTACCTATATAACAGAACTTGGCCTTCTCTTTCAAACGCTTAGTAACAAGCGTACTCACTACTCATTCACGTGCTGAGCGAGTGTCGAGTATACATAGTTCATTAACGACCGTGTCTTTAGCAATTACTGGGGCCATTCCGATGATGACGGAACCCTAACAAATTGCATAATCAATCGACTAACACGTGAATAACATGTGACATCCCGATACAGTATCCAATGGCCCCTGTCGGGCCTTCCTTTCTGACCTTGTGTACTACATACATACAGCCCGAATTAATTACTTTAGAATAATGCATCACCGACTTGAACCTTTACTTATATTGATAATAAGTATTCTACTGTAATTGTAATCGTGTGATATAGGATGTTATAACTCATACCTTATATTACTTATGCTCTGCTTCGCTTTATTTCTG